>CM034314.1:20207558-20621381 GCA_019925795.1 Dendrobium chrysotoxum | reverse complement strand
TTAGAGACATAATACGAAACGAGTATAAATGTCAAAAGGTTGGAGTTAGCTCTAGTGGCATATAAGATTAGAGAGAATCGCCTTAGATGGTTTGGTCACATAAAACATTGGCCTTCTGATTATGTGATTATGAGAGTAGATGTATTAGATCCGACCTATGTTAAGATAGAGATAGACCCAAAAAAGCTTGGTTAGAAAGTATGAGAATTGACTTGTTTTTAATTAGATTTAAATAAGAATTTGACTCTTAATAAGATACAATAGTGAAAAAAGATTAATGTAGTCAACCCCATGTAGTGGGATAAAGGCTTATGTTGTTGTATGGTTAAGGAGGGGTTCAATATGGGTTGAGCTTGGGCTGATGAGAGAAGCTCTCCAATAGAAAATCAAACCGAAAAGTGAAGTGGTTTAGCTTTGAAGTCAGAAGCACTGTTTAAAGAGTAATGGTGCTTACATAAAATTTCAGGGACCAACAAGAAATTAATATTTTTAGTTTATTTAAAAACCCTAAGGGTCCATAAAATGATTTCAAAACTTAAGGGAGCGATTGCCCACTACTCCTGATCCACCATGTGTTTTCTAGAGTAAAGTGAATTATTAAGAATATATTGTTTGTATTTTCACAAATATAGCAAATATTTGTCTATTTGTAGGCTAGGCTAGGTCAGCTTGGTTTTGTGCTGGCAAATGCTATGATCGGCGTGGCAGTTAAATTGGGCCAGATGATGCATAATTCGAAAGCAGAGATGATGACCTTGATGTTGTGTCTTGTATAGGGATGTTAGGAAATCGGTCTGAAATAGAACTGAGAAGGGAGAGAGAAAGAAAGGTCTGCCAAGAGAGAGAGAACCGAGGAGGAAAGAGAAGAGAGAATGAGGAACAATCATGCTTCTTTCATTCAATAATAATCAATAATAATCCCTATATAAGATTGGTGCCTTTTATATGAACTTCAATAAAAAAGTACAAGTAATAAAAAGAATTAACATGTCCTCATTATATCATTACATAAATCAAGCACGTAAACAACATGACAAAGTCATAGTCCTGGTGCGCTCTCTACGTTATCTATCAATATGACCTATGACGGTCCTGCTTCTCTGTTGGTCCAAAGCTCATGATCAGATCTAGAGAACAGACTTTATGTAACACCTATATGCTACCCATCCTCCTTTTCTTCATTGTTTCATCTCTAATTTATGAGATTGCATGCTCACTTTCATATGATAAAATCTCAAATTTCTATATACTGAATTCATTCATGTTAACCCTGCCCAGGTGGGAAATATGATCTTCTGGTTTTTCTTCTGCATCTTTGGTCAGCCAATGTGCGTTCTCCTCTACTACCATGAGATGATGAACAGGAATATTATAACTAAGTAAATTCATCGCCTGAAAGTAAACCCCTGTTTGAAAACTTCAGGCAGCAATCATCTTCCTCTGTTGTATACACCAAACATGGTGAAATTCATTTTATGTAGAATTGTAATCTTAGTATTTTCTGTGTAATTTAGGCTATTGCTTGGTGAAATAAAGCCAAGTATAAACTTGGTGAAGAGCATCTCGGAAAAGGATTGTTTGTAGCATAAGCGGCTTGATTACAATATAATACAGATGCTAGATCTTTTGCTGTGCTTTCACGTATAGAAGTCTTCAATTTGATTACTTTTAGCTGTCACTGCTGTTCAAATCCAACGCAACTGCACCACTGGCTTTGTTTCTAAATATTTATCTGTGAACTTGCAATTCAATGCAAAAGAGTGCAAGTGTGAACCTCCCTTAATTTTGTTGTAGAATTATTTTTCTTACGCTTTAACGTGCAGGAGTGAATGGAAATGAGAATGAGGATTTGATAAAGTCTTCCCAGATTGCTTGGATAAGGCTAACAATAAGGTACTTTAATGTGCAGGGTTTGTTTATGTGCACCAATTGAAGAGCTGATTTCATATATTTTACTTTGGAATCATTTTTCCTATCTTTTGCTGATAAGCGGTAATGCAGCATTTATTTTTCATGGGAACGGAACGTACTAACAAGATGTTCGTTTAGGTGTATTAGGAAGAAAAATAAATGTAAGGTAATTTGCTGAGGAATGTTGAATTTTTTTTTTTTAGTTTATTTTTTAGGTTTTCTAAATTTGAATGTACCACTTCAAGAAGCAAAACATGGCGTCATTGCAACCTTGGTGTATGCATTTTGCTGCGATTTACGACCCTGGGTGACTAGCAACTCTAGTTTGCAGTTCTGATTCCTAAATTTGAACAGTCTATTAAACTTAGATCTACAAAGCTCATTAGATTAAGAAGTGGCTACAACATAGGATTTTGTCATGGAAGTTCGTTGGGAGTTATGAATGGGGCCAACAAAACTAGCCACGGGGGTATCTATCCGCTGCTAACTAATTCCTTGATGGGCCTACCAACAATTAACCCCATAGGTGCAAGGATACAGTTATTTTTTTCTCATTTAAGGAGTCGTGTTGCATGAGAGGAATCGAACATGGGTTGGGAGTTTTCAATCACGTTCGTTCATCAACTCAGCTAAGCTTGGTGGGGTTATTAGCATGATTAGACTTTGCTTTTGAAAATAAAGGTAAGACGATAAGAAAAAGTGCACTATCGCTTCACTGAGAAAGCAAGAAATGCCCTATCATTGCTTGTGACTCTGCAGTTGAAAATAAAATTGAAATTGTAAAAAAAAATCAAGCTTATGAAAATCGGATCAAACAACGAATCGAAAGGAGAGGCCCATGATTCGATCGGTCGAATCGGAGTCGAATTAGATGATGTAATAAATAATAATATTCTTAAAATAATTTAATTAAATTAAAATGATAAATATAATTATATACTATAATTATCAATTTCTTCAAAATTTTGTCATGTTGTGCCCACTTATAACTTCCAAATACACTTAATTGATCAATTCACAGCACAAGAACAAGAGCAAATTAACAAACAAATTAGAGAATTGGAAAGCAGTAAA
This sequence comes from Dendrobium chrysotoxum, assembly GCA_019925795.1. NCBI lineage: Eukaryota > Viridiplantae > Streptophyta > Magnoliopsida > Asparagales > Orchidaceae > Dendrobium > Dendrobium chrysotoxum. The sequence goes on along the minus strand of CM034314.1, from coordinate 20,618,396 downwards.
AGAATGCCAAATCTAAGCATAAAAATAAAGACATTTGTCACTCCATTCAGAAGCATTAGATAACTCCATTACTGTCACAAGAGTTCTCCCTCCACACAAAATAGCCTCCCTCTTACTCAACTAGAAAACACATTTCTTGTTTCATTTCCACCCACAGTAAAACTAACAAGTCATAAACCATATACAATTACACATCTAGAGAGGAATAATATGAGAAACCCTTTATGACATTCAACAAACGAAGAGCAAAAAGAGAAAATTGTACATAATTGAAAAGAAGTAATAGAAGAAAAAAATAGAACTTGAAAGCTTAAACAAAATAAGCAACTACGCTAGTGAAATCAAGAAGAATTCTTGCAACCAGTTGGGGAGGATGATGCTGAAGAGAAGAAGCGAGGATGATGACAGAGAATAATACTAAGTGTTGGGGAGGTGAGCATTGTCGTCGAGTTCACGAACGACGAATCACCTAGCGGGAGCAAAGGGTACTACACAGCAACTCAAGCGAAATGAAGGGAACGAATGAAAGAAACTAGGTTAAATGAGCGAAATGAAGGAAGCAGGTCGTTCGATCTAAACTCGATGGCTTAGATCTGCGCTTTTATTGAACTGGGCGGTTATTAAAAACTGATGTCAGTTCTATAGTTCATTAGTCCGACCGGCCATTCAATCGGTTTTATCCCGATTTTTTGTAAAATCAATTTTAAGGATGAATTGAACCGGTCGACCGACCTGTTCAAGGTTCAACTGGTTGAACCGACAGGTCTGATCCGATCCTATTTTCTAAATCATGAAAATAAAAAACAATAAGTACCATCTCTTGATATGAACTTTTCCGGATTCCACTATTTGATTGGGTGCGGTAAAAATTATAATCATACCTGAAATGTGTGGAAAATTCAATAAGGCATTAGTTAAATAAATTTACATCATTGAATTCAAATAAAATAGTAATTCTCTTCATTCTTAAAAAGTATGTATAACTTCCTCATCTCTATCTACACAATAAGTGCTAAAAGCATAAAAAATCTCATAAATTCAGGCATAAGTTCCAAAAAGGGCACTGAAGAAATGTGACTTGCAAGCATAATGAAACAAAGCATGAAGAAACTCTTATTTGAAGAGTACAGAAAAGAAGAAGCTAGATGGTAAAAGAGAGCTTGATTTATATATCATCCTCATTATTACAGAATGCAGATAATATATAAAAGTAATCAGGGAACAGTTGGTTAGAAAGCAAAGGTTGAGATCAAGCTGTAAGAACATGGACGTCTCAGATTCTCTCAACCGTAGGGGTTGTTATGCCGCAGAGAGGAAATGGAGTAGAGAACAGAATATTTCCTTTTTTAATAATGCTCATATATGCTAACACTGCCCCTCAAGTTGACAGTAGCTCTTGTAGTGTTAACTTGGATCATAATTGCTAGAAGCAAGTGAAGGAGGTTGATTTTGTGAAGATATCTACAGGTTGGTCTTGTGAGGCTATATGATGCATCGTGATCTACTTAGATTTTATACAGTCTCTTATAAAATGATAATCAACCTCTATTTGTTTAGTTCGAGCATTAAAAATTAGATTATTAGTTAATGTAAGTGTTGAGATATTGTCACAATAGGTTGGAGTAGGTGCAAAAGTTGCAATTTTGAAATCAGCGATTAATCGACGCAACCACATGATGTCACTCGTGACTGCAGCTAAGGCACGATATTCCGCTTTAGTGGATGATCGAGCAACGGTGGGTTACTTCTTGACGAACCAGGAGATTAAGGTGTTGCTGAGATATGCACAAAACCCTGTGATTGAGCGACGATCTACAGCGTTGGCAGCCCAGTCAAAATCAACGTATGTGTGAAGTTATAATCTTGCAGTAGTGATTGGTATAGCTTGATGAATAGTACCTTTTAGATATGCTGATATGGTTTGCATATATGTTGGCATAAATAGTTGACAAGGAAACCAATATCTGGTCTAATAATTGTGAGGTATTGGAGAGAACTAACTAGCTATCTATAGAATTCTAGTCACTAAAATATATCATCAGTTTCTATCATTACAAGGAGTTTGGAAGGCTATGGACTCTAAGCAAGCTTACAATGTAGCAGTCTAGCTTTGTTAAGCAAGTCAGTGATGTACCAAGGTTGACAAAGGAGTAAACCATATGTAGTGTGAGTAATTTGAATAACCAGAAAATGAGACACACTCCCAAGGTTATGCATAAGGAACGTGATGTTGAGATGTTAACGTAAGAGGTCAATCTTGGTTTGATCAATCCTTGTGAAGAGTAGATCGTCAACATACACTGGTAGATAGAGTGTGGTGTGGGTCTCTGAAAGGATGCTGCTCGTAAGAGTTTGAATGCAAAGGGTGAAATCACACTATCCCATAGGACAAAATAGCATAGACCTTTACATACTACGCAAGCAGGTCAATGGGAGAGTAGATGAAATCATACATACGATTATTCATGGAGAATAGTGGATTGCTCTTATACATCTGTTGACCTCAATTTTATATGAGGTCACTAGGAACAATACAGATCCTAGATCAACTCAGATTTTAGATCAACCCAAATTCAAATCAAGCCCAGACTGCAAACCTATCCAGATTTAAATTCCAGCTTAAACCATGGTCTAGTATCTAATCTAGCAAACCCTATCCAATCACTTATGATCATCCAAATGATCACAAATGATTTAGAAAATTCAATTCCAACCATTCAAACCCAAAATTCAGATCAAATCCAGAAATCTAGACCAACATCCAAGGCTAAAGGCCTAGGTCCTAAAAGCCATTTTTAGTGAATTTTTAAACATTTTAAATCCCAGTCAAATGACCTCTTATTCATGATCTGTTAATTGCATATTGATCAAGCATGTCCCTAGGTTCAACCCTCCAAATTTGAGCTCATTCTGAGACCTCTAACCTTAGAAACTAAATCTATTTTCAAAGATTGTAAAACCTTCAAATATTTACAGCCTATGCCACTAGTTATGCCCCTTATTGGAATTTGACTTTGGGGCCTTCTCCAAACCCTCTAATCACATCCAAACCCTTGATTATGACATGTTGAATAATAAATTGCATTTTGTTGGACTTACTTTGACCCCCAATTGACCAAGGGTCAAAATGACCAAAATGTCCCTTGAGGGCAATTTTAGAGGTTTCTATAGACTTTAACATGGCCTTTTCAAATTAAATTTCAAAATCTCTTCCAATGCATCTTAATCATCATTAGGAGTTCAATGGACTCAAGCCCTGACCCTGGTCAAACATGGTTGACCAGGTCAACCTGTTTTGACCAAAATAACCTTTAAGAGTCTAAATAGTCATTTTAAACAAAATGACTTCCAAATTGTATGAGATCACTTTCATTCAACTCCAAATGTCAAATCAAACATGTTGAACCCAAACCTAGGTTCTATGTCAACCTGGTTGACTAAATCAACCTAGGTTGACCTAATACTTCCTTAAGAATCCAAATGGGTATTTCCAACCCATTTGGTCAAATTAACTTCTTCAAACCCTCAAACCAATTCCAAAGTATAAATGGGAATATGAAACATCTTTCTTTTGATGATGTTATTTTCTCAAGTTTTGTTTAAACTGAGGCGCATTGTAGGTACGATAATAAACTTCTATCACATCATCCTTGTAGTATAATATACATCCTGTTGACCCCTACTCTCTCTACCTCGACCACCGGTGCCATGGCGAAATAAAAAGAAAGTTCATGAGTTTCCTATTTGAATGTCATCATAAAATTTTCAAAATTGGCGAATGTGTTCTCAAAAGGGATCCCAACTTGAAATGACTAGAGGAGGCTGTGCAGAAACTTGATAAAGTTTCAGCTGATGTTACTACTTTCCTTCATCTTTTAGACAACGTGAAGCAAGAACAGAAGGAGCAGGAGTTTGATTTCTACAAAACACGTGAAATAGGGTCTCTGCCTAAAATGGTCTAATTGGGCAAGGATAAGGGGTTTGTTATGCGGTGGTTGAGGATGCTACCAAACGAGAACATCAAACTCTTGTTAATGGAACTAATTTATACAAAAAAAATTCTATCTATAATGGGCCAAGGTGGTATGGGAAAGGCAACTCTCTTGCAACACGTCTATGAAGATTAAATGACAAAGGAATTAGATCTTAAGATGTGGGTTTGTGTTTCCCACAACTTCAATATGTAAAGAAAAAAAGAGGGTCATTACAGATATGTTGAAATCTCTTGATAAGAAGCGACCTGACTTGGATTCACTTGATGCACTTCAAGATAGGCTCAAGATTGTTGTGGGGTCCAAGAAGTTCTTACTTATCCTGGATGACATTCGGGAAGAGGAGAACCGCGATATCAGCAAACGGGAGGACGTGCTTGCTCTTGTAGCTTGTGGAAAATTTGGCAATAGGATTTTGGTAACAACTCGAATGGACTTGTTGACCCCCACAACTCAAACCACATGTAAAAGGATGAAAAAGACGAATAAATTAGTGCGCGAGTTGGTACGATGCCTCACTTGAAGGGTCAAATGACCTCCGAATGCCAGACAGATTGCGCAGTTGCGATCAAAACATCAAATTCTACTAGGTCGAGGCCCCTCGCAGTCGAATCGGATGAGATCGATCAAAAGGGATGGTCGACACCCAAAATTAAAATGCAACACTAATCAAACTGCGTCAGATCGACAAACAAACTTCGTTGTTGCATCCGGAATGTTGTCAACCTCTAAAAACTATATTTTGTTTATTCAATTTGGGCTATCCGAATTGGGAGCACAAATCCCGAGGCAGCACGCTTATCGAGGAAAAGAGGCATCAGCACTGCCCAAATGAGGTCCAAGTGCAAAACAGACTTCGTCATTACATTCAGAATATTACAAATACTCAAGAAATATATTTTGGATCATCTAGATCGGTGGCACAAATTTCAAGACAAAACACGAATTTTAAGGAAAATGTTGCTCGGCGCTACGCAAATAACGTCGAATCGACAAACAAACTTCGTCGTTGTGTTCGGAACATCGTTAATACCCTAAATGCACTATGAATTTGTTCAATTAAGGTGGTGCACGCAAATCGAGGTAATCCTCATGTAAAAATACACAAATTTGTGCCCAAACAAAGCCCGATCACAAAACGGACTATGTCGTTGCGACCGGAATGTCGGCAATACCCTAAATGCACAACCAATTTGTTCAAATAAGATTGCACACACAAATCGAGGCAGTTCCAAAGCGACTATATGCATTTCAAAAAAAAATAGCCTCGTCGTTGACAAAATGACATCCGATCACAAAATGGACTGCATCTTTGCAATCGGAACATCGACAATACCCTAAATATACTGTCAATTTATCTAATTTCAATATTCGATGAAATCGACACGCAAAATGAAAAAACTATACCCAAATCAAGGCAGTCTTTGACATGATTAATGCAGCTTTATCATGTTAAATTAATGTGTGAATGACTAAAATATTAATATGGCATTAACCTAATAAAATTTTCACAAAATAATAGATGCCAAATTAGGAAGAAGTCAAAATCCAATTAAATACTGATTAATACCTTACCTCGCTTGGTCGAATTCCCGTCGTTTCTGTCAATCCAATGTTTGAACACAGCTGGCCTTCCCCCCGAGCTTAGTCGTCTGCTTGCGTTAAAAGGAGAAGTAAAATAACGCTTTTTTGCTTCTTCGTCAATTGGCTTCACATACAAAGCTTTAGCTATTCAAAAAACCCTGCCCATCCCTCTCAGTTTATGCCGCTATAGCTGAAGTAATCCAAAAGAGCTGCACTGCTCCTTGCCTCCTAACATAAAAGCCACCTACAGCCTCAAGAGCCCTCTCCTGTTTTTACACTTCATCTTCTTTCTCCCCTTCACAACTTGAAAACCAGACAAAAATTCTCCTCCACTTGAACTTCTACTAAAGCTGATAGTACTCTGTTGTTCGCAACACTTCTGTCCAAATTCCACTCCCCACTCCCGTCCAACTCCACTCAACAGCCGCTAAAGACCAGTCCAACTACACTCAACAGCCGCTAAAGACCAGTCCAACTACACTCAACAGCCGCTAAAGACCAGTCCAACTACACTGGTTTGAACTCAGGTGAAGTTTTGATTTCCTCTGCACTACTGTCATCTCCACCCCACAGAAACCTGCTCATCCATGGGAAACCTAGCCAGTCGATAATGCCTTGCACGCCTCACAAAGCAGCTCAGATTTCCTCATTTCAGCCCTCTGTTCAATGCTCCTTCATTTTATCTAGTAGTGATTTTTGTCTTCTTCCTCCTTATAACATCCACGTGAACCCCATTTCAGAAGACTTTGTCCGATCTCTGTAAAAGGCTACTTATATTTTTTTTGCCGTACTGAATTCCATTACAAAAAGTAAAAATCAGTCTTTCAAAATCATTACTTCCAGATATTTTCATAAATTAAGGCTTCTCAATAGCCCCTTCCTTACTTTATACGAAGACCCTCATTTATGGCTAAAAAGATTCCTGCAAAACATTAAAGAATTTTCTCAGTTTTTTTTTACATGAGGAGCAGCTTTAAAAAAAAATCCACTGATTGGCTGCACGTGGATTCCTCTGTTCAGTTCCACATTAAAATTGTTTGTTGAACTTTCTTTCTTTGTGCCTTTTATAGCCCATTACATCCTCAAAATTCAGCCCAACTCCCACACTATTCTCCTCTTACTTGCTGCTGAAATCAGCCCAAAGTATACTCCACTACAAGCTCAACACAGCCCATTCACTTCAAGGCTAAACAAATCCTTTCATAACTCATAACAACCCACCATACTACCACTCAAGTCCATCATTTTAACCCAAAACTTCTCCAACAAAGTCCATACTCTAAGTTACAGCAACCCATTTTTCTTAATCAATCCAGCAAACCCACACTTTCTCCTAGCAACCATCAAGCTGCAACCCACATAAACCCATTTTCCCCATAATCTAAAGCCCACTTGCAATTTAGTTTTTTTTTTTTTTAATGATTTGGGCTCAAGCTACACTTCTCCTTTAAACAGAGAAAACATTTTTTTAAGTCCCTTCTTTCGTCATGATTGCTAATGTTTATTGTCATTAAGTATTACTATTAGTTGCTAGTATTCATGTTAATATACCTAATATTAATATTAGTGTTAAATATTAATATCAATGTTTACTTATTCTTCCTCTTTTTATTGTTATTGATTGATTGTTGTCACAAGTATTAGACGTTGTTAGCATTGTATGTCTATGACATTATTGACATTGTTTCGTCAATTTATCATTCATGTTACTATTGCTAAATTTTGAAACTTACATGTAAATATATGTGTATGGGAGAAAAGGATATGACAAAAAAAAAAGAAGGCTAAAAAAAAAGAGAGAGGAAGCATAAGAAAAAGAGAGAGAAAGAGGTTTTCAAAAAAAAAAGGGAGAAAAAAAATATAAAAAAAGAAGAAGCAAAAAAAAAAGGGGAGTAAGAGACTTTAAAAAAAATAAGAGAGGATTTCCTTCATGTAAATTTTGCAATCACCACCGACCTCAAAGGTATAAATCTCCAAAACTCAGATTCCCGTTCTCGTCATTTGTAGCGGACCGGCAAACCCCCTATACGCGCTCTCGTAGCACTGTGGGAGGAAACCCGGTGCGGTGCCTATGATGAGGCGGATAATCACCAAAATCCCATTCTCGTCATTTGTGGTGGACCGGAGAACCACCTATATGCGCTCTTGTAGTACGGTAGGAGGGAGCCCGGTGCGACGCCTACGATGAGGCGGGAAATCACTTAAAATCCCATTTTTGACATTTGTGGCAGACCGGAGAACCACTTATACAGGCTCTTGTAGCACGGTAGGAGGGAGCCTGGTGCGACGCATACGACGAGGCGGGTAAGCCTTATACATGCTCTTGTAGCATTGTGGGGAGAGTCACTTGTGTTGTCCATGCGGATACTTTTGAGGACCCCTTACACGCTCTCGTAGCGTGGTGGGATGAAAAGATATATTGCCACGGTGTCACACGACACCAATCATACACGCTCTTGTAGCGTGGTGGGGTAGCCCAGTTTCCCAAAATTTCTCCTAAACGGGGGAGACGCTGGGAGCTGCCAAAATTTTTTCTGAAAAGATAAGGACTTGTACAGAAACAGAGGACCTAAATGACAATAAATCAAATCTAAGTGAACCTGAACATTAAGAGAAATATAATTAGTTATGATTCAATTTGTACTCAAATGAATAAGTACAAACTTGATTTGGACCAAATGACAAGAACTTGAACATCAGCGGACTGGTACTTGGACTTCTGGACATAAAATGATGAAGATTGAAATATATAAAATGCTAATTAACAATTTGAACCATTTAAATAAGTGCCATGCATGCAAGGATATGTGATGAATGCAGTAATATCTTCATAACCAATATTCTTATGCAAACAAGCAAGTGGGAAATGAACTCTCCATGCATATAAATGATGAAACCCCAAATACAATTCATACAAGCCACAATACTTGTTCAATCATATGCAAATGATAATACCTCCTATATGTGTGTGCAAAGGAAGAAGGTTGTATTGAATGTGATAACATGCTCAATGCATTCAATAACACCTTCAACTCACAAGCAAGTACTTCGATTGAAGGTCAAAACATAATGGATGAAGCAGATCATCAATCGACATACAATGAATGCAACATATCTACAAGCAAGGTGGAGGAGTTGCAAGGAAGATAGTTTGCCTACTATCAACAAATAGCTAATAGACAAATGTCTTGCATATACATGCAACAATTATTAAGAATGCTAAAAAGATATGCAAACAAAGAACCCAATATCACTTGTAAGCAAGTAATACAAAAATGACGATGATTGGAAGGTATATGCAATTTGATTGTGAGCACATGGTGACGAACAAACTTATCATGCAAGCTACGAGTTACTTCCAAGGATAATAAGAGACTTACAAACTCTACTTGCTTACAAGTAGTGATGAATTGTTGACAACATAACATCCTCCGTACAAGCAATGTCAATTATCTTGCAAATACACACAGCAGTCCTTTCACAAGCAATTATAGGAGACTTGTGAGTATCCATGAATGACAGTGAAAGGCATATATATGAATACGACATCTTGCCAACACAAAGAACAGTCCATCCACAAGTAATTACAGGAGACTCATGGGTGCTTGTGGACAACATGAAAGTATATACAAATGAGTGCAATATATTCGCCAAACTACAAATGAATTCAAGAGGCAGATAGTGAATGCTACTATATCCTTTCAATTGACATCAATCATTTATGGATGAACATAGAGGCTCTCTGTGAAACAAGAGTTAGCATGCAAATAACTAAAGGAGATACATAAATACAATAAGTCTCCATTATATACGGACATTCGCAAGCAATGATAGAGAAACCTTCGTAGGAAGAATAATATACTTGTGGATATATGCAGCAATCTTGTCAAATGCTGGAAGATACGCAAGTAAACGCGACGATCTACTAATCAAGCACATCAACTTCCTGCAAGTAGAAGAGCTCAATGATGCTACAAGAGACCCACACCGTAATCAGCAGGATAGTTGTAATCAGGAGAATTCTATATGCAGTTAAAGCAATGATGTGATATATCAGAATGCACTCAAGTGAATGTCAATACACGATGCATCGCACTCACTAGAGTTAATGATCAATATTTAACAAGTATGTTGTTAAAGACTGATGCAAAGTTTTGTGGCCTAAACTCACAATTACACATAGAAGAATACATCCACCATTCCAATCATCTCAAGGACTACAACAATTATAAGCTCCTACGAGCTATCGGAGGAGACCCTTTATAAATACAAATTATCGTCTCCAAACAATTAAAGAAAACCATCATCAAATACAAGCTCATACATGCAACTGCGGAAGACTCTTATACATCTAACAAGATGCCACTGGATCTGCAATACTCATACAAGCGGACAGAAGGCATGTTCAAACTGTCAAAAGGATGGGCCGCAGGAGTTGTCAACATAACTGAAATATTCCAGAAACACCCCTGCACATGCACCTTAGTTTGTATACATATAGGTACACTAAAGGGGTAAGTGTAATCACCCAAACACCCGCATGGGCCCCAACGAGCATGTTATTAGTACACATGTGACGTCTAGGGACGCTGCGCGGGTCAATAAATTTGAACCCGATCCTTTTAGGATAAGTAAATAGGAGTCGATAAGGTTCATTAAATAATCATAAAATACCCCCAAACACCCGCATAGGCCCCGGCAAGCGTGTCACTGGTACACGCGTGATGTCTAGGGATGCTGCATGGGTCGATAAGTGAATTCAAGTTTGAGCCTGATCCTTCTATTCAAGTAGATTGGAGTCGACATGGCTTAAACTATTAAATGAATATACAGCCGCGGGTTCGATTGAGATATTTATTTTATACGTCCATATTAGGCCTTCAAGGCCTATAATTAAGAGAATTCACTCACAAAGGGCATAAAGCCTACAAAAATCCGATCATCTGTCAATAACTTGACAGAATCAACAAGGCTCAACCCATAAAAGGAAATAACCCTAATTACCCCGATAATGGCCGTGTTGATCGTATATCTCAACCGGAGAGGTTAATTCTAAAATTTTTAAAACTCCACTCAAATACCCACAAAATTCAAATCTCCAAAAAATCCAAAATTCTAAATATTTAAAATTGAAATAAATCCATTAAACACTTAAAGCATAAAATCCATCCACTCTCCATAATAGTTTACTAAGGTGGACAAATTGAAATTTAATTCAGCTCATATGGAGCTAATGCCTAGTCAAAAATATCACTAGGATCTATTCTCAAACAATCTCCTGTCAGTAAGGACATGGTACGTGTCCTCTAACCGGTAGTTTTGCCGCCAAATGGCACTACAGGATAAACAATTATGACATGGGGCCCTCTGAACCGAGTGGTTTCACTACCAAATGGCACCACATGATATTGGTTATGGCTAGAGCCAATATGTTCCTTATTGACATCAAATCCTTGAGATATGAATCAATAGGATATTATCGATAGGGCACAAAGCCCTCTGTTAGCTAAGGTGAATTCAAATTTGTCCCCTTAGATAAATATCTATCCCAAGTTTAAAAGGTACCCTTGGACGAAGCAACCCATGGCTGCCGACAAGGATCCTTCTGTCAGGTTGGGTTGACTACCTCATCTAACTAAGTAGACCAGGGATCACGATGGCCCAGGATGATGGAACCATGGGATCTTGATCGGGTCTATCATCCATTCCCCCACTATCCGCTTTAAGTACAAGATAGTGAAATTTTTATTTTAAATACCAAATTCTCAAACACTTCAAACTTCCAGGCCAATGCTGCTACTATATGCCAGATGCGCCTATACAACGTATCTGATTGACGACTAGCCTTAATCGAAAGTTCTCTCTTATTACTGGGAGGGGTAATTAACAATAGGGGCTTATGCCTATAGGAAACCAGAACTCAGATCATAAAGTCCTCGCAAAATGAGGGTGAAATCTCTGGGTAGTGTCTTATCTCCAAACCCATCTGCCTTCCAAAATTTATCCTGGAACTTAATTTTGTTAAAACTCACCCCCCCGGGAAGAAAGCAAAACGGGCGGAGACCGGGGCCAAATTTTTGGAGCCCACACATCCATTTATAAAGTAATTAATTTTTATAGTGGAGAGACCCAACTTGGATACTAATTTCTTTGTTCAATACAAATCTATGGGGATTAAATTGTCTGCTGGATTTATTTCCTTGAGAAAACCAATGAAGTCATTGAAATAGTCACCAGGAATATTATATTCAGTTTTGATACTTAGCATCCTAACAATAATCGATAATTTTGAATGAGTTATGCAACCATCCCAAATTGGTTTTTGAGGAGCATGTAGTAATTCAAAAGAATTTTTTTATTTCTACATTTGGTGGCTCTTTCACGCTAGCCCTTAAATTAGGATCGACTATATCAAAAATAAGTTTTTCATATGGTCTACTCATTTGTTCTTCATCAACTATTTCAAAAGTTGTAGATGGATTGGTATGAGTATCTTTGTGTGGCTCGTACTTGTCATGTGAGGTCCAATTCCAGTATCCTAGAACAAATCCCATATGATATAAATCAACCTTTACATCATTGGGCTTAAAGAATGCTTGATTTTTGTGCTTCGAGCATGGACATCTAAATATTCCATCGAACTTAAACGAAGATAGTTAAGATGCGACTTAAATAAAAATCTCAACTCTTTCATAAAGTCATTTGTCAATCCTCTTCGACTTGGTAACAATCTGTTATACATAAAATATTTCTCTTCTCGGATAGTCATTTGGATGTTAAAATAAACATTTACTACATAGTTGTGAAATGAATTATTAGAAAAGATGCAGCCTTAAATTTCGTTTAAATATAATAAAGAAATATCATTTCTAATATTTTTTAGCTATGTCTTTTTAGATCTACCTCTACCTTTCTTAATATAAGTCAAATCTAATACCTCTACTTTCCTAACCAGTTCATTGGAAGGCTGCCATTTTAAGCGACCAAACCATCTAAGATGACTTATCTGTGCAAAACTTAACTTAGTATTATGCTTCTCTTTTAATGGCCAACATTCAGCACCATAAAGCATTACAGGTCTCACCACCATCTTATAGAATTTCCCCTTAACTTTGAGGGGGACTTTTCTATAACACAAAAAGCCCGATGCATTCCTCCACTTCAACCATCCAACTGGAATTCTGTTGATAATATCCCTATCTATTTCATCTTCATTTTGAACAAGAGATCCAATATATCTAAAACATGTACTCTTATTAATGACTTGATTGCCCAAAGTCACAATCCCCTCACTAAGTATATTACTACTAAAATTACACTACATATATTCATGTTTTAGATCTACTCAAGCAAAAACCTTTAGAATCTAAGGTTGACCTCCATAATTCAAGTTTACCTTCAACTCCCTCTCTAGTTTTATCAACAAGAAGAATATCATCAGCAAAAAGTATAAACTAAGGTACATCCTCTTGCAAATGTCTATTGAGAACATCCATGACTAAAGCAAAATGATATGGGTTTAAGGCTTTCTCAAAATCAACCTTTAGATTCAAAGGTTTATCTCCATAATTCAAGTTTACCTTCAATTCCCTCACTAATCTTATCAACAAGAAGAATATCAAAAGCAAAAAAAAAAAAAAAAAACCAAGGTACATCCTCTTATAAATGTCTACTATGAACATCCATGACTAAAGAAAAAATTAAGGAGATGCATGGAGATCACCTTCGGCTAAGGCGGTCAAATGCGAGTGAGCGTGTCGGGGGTGAGGGCGCGGGCGGCATTCGGCGCTTGGAGTTCTGTTGATGAAATGAACGAGCACAATTCTTTGAGGGCTAGGGCGCGGGTGTCTAGATGAAAGAAATTAGCAACGGGAAGAAATGAGGAAAAAGGGTAGGGCGTCCAATTTTAGGGCCATTTTCGACGATTTTCCCGTGGTTTTAACCACCGAAAAAATTTCACTTAAAAATGGCGACAAAATAGCCTATAAAATTCGCCACGTAAAGAAAATACAGGCGATATTTCTGGCAGTCAGTTGACTGCTAGAAGTTCGAGCGATTTAGTGTTTAATACAGGTGGTGGAACCGTCGGTTAATAGCAACGGTCAAACCATCGGTTTAACTGCAAGCAATTAGTGAATTTTTTGTAGTGAAAATTTCAAAAGTAATGTATATGCAATTAAATGCGTTAATAGGCATAAATAATCTCAAGAATATACACGATGACAATTAATGAAATCTAAGATAATGTAGTCAGATTCTAATCTCAAATTGGCACGTAAAAGTTCATAGGATGTTACGTACAAGCAAATGAAAGAAGAACTAACATTACATGCTTCGTATTGGGTTAATTTGCAACCAAAAACAATAATGTATGAACACAAATATTATTCAACACCATTTCCACTCATCAAATAAACATATCGCAAAATATTAATGCATAAAAAAAAATCTTTTTGAAGAACACATATAACATCTCTCTTTTAATTATGAGAATTTGGAAGAATATGAAGAAAAGAAAGAAATGAAGTAGCCATAATTTATTGGTGTCAAGTTTATATCTAATAGCAAGGCGCAATATGCATAAAATTTCTTCAATTTAATTACTATTTATTGAATATTGGAATACGAGCGGACATGTAGCTACCTCAATTTTACTCGAGATCTATTAAATATAATATCATTTGCTAACATAATTTATCGTAAAGACTATATATACTCAACTCATCACTACTAAAATACAAGAGAGGGAAAGAGAGTGTGTGCCATGAATTGATCTATTCCATCAAGTATAATATGCATATTTTTAAGAAAACTTTTATCAAGTTCTAATTCGAGCAAATAATATGTTAAGCTTTATGAATTTATATGGTGAAATGCATCATCATTGTCAAAGCTGAGGTTCTCTTTCATTTCTATTAATTAAGGAACATTAATAACTATTGCTCTTTACTTTACATTAAAGTCAGTATTCACTTCAGATTTTTCATTGAAAAGTTAACATAAATAAATAAAATCTGCTTTCAATAGTAAATTACAGAAGAAACAAAACACGAAAGAATTTGTTTATTTACATTTTGAACTTTTCTCTTGTTTTGCCAGAACGTAGTGTGGATCCTTTCTTCTTGCTTTGCTCAGCATGAGAGGGATCCGTCCAAGAGTGGTGTGCAAGAAAGGATTGCGGGCTGGAGGAGGAGTTGAGTGGCTGGGTGGGAGATGGAAGCAAACCAGCAGCCGGACTAGGTGAGGTCGATGAGCTCAGGTTGGTCGGCATCGAGAAGTTTGTTGTAGGCAATGGGTTGGGCGGCGACGATTGGGAGGCCGGAGGTGGCGAGAGAGAGCGAGCGAGTGAGGGAGGCTGGAGGTGGTGAGAGAGAGCGAGCAAGAGAGAGAGAGGGGTGGGGGAAAGAGCTAGAGGTCCGACCTGTGGAGTCGAATGGGGGCTTGCGACTCCTCCGTGTGGGAGAGTCAAGAGAAAAGGGAGTTGCTGTCTGTCTGGAGGCATGAGGGATGGAGAGAAGATTAAGGAGGTGATTGTATAGAGAAGTCCTTGTATGAAGATGTTGGAGGCCTTTGGGAGAGGAGTCATCCTTGGCTTGAGAAATTATTCTGTGCAGAGTCCGGATGTAGCTCTGTGTCCAGACTCGAATGAAATCGTGACACTTGGATTGGACACATAGATATTCAATATGGTTTCATATTTTATTTTTCTCTTGTCAGCCAGACAAACCTGGCCTAAAGGCCCGGTCCAGAGGTGAAATTTTTGAATTCGCGGGAGATCAAAAGTCTCGGAGCCAGTTCACTTTACATCTTCACATTCACCTTTCATCCTCGGCATTCACTGTTTACTTTCATCTTAAGCATTCTAGATGGTTCACTATTCAACTGCATTCAGACGCTAATTTCATCATCCACTAACAAGGTTAGTTTATTATTCTCATTCTGTTCATCTTCAAAGAGTTACTTTTTTGGCTTATCTCTCAAAATAGGCTTTAGGGTTTACGTTGAGGGTTTTTGGGATTTAGGGTATTTTCTTATCATTTTATAAGTTAGCTCTGTTGAACTCATTTTGTTATGAGGTCACCAGGACTAATCCAGTCTCCAGACCAATCTAGGCCCTAGGATTTACTTAGACCCTAGATCAATCCAGATCCTAGGATTTACCCAGATCTTAGATCAATCCATGTTCAAATCAAATCCAATCTTCAAGCCAATCCAAATTCCAGAATTTTTTATACTTCAGATCAATCCAACTTCTTATCAAAGTCCAGCCCTATCTAATCATATACAATCATTCAAATGATTGTCATTGATTTAGATAATTCAAAGTTAAGGAATCAAATCCAAAATCTAGCTTAAATCTAGATTTCAAGACTAAATCTCAAGGTTAAAGTCTTAGGTCCTGAAAGCTTTTTCTAGTGATTTTTCAAACACTTCAAAACCTAGTCAAATGATGTCTGATTCAGAGTCTATCAATTGCATATTGATAGGAAATGTCTCTAGAGGCAATCCTCCAAATTTGAGCTCATTCTGAGATCTCTAACCTCAAAAATTGAATTAAAACTCAAAGGCTGTAAAACCTTCAAATATTTATGGCCTATGCCACTGGACCTGTCCCTTAGTGGAACCTGACCTTAGACCTTCCCCAAAGCCTCTAGCCACTTCCAAACCCTTGATTATGTCATGTTAAGCAGTAAATTATATTTTGGTGGACCCAATTTGACCTCTAGTTGACTAGGGGTCAAAATGCCCCTTTAGGGTAATTTTGGAGTTTTCTCTAAACTTCAACTTGGCCTTTTCAAATCAAACCTCAAAACCTCTTCCAATGCATCCTAATTATTATTAGAAGTGCAATGGACTCAAACTCAATCCCTGGTCAAGTTTGGTTGACTAGGTCAACCAAAATGACTAAAATATCCCTTAGGGGTGTGAACAGTCATTTTGAACAAAATGATCTCCAAAATCCATGAGACCATTTCCAGCAAATTTCAAATATCAAACTAAACCTGTTGGACCCAAACCCAGCTCCTGGGTCAACCTGACTGACCAAGTCAACCTAGGTTGACCCAATGACCCATTAAGGACCCAAATATGTGATTTGATTGAATTGAACTCCCCATACCCTAGAAAAATCTCTAACACACTCAAAACGTCATTTTAAGTTTGTTGAGCCCAGACCCAACCCCTAGGTCAATTTGGTTGACCAAGTCAACCTAGATTGACCTAATGACCCATTAAGGGCCCAAATAGGTGATTTGACCCAGATAACTATTCTGATCCCTCAAACCACTTCTACCAAACTCCAAATGTCAAACTAAACTCATTGAGCTAAAGCCCAGGTCTTAGGTTAACCTGGTTGACCAAGTCAACCTAAGTTGACCCAATCAACCCTTCAACTTATTATATTTAATCAAGTTCCAGATCAATTCCAAATCCTCTTAAGCTCACCTAATCACTTCTCCTAGTGATTTAGACTTGATTGGACCTTTGACTTAGTCAACAGTTGACCTAGTCAATTGAGTCTATGATTGGTTAAAGTGGACTCATATGACTCAATTCAATGCATTCAATTAAAATCAATCCATATGAAACCCCATTAAGCCCTCAATATTATTCAAACCATGGTCTAATCGTATTTTAACCATAGTCTAATTAAATCCAAGTTAAAATTGACCAAGTCAACATACTAATTTTGGTCAAATCCATTTAAGCTCTTATATTCTCATTCAAACTCCAACTTTTAGCCCTTAAACCCTTTTTAACTCACTCCACTAGCTCTTGATGCCACCTAGCTGCCATTTCATTATACCTTGACTATGTTGACTGGTCAAACAGTCAACAAAGTCTAATTAAGCCCAAAATGGTCAATATAACCATTTTAAACCATTTCTCCTTATGACAACTCATCAAGGCCGTCTAATTAACCTCTAGAAGCTTCTTAAACCCTTATTAATCTCTGTATTAGCTTTAAGCATAGCCTTAGTGGTCCTAAAAGCTCTCATGGGACAAACCCACTTTCCAAGTCATGTCCTTAGAGATGTCCTTTCTCTAGCTTTTCAACTACCCCTGGGACACTTAGCCTCCATCAAGAAGGGTCTCCAGATGCATCCCAGTCATCCAAACCCTTAAAGAATATCTGAATAGGGCAAAACATCCCAATGAAGCTCATTCAAGCCAATTACTCTCTCTCTATACATTCAGCCTTCCAGATCCATAATTCTTTTTGTTTGAGCTCATAGGGATCTCCTCTATAATCCCCAAGCTCAAACCCATCATTAAAACCTCACCGACGATGAGTTCTCCAGTGAACCGAAGTCAAATCCCGTCCAGCTCAAATATTTAGCGATTAAGGCCTTTTAAAAACGTGGTTTCTTTAGCCAATTTAAGAGTGGATAAACTACAAGTTCAGAGAACTAAAGAACATCAAAATCCATTGACTGGATTAGGTATAATCTTAAACCCTAATCTAGGAAACTTAGGGTAATTTAGCTTTTCAAAAAGCTTGTTTTAAACCGCAATTTCAACTCCACATCAATGCTCTTCATGCCTACAATCTCTGTTTAAAATTTCATGACATTTGGTTGAGTAGATTGAGAGAATGAAGCAAATTATCATACTAGGGCGTCTTTCGTAACCCCTGTTAAGTGTACGAGATCTCCGCCTTTAATCTTCTAATCAACGATTGAGATCTCGTTATTCCACGACTTTGATTAACCACGGATCTAATCCTGCGGCTAATCCCACCGTCCAATGCAATCTGGTCTGTTGGTTCAAACCGTGGAGAATCGGATAGTGCAAAGCGTTGCTGACTCGGATAAGTCAGCTGCTACACCATTATCAAATCATTAGTAATGATTGCACTGTCGCACAATCACTGCTAATGATTGTCCCAGTTTTCATCTAGCGAATCGTGTTCTACGACATAGCCCCGTCGCCTCCGCGTTTTGATCGGACGAACACGGTGATGCACGTGTCCCACTAGCCGCCGTCGCATCGCCAAAGCTTTTTTAATTCAAAAAATTAGTTTTTTTAATCTTTTTTTAAAATCAAATTTCTTTAAAAAATTAATTAAAAATTATTTTAAATCATATATATATATATATATAATTTATATCAATATTTCTAAAAAATTATATACTTTAATTTAAAATTATTATTAATTTAAATTATCAAATACATATTAAATTATTTTAAATATTAAATATTTAGTTTTTTAAATTAATATTTAATAAAAAATGTTTAAATATTTTATAAAATTTAAAATTTTAATTAAAAATATATTTTAAATTTCCAGACAAATATTCAAGATTATTTCTTATTTTAAAAAAAAAATTTAATTTAAAATATTTTATTTAAGCATTTTTTTAAATACTTTTAATATATTAATTTCTAACTAATATTAATTTAAGTATATTCAAATATTTAATTTTTTTATTTTTAAATATTAAAATAAATAAAAAATCATTTAAAAATATTGAATTTTTAAAGTTAAATTTAATTTAAGATATATCAAAGATTTTAAATATTTTAAAATATTTAAGTATTTAAATATTAATTGATAATTAATTCAAATTCAAATTCAAATAATTTTTAAAACTTTAAAAGAAATTTACTTTTTTAAATAATTTAAAATTTCAGAAACAATTAATATTTAATTAAATTTAATTTAAGAATTATTTTAAATTTTAACTAATTTTTTAATTATTTAAAAATACATTTAATTACCTTAAACTTTAGAATTTCAAAATAAATTCAATGTAAATCAAAAAAATATATGTAATATATCAAAATTTTTGAAATTTTAAGTATTTTAATTTGAAATTATTTTCAAAATTAAAAACTTAATTTATTTTAATTAATTCTAATTATTTAATTACTTTAATATTTATTTAATATTTAATTAAATATTATATTAAATATTTAAAAATTAAAAATTTATTTTCAAATTATTTGAAATAATGAGAGGATCTCTCAAAAGTAAATTTTAAATTATTTTGACTATATTTTTAATTTTAAATTTCAAAACTTATATTTTCTTATATAAGTGTATATATATATATATATTAAAATTTTATTTTAAAAATATATATATGTTAAATTTTTTAACGTTGGGAAATCCTATGAAATTTTAAGCATAGATTGAGGTACTTGAATAGAATTGATGGGGAAATAGTGATTAATCAATGGGCAATTATTTTAATAATTGTTCATTGATTAATCCTTCAATTAATTTAATTATAAATTCTATGCATGTGTAAGATGCACACACTCGTACTTAGCTTAGGCTCTCCTAGATATAGGAATTAATTATGATTGTGTATATGCATGTATATGTGCTCGTCAAGGGTTTATGACATTAATTTAAACCCACTTAATCTAGCGACACCATAAGGACAATAATTAAGGACATGCTTAGAGAACTTAGATTAATTTTGATAATTATGATACACTTTCTTTTGACATGAGAATTTAAACATTCAAACATAGTGACATTCTATGCCCTAGGGTAATTTCTCACTGGTTTTAAAAATCTTTAAACCCATTAATTGATTTACTTAAGATTAAACCTTTAATTAAGCCTTAAAACTTCCAAAAATTCTAATAAATCAAATTTAAATCAAAAAATTACATATAATATCTCAAATTAACCAGAATTCAATTTCCAGCTTAATAAAAATAAAATTTTTTTGATTTGACATCAGATTTAAGCTTAATTTAATTTTAATTAAAAATTAATATTTAATTAATTAAAAATAATTAAAAATTTTAAAAAATTTCCAAATACTTGGGAATCTCTCCTTAGGTCATTCCTGACCTTTGGAGTTGATTTTTAGGAGTTGGGAGTTCATTTAGAGCAAAATCAATAAAAGTCCCTCAATTAAATAATTTTAATATTTCCAATAAATACCCAAGTTTCTAAAAATCATAACTAATTTTGAAAAATTCCAAATTAAGCAAACTTAAAGGTATTGGACTCCATTTGGGGTCTAATATTTATTAAAAATATCAAACCACCAGAAATAATTCAAAATAAAAAAAGTCAACAATCCGGTCAACCTTTAGTCAAAATTTAAGTTAAGATTTTGAAAATTCATAACTAATTGTAGAAAACTCCAAATCCAGCAAACGCAAAGTCTAATTACTCATCAAAAGGACTAATATTTAATAAAAATATTAAAACTCCAAAAATCTCTTTGAATCTAAAGTCCAATTTTGACCCCTTTAATTAATGCATTTAAATAATTCAAATAATTCAAGAGAATACAATAATTCATTTAAAAATCTAGAAACCTCAATCCAATTTTATCTAGGGTTTAATGTGTAGCTTGTATTTATAAGGTTAGCGTTGAGAAGAAAAACTACAATGCAATATGAAGTTTACAACTTCGATGAGATATGCATCTTATTTAGTTAGCAAACTAAAGGATAAGTGCTACCAATTCCTAGTAAGTCTTGAGGATTACTTGAAGCATCCATATGTACCTTTCAAAATAAAAAAGATTTTCTCGAATTTTTAAAAAGAGCAAAACTTAAAATGAAGTATTGATTATGCAACGTAGTTAGAATGCCAGTAAGAAGAGGTTTGATTGACCATCATCCAAAGTAGTTTCAATAGTAACAAATTTTGGTTAGGGCCTTTAGAGAGTAAGAAGAGCCCACTTAGTAATTTCTAATAATAATGTTGAAATATGTATTTCAAGTGTGGTTAACTTGGCACAAATTGAGAAACTATTCTATAAAAGAGAAAATAATAAAGGTTGTATAAGAAGAGGTGGAGCAAGAACTATAATGATAAAATTCTTAGGGATATCAAATTCCAATTGCTTAAACACATGTCTAGGCGAGAGTTTACACCTTGATTTAGGTTTCATTTGGAACGGCTTTCTTATTGCTTTAATTTTTGTACTAGAAAGCTTCTTTACGAATTAGTAAGAAAAACGTCCCAAATGAAGCCTTAATAAGAGGCTATGGATGCGACTAATGGTATCATAAGTATTACTCTTATTTTTGTATATTCAAAGAATTCTATTTTATTTTGATGCTAGTCATTCATCTATTTTTTGAACAACTCTTTACATTATTAACTTTAACTCATATTTAATGGCATATATTTATATATATTATACGGATTATATGATATTAATTATGAATGCTTGTGTGATATCAAGATCTCTTCTAGGCATTTAGAGTTTGAGTTGATAGTATTTCATGTGACTAAATTTGGGCTATAAAAAAGCCAATTGTTTGTATCTCATATTTGGCTCTCTAAGAAGCTTATGCTCGACTTACTCCATTTAACAAAGAGTCAAGCTTGACTTGATATTCTGACATAATTTTTTTTCCATTGAGATATCTTCAAAGAATTTTAATGTATAAGGATAGTAAAACTCAAAGAACTATGCTATAAACTTTCAAATAATTGCACAACATAAAAAATTATTATAATATTTTAATAAACCTACATACATCCACCTTAATTTGGAATATTATTTTTTTATATTTTAGAAATTTAGAACAAAATTATTTTTGGAGAGAAAATTTACATAACGATATTGAGCTTGATACATTATAAAAAACCTCCTTAATCTTGATGCATATTCGAATTGGAAGCATCCAAAATTAAATTTAAGACCATACGAACTCCAATCTCAATAAAATTAAAATTAAATTGAACATCTTGGCAAGACAAACCCGGCGATGCCAATATTAATCAGAATATGGGCCCAAATTGGCTCAAATTAATGGCCTAAAACATATTTAAAAGCTTCAAGACTCTAATGGGATAATCAAATGATATCTAAATATGACATTCTTATAATAGAATTGAGTGGATCGATGAGACGAATATAATGAGCCTAAGATTTCTTAATTTTGGCATCATTAAAGCACTTAAATGTTGAATGAACACTCTATAATTGAGGAAACCAATATGAGTCGTACAATGAAGCACTCCGAATTTTCTCCGGATCTTCTCCATATTTACAGAGTGCGCCACTCCTAAAAATCTATAAATAGGCCCTCCCTCTTCACATGAAGGGAAGCTAGGACTTTTTAGAGGAGGCTTTGACCTTGAGCTATATATTAAAGGTAGCTTTGAAGCTTGAAGAAGCTTGGAGCTCCACCTAAGTACCATCGATGACAAACCCTTACCGCCACTGGACTTTAATAAGTTAATTATCGTCAAACACCCACCATGCTGTTACTATCAAACCTCTAGTCTCCTGGCCACCACTGTCACCCACAACGATCCCTCAAACCTTATTGCCTGATAATGATCTGTTTGACCTCTATCGCCCGCCGACTATGGTGCTTTTGACCTCCTTTGCCTGCCGACTAAGGTCCCTATGAGCTTTATTTCCCTATAATGGTCCCTTTGATCTTAGTTGCTTGTCTATGACGCCCACCGACTATGGTCCCTCCAAGCACTATTATTCATCGAATACAATCCCTTTGACCACCATCAACTAACTATAATCTAGGGCTGTAAATGAACCGAACTGAGCAAAGCTTCAGTATGTTTGAGTTCAAGCTTGTTTTCCAGGACCTGTTTGAGCTCGACTTGATAAGAATCGAGCTTTTTTTTTACCTTTGTTTGAGCTCAAGCTTGTTTAGAAAGCCCCTGCTCGGGTTCGGCTCAGGTTCATGTTTGAGCTTGATTATTTAGGCTTATTGAGCCACTTGTTAATAAGTCTAGAGTTTCTCGTTAAATTCAACTCATTTAGATAAAATAAAATATCTAAATTAGCAAATCATCATATAAAATAAAGCCAATTTGTCCATGCCCACTGCCCGCTGTACAGTAAAAGCTCTTCATATGTTTTTTTTATTTTATAGAGAAAAATCAAAGCAATCTAAGTCGTGTGGGACCAAACATCCAACTATGTTTTTTGGGTTTTGCTGATGCCACGGAGGAGAGAGAGAGAGAGAGAGAGAGATAGAGAGAGAGAGAGAGAGGAGGCCTGGATTTTTTGAGCAGGTGGGAGATTAAAAAATGAGAAATGGAGGAGAGAGAGAGAGGCAGGTCGGTCTGATGGGATGTTAAAATGAGATTTTTTATAATATTTTTTAAAAAATTATTTAAATAAGGTGGGACTTAGTTACCTTATTAGTCAAATAAGGTATAATATTTATTTTTAATTAAATAAGGCATAATCGAGCTCTAATAAAGCTTTAAATGAGCCTTGAGCACAAGCCTTAATCATGCTTCTTAACAAGTATGTTCACAAGATTTATACAATAGTGTTCGTGAACATAAATGAACTAAACAACAAGCTATTCAAGCTTGTTTATTTAGCTATCGAGTATTTATCAAAAGTATTTAAGATCATCTGTTTAGCTTATCAAACAAGCATAAATGAGCTCATATCAAACTGATCCACGAGTAGCTCATCGAATGCACGGTTCCTTTACAACCCTATTATGTTCCCTCCGACCACCGTCTCATAATAATGGTCCCTCCGACTTCCATCACCTGATAATGGCCCCTTCAACCTAAGTCACCTTACTATGGTCATCTTCGACCTCTCACCCATCAACTACTATTCTCTGGCCACTTTTGGCTAACTATTATAGCCCAATTGCAATCTCTTTGACCTCTATTACCTGAAAATAATTCCTTCAACCTCAGTCACCTGATTATGATCCTTTTAAACTCTATTGCATGCCAACTACAGTGATTTCGACCTCCATTGCCTACTAACTACGGTCCCTCTAATATTTGTCACCTGCTAACTATGATCCCTCTAACCTTTGTCACCTAACAACAGTCCCTTCGGCCTTAGTCGCTTGACTACAGTCCTTTCAACCTATATCGCTCGACCATGGTCCCTATGACCATAGTGTCCCATCGAATATGGTCCCTCCCACCACTATCAAATGACTATGATCCCTCCGACCATCATCACATGACAATAGCCCCTCTGACCTCCATCATCTAACAACGGTGTTGCAATCTGGGAGCCCAACCTTGTATTGATAATTTCAAATATTATTGGATGAGTATTCTTTTATTTTTGCTTTATATACTATATATTTTTCTTGTGTGTCACTAATCATTTTAGGCAGAACATACATCAAGCAACATTAAAGAATCAATACTCAAGATAGTGTAGCATCAGAGTATAAGTAAGTTTATGTTTTTAGAGTTTGTACATTTTTTCTTGAGCCATTTTTAGTATTAGGTGTATGTTGGCTAGACAACCATGCAGACACACATACAAGAAGTAAAATTTAATATTTGAATTTTTTTATTAATCATACTTTATGATCCAAATAGTACTGTATAATCTATTAAAAAAATTAATTTAAATATTTAATTAAATGATATTAATAAAATTATGATATAACTAATCATATTGTACGACCATCAAATCATATAATATCAACTATTTTGATAAAACCCCACCGTCGAATCTATTTTACCTAAAATTAGCCATTTAAAATTTAAAATTTGAAATGATTGTACTATATAACCAAGTTCATACTGTATGAACATTAATTAAAATTACCTAATTTAATCCCATAGATTAAACAATAGAATCAAGATCAAATAATTATTAATGATCATACTATACGATACAAATATTATATAGTCCAATTCACCTGAAAATTTGTTAGATGAACCTTGGTTCGTCCTAAACTATCTATGACTCGATATAACTAATAGTACTGGATGACTATTCACCATACATGATGATATTAATAGAATTGAACAAATCATACTGTATGATCTGTGAATTATATTGTATGATCATAGCAATTAAAAATTAAAATTAGGGTTTTATGAAATCCTACTTTATAAACTCATTATATGTCTTGAGGAATAAAGAGTTTGAGCAGTCAGAGACATTTTCTTCTTGGGAGAGAGCTTGGAGAGTGTCCACTTCATAAAGGAGAAAGAGGAGGTGAAAGATAGGGAGTTTACCTATAGAGAGTCAAGGAGTGTGAGGGGATTCACACAGTTGCTCCTACTAGCCTCGTACTTGGGTCCTCCTGTTGTGTTTTGGTGGAGCTCTTGGAGAGGAGCCGTAGGAAGAAATGTCCCACTATCCAAGGAGGTTAGGAATCAACATCTTTGCTGAGTTGTTAGGTGAAAGGAAGGGATTAGCATCTCTACTGGTTCTAGAGGTGAAAGGAGGGATCGATATTTCCACCGAATCAGGAGATGAAAGGAGGGATCAGCATCTCAGCTAGAGCAAGGAGCTAAAGGAGGGATGACATCTCCTTCAGGCTTGGAGGCAAAATGAGGGATCGACATCTCCATCGAAGCGAGTGTTGTGACTCGAGCTCACGACTTTATATTTTTGATGATAATAAATATTATGGCTCACATTTTTATGTCTCCTAGCATTTTTATTCTATACTTATTTGTGTGTATACTAACATTTCAGGAACACCATGCACCATCTAATAAAGATTCAGGATTTAAGATTGGGTAGAATAAGTCATGCTATAAAGAGTCTGTAATATTCATTGATGTATTCTTTATTTCTTGAGTCAATTCCTATAAGGGTGTATGCTAGCTTGGTAATCATGTACACACACACTTAAGGGGAGTGAGATTGAGTCAAAATCAAAAGTTTAAAATTTGAACAAATCGTACTGGACGATTTATATTATCTAGGATGATCAGTTATAATTATAAAAAAATATAGCCGTCAATCATAATTTAGACAAGATTTTAAGATTGAATTTTTATTCTAATCATCCAAGACGATATACATCGTACTAAATGATCTATGAAAATCATGCCTAAATTAATCTTATGATTAGTCAATCAAATCTACTTAATTTTGATGTTTTAATCGTACTGGATGATCCTGCGATCGTACTGTACGATCAATAGAGACGATTTTTTGTCGTCCCATGATTCGTCCTGGATGATCTGCATGTTGATTGAACTAATCGTCCTGGATGATCCTACGATCATCCTGGACGATCTTTGCCGTCAGAATTAAATTTTTAGAGTTTTTCAAAGCCCTCTATTTAAGCTTTCTCCGAAGACATTATAAGTGTCTTTGTTATGCATTGAATTATATTTCTTCTGGAGAAAACTTGAAGAGAGAGCCTTAAAAGGGAGAGAGGAAAGGGTGGAGTTTGAGAGGGAGAAGATCCTTGGAGGGGGTTTCAAGGGAGTATGGAGGGAGTTTCACAAGGTTGCTCCGGCAAGCTTGCACCTTAGTACCATTAGATTCAATGTTTGTCTTCTTGGAAGTTTTGGGAAGAAGAAGATCTCTTTGGTGTCAAAGGACCCGGCTACTCCATCGCACCGGGGAAGGTGAATTCGTGGTTCTCTTCCATCTCCTTGAGGGAGAAAAAGGAATCAAGATTCTCTGCCTGTGAAAGGAGTTTTGATCCTCTGTCGTACCAGGTTGGAGGAAGAGATTTTGTAAGGGCTTCTCTGCCTAGCTGTGGGGACTAAAGGCGAGTCACTAAAGGTTTAGTGTAATACCTGAAACAGAGGGTTCTAAGGAGTGGACGTAGGTTGGGTTGATCGAACCACTATAAATTCTGGTGTGTTCATTCTGATTATTTTCCGCACTTTATTTTTTACTACGATTAACTGCTTGGGTGAAATTTCTGATTAATCTTTTTATTGTGAAATTAATTCACTTTTGCATCAAGTTATAAAAAGATTTTTTTTTGTTAAAGAAATTTTTAAATATCCAATTCACCCCCTCTTGGTTAACCTCGAGACTAGTTCTTTTGGGTTTCACAACCCTCACGAACTTTCAGTGAGGAGCTAAAGGAGGGATAATATCTCCGTCAGGCCTGAAGGTGGAAAAAGGGAGATTCTTCAAAGTTTATAAAGGGCATTCTCCCTTTGGTTAAGGGAGAAGGGCCTCTCTGCCTAGCTGTGTGCTAAAAGTCAGGCACTTTTAGTGCAACACCCAAAGAGAAGGAACTTTAGGGAGTGGACCTAGGTTAATTTTGATTGAATTGTTATAAATCTAGTTTGTACACTCTTTATTTTTTTGTAATTTATTTTACAACAATCTGGTTTACTTTTGGTTATCTTTGTGAAAAAAATTTGGGTGATAAATCTCTTGTTGAAATTTTGGTTTGAAATTAAAAATAAAAAAATAATTTTGTCTTTTAAAAGTTAAGAAAAAATTTTATTTTCTTTTGATTTTTGGTTTGAAATATTTATTTCACTTTCACATATCTCATTTTTTATCTTAAGTAAAAGTTTTTTAAAATATCAATTCATCACCCTCTTAGTGTATCATAAGCACTTTCAAATAATATTAGAGCGGGGTTCTCACTTTTTTGGTTTACACACCTTGAGTTGACATGACACACTTTGGAAATCATAAAGTATTATATTACCCGACCACCACACTTTTATAACATCTCTTTTGATTTTTGAAGATTTGTATGTCCACTTTTTGCAATTGATCAATTTTTGTATGTGGCATATGATTCAACATGATTATCTTGTATCATTTAGAATTTTGATGGAGTTAAAATAGAGATTTACTTTATTGAATGGTCTATAGAAGATTGTGATTTAGCACAATTTAATGTCAAATACTTAATTATTTTTTATGTCCTTTAAAATATGAGGATTACATGTATGTTTCAACTTGTATTATTGGTAAAGACATTTGTGATAGACTTCGTATAACATATGAAAGAACTAGTGAAGTGAAATAATCAAATGATGAATTAATTATTGTGTGAATACGAACTTTTTTACATGCAACATAGTGAATCAATTTCTAACATGTATATTAGGTTTATAAAAATTATTACATCATTAGATATTGTGGGTAGAGAAATTTCTCACTCTTAAAAAGTTAATTAAATCTTACATTATTTATCTGAATCTTGAGATAAAAAATTATTGTGATTTCTAAACCAAAAGATTTAAATTCTTATTATATTGACAATCTACATGGCTCTTTGATTGCCTACGAGCAAAATGTGAGTCAAAGACATACATATGCAGGTGAACAAAAAAGCAAAAGGCAATAGCACTCATAGCTGACAATATGGATAACAGTGAGTCTGGCTCAGATGGAAAGAAGGACATAACACTAATGTCCAAAAAATTCAAAAGATTCCTGAAACACAAGCAGAAGCACCACTTTGACAAACAACGAGGTAAGAACACAAAGTTAAATAAATTTTTTACTAATGTTGTTTTCTATGAATTCAAAAAAGCTAGGTCATATATGATTTGAATGCTTGAATATCAAGAGTCACCCAACTAAAGAAAATGGTGAGAAAAAAAGTAATGCGAAGAAGGTAAACAAAAATTTCAGAAGGCTTTTTGGGCTAATTCCGATTCAGACTCATTAGAGGTAGAAGCTGAAGAGAAGGTAACCAAACTATGTTTAATGGAAAAAAATAACACTAGTGACTCCAGTAGTGATTAGGTATGCAACCTATTCTATGATGAATTATTCTCTCTTTTAGAACAACTACGTGATGTTTATAAAAAAAATAAAAAAGTAGCATTCACATCTTAAAAGGGAACATTCAACACTTTAAGAAGAGCATTCTAATTTGATTAATAATTATTCAAACTTAAGGACTCATCATATTGCATTAGATAAAGAACATGAATTATTAAAATAAAAGCTTACTGCATTAAAAGAAAAGCATGAGTTCCTCAATAAAAAGCATATTAAATTAGAGGAAGCATTTAAAGAATTAGAAGAGTTAGCTTTAAAAATGGATAACAATGAGAACAAAACATTAGTATAATTAGGCATATATAAAAGTGTAAATGAACACTTAATAAGGAAAATAACAACTTTTAATGAAAATATATCAGGGCCTACACACACTGAAAAGCCACACCTTAGAACACAGCATGCACTACCATCTTTCAAAAGAAAATCTAATTTATCATATAGATTAGTGCATCCATTTTTAGGGATTAAGTGTTATTCTTGTGGAATATTAGGAAATATTGCAAGTATGTGCACACACAAAATTCACCGTAGATCAGATTTGATATGGAGGCCCAATACATCATTTGCATAGCATAACGTACATTTATTAAGAAATAAGGTGAGACCAAAACCCACTTGGGTTCCCAAAATTAACCCTCGATTGATATTGTATGTGTGCTCTCACAAGAGGTCCAGTGAGCACAATCATTGATGTTGTATGCATCACTAATCATTTCATGTACATTATATATCGAGTATCATTGAAGACTCAGACTTAAGAAAGTGTATCATTAATGTATAAGTCAGTATGTGTTTGACAAAGTATGTACTTTTTATTTTTCATGAGTCATTTTTTATATTAGATGTATGTTGGCTAGATAACTATGCACACATACACAAGAGAGAGTAAAATTGAATATTTAAAAATTTCTATTAATCGTGCTGTACTATCCAAATTACATTGTATGATCTATTCAAACATAAATTAATTCAAATATTTAATTAAATGAGATTATTTAAATTAATATAACAAATCATATTATACCAGGACTAAATCGTACAGGACATTCAACTATTTAGATACAACCCCGCCATCGATTCTATGTTACCTAAATTTATGCAAATTTGAATTTTAAAATTTGAACTGATCATATTGTACCATCAAGAACATTAATTAAAATTGTCTAATTTAATCCCATTGATTAAAGAATCAAATTAGGATCTAATCATCATTAATAATCATAATGTATGATACAAATATTGTATGGTATGATTCACCTGAGAACTCATTGGACTAATCTTGGTTCATCTTGGGCGATCTGTGATTTCATAACTAGTCATATTAAATGGGTATGCATTGTATAGGATGATATTCAACGAAATTGAACTAATTGTACTGTACGATTTGTGAATCGTACTATACAATTAGAGCAATTAAAAATTGAAATTAGGATTTTTTAGAGCCCACTTTATAAACACATATATGTTTTAAGGGATATAGAGCTTGAAACCTTTTCTTCTTGGGAGAGAGCTTGGAGAATGTTTTCTTTACAAGGGAGATAGAGGAGGTGAGCTTAAGAGAGGGAGTTTGCCTTGAGGCACTCCAGAGGTGTGAGAGGATTCACGGTTGCTCTGACTAGCCTGTACCTTAGGTCCTCTTATTGTGTTTTGTTGGAGCTCTTGGAGAGGAGCTTTAGGAAGAATAGTATTTGGTGTGAAAAACTAGCTAGCCGAGGATGCTAGGGATCGACATCTTTGCCTGGCCAGGAGGCGAAATGAGAGATCAACATCTCCGCCGAAGCAAGGAGCTAAAGGAGGGACTGCATCTTTGTCAGACTTAGAGGTGAAAGAAGAGATCAGCATCTCCGCAGTAGTGAGGAGCTAAATGAGGGACGAAATCTCGGCCAGGTTGGGAGGCAGAATGAGAGAGATTCTTCGCAGTATTTATCATTCTCCACTTGGTTAAGGGAGATATGCTTCTCCGCCTAGATGTGCGCCAAATGAGAGTCACTTTTAATATAATACCCAAATAGGAGGACCTTTGAAGAGTGGACATATGTCAATTTCGACTGAACCACTATAAATCTGGTTTACATACTCTTATTTTTTATAATTTATTTTATTGCATTATAATTTACTTTAGATTATCTTTGTGAAATAATTTTGGGTGATAAATCCCTGATTGAAATTTTGATTTGAAATTAAAAATAAAAAATAATATTATCTTCTAAAAAAGTAGATTTAAAATATTTTTGATCAAGATATGTGACTCAAAATTTCTCCTCAATTTTAGTAACAACCATAAACCTAAATGAATGTAACACATAGGCATCTTCCCAACCACCTTAGCTGCCGGTTTCATTCTTTTCATCAACCACCAAACCAAATAATTAGGTTAAGACCCTAAACTATTCCATTATTTCTTATCCATAATCATCATTACCTCATGTCCAATCAGTAAACGACGTTCGGACTCCAGACTGGTTCAGCAAAGTCCGACCTTTAGCCGTTGTTGCAGGAAAAAGTTGCGAAAAGGCGCCCAGTTCGAGCTCTTTTAGCTTTTTTTTTTCTTGTCTAAATTTCTTCAAAACATCCGGAGATATTTTATCTGTTACGGCAAAACGCTTAACGAGTCCAGGTTCTCCAACCGCATGTGGGAAGAAACCATGCGACGACCGCCCCTCCTCCCCAATTTTCTCCTTCCCTTGCATTTAATTCGAGACAAACCCTAGGCTTAACAGAAAGGAATCAACTTTTCCCTTTTTCATGCTGCGCAAAATATTTAACCACGCATTGGTTTATGTAATTTACTGGTTAATCTAGTAACCGCGATGGTTTGGGATTCGAGTTTCGGTGGTCCTGTCTCAGGTCGATCGGCAGCTTTCTCGACGTGAAAGGAGACTTTTTATTAAGGCTTGAATTTGTTGGAGAAGATTCGTGTTTTTGATGGAGCCTCGTGTGGGTAATAAATTCCGGCTTGGTCGCAAGATCGGGAGCGGCTCCTTTGGGGAGATCTACTTAGGTATATATAAGAGTTCTTTTTTGAAATTATGGTTAAAAATTTGTCTTTTGTTGGGGTTCTTGATTATTGGTGCTTTGTGCTTCTTTACAGGCACTAATTTGCAGACGAATGAGGAGGTTGCGATTAAACTGGTGGGTTGATTGGTCCGAACTATATTTTTGCTGTTTCATATCTTTTGAATTAATTTATTGCATGGCCGGTGTTAGTGTTAAATGTGTTTTAATATGGAGTTTCATGGCCAGTTGCATTGTCTTAAATCATTGTGCTTGATGTTACATTCTGCAGTTTTTAATAAAATATGTTGAATGAAGTAGCAGTCACTATGTGTTGCCACCCTCAAAGCCTTCTGAGAATACTTGTTCATAAATTTTGTTCAGTTCTCCCAGGAGTTGCACTGTAGTCATTGATAAAATTATCTGTTATTTGAGTAATTTTGGGTCCTCTGAGTTTTGAATGGCGATTTTTTTAAAACACATTTATAAAAATTATTCACAGAAAAATATCGCTAGGACAATATTTTAAAAGCATTCGAGTTGCCCCTTAAAGGGGCTACTGGCCTTCCTTGGGCTGCTATGCAAGCAGCATGTGTGTAGCCAGTCTTTAAAATTTAATCGTTTCTCAAAGAAATTTAAGTTTTTCTGTAGGTTTTGGTTTTAGTCTGCATTCTGTATACTCAAGAATTATTCTGTCTCGCACAAACTAATTTTCATTGAATAGCAATGTATTGTAAATATAATGAAGTTAATATAAAAATTTTCCTTTTCTTATCAGCATTTCATAATTTTATATATACTTGTAGACATCATAATTTATTAGAAGTGTGTTTTAGGAGTGAAGTGAAGTGATGCACTATCCTTGCACATCACTTACTTGTGAAGCGTAAGCTCATAGCAAAGCATGCATTTCGTGCCGTTTTGCCATGTCGTGTTGTAGCCCTGCGTGTTCAACTTTTACTTAGAATGAAATCCTTGTTTAGATTTTATGGTTTGGTTTAACATCTATCGTTTGCTTCTCCTCACTATTTCTCATAGTTCTTCAATCATTGCTCATCATTTATCTATTCTCTTCTGCTAGTGCTAGTCAATTCTTGGTGTTTCTTATAGTCATGGTATCTGATCCGTTAGTTTTCTTCTACACTTAAGTTATTAGCGTAGTAGCTTCTTACTTACAAGCTTCTTCTTAATGTCTCACCTTCACACTCTCTTACGCTCAATGCTGTCTCCGCCACTTGGCCTCTAGCTGGTCGCTCAATCTCACAACTATTCTTGATTTTAAAGTATTTTTTATCAATTCATTATTTATATTTTTTATTTTTTTAGTTTTCAAATAATTGAAAATTGTTATTGAATATATCATTATATTTGTTGAAAAATTATTACCTAATGTGCTTTAAGTTTGTTTCATTAAATGGTTACAACAACAACATCAAACCTTTATCCCACTATGTGGGGTTGGCTACATGAATCCTTTTGCTCCATTGTGTTCTATTAAGGGTCAAATTCTCATTTTAATCTAATAAAGAAAGGTCATTTCTAATATTTTCTAACCAAGTCTTTTTAGGTCTGCCTCTACCTTTCTTAACATAAGCCAAATCTAATACATCTACTTTCCTAATTAGGTCATCGAAAGGCCGCCGTTTTATGTGACCAAACCATCTAAGGCAACTCTCCCTAATCTTATCTTCCACTGAAGCTACTCCAACCTTTTCACGTATATGCTCATTTCGTATCCTGTCTTTAAGAGTAAAGCCACTCATCCACCAAAGCATCCTCATCTCTGCAACACTTAACTTAATATTATGCTTCTCTTTTAATGGCCAACATTTTGCATCATAAAGCATTGTAGGTCTCACCATCATCTTATAGAATTTTCTCTTAAGTTTGAGGGGGCTTTTCTATCACACAACAAGCCCGTTGCATTCCTCCACTTCAACCATCCAACTTGAATTCTACTAATAATATCCCATCTATTTCACCATCACTCTGAACAATAGACCCAAGATATCTAAAATGTGTACTCTTATTGAGGATTTGATTGCCCAAAGTCACAATCCCCCAACTAGATCTATTACTATGAAAATTACACTCCATATATTTAGTTTTAGATCTACTCTAATGAAAACCTTTAGACTCTAAGGTTGATATCCATAATTCAAGTTTACTTTCAACTCCCTCTCTAGTTTTATCAACAAGAAGAATATCATAAAAAAAGAGCATACACCAGGGTAAAAACTGCTGTTGCGAAGTCCCCAGTTCTAGATGAGAAAAATGGAGGGTTGCGTTAGGTAGTCGACAACCAATGCAAAACTTGTCGAATAATCATGACATGTTTCATTAAATGACTATTGTATGAAAATAATATATGTAGATATGATGTAAAAGTCATGATTTTTTGAGCTAGTAAAAGTGCCACTTTGCTTCATCAAGTTGCCAGAAAATTTTAATTATATTTTAAGTGCTTAATTTGAGCTCATTTGGAGTCGGATCAGGTTAATTATGGTGTCAATTGATTCATCTCATCGAGACATTCAATTCAACTATAAGTTTGTTAAAATCAGAGTTCAGATGGTTTGAATTTAATCTAGAAGTTTTCAATTTAAATATTGCCTTGAGATTAGTGCTGATCAAATGAATTTTTTTGGAGATATCATTCTTCACCAACAATGAATTACTCTCTCTTTTTTGTTTGATGGTCACATCTTACTGAACTCTTTGCGTCATCTCATGATGAATTTGCCATCAAATGGCCTTTACTCTTGTAGTGGTATGCCTCAATCATTTGCGGGGCATTCCATATCTGTTCAGTTATTGTTCTTGCTTCTGTTCTTGTAAAGCTCCATTAACTTTATTGAACCCCATTTGAATCTCTTTTAACCTAACATGGTGCTTAGTTGTTTTAGTAAAGCTCTTGTATGATATGTGCCACCCTACTCTAGTTAAGAAATCACAGCTCTTTGTTTGCTATGCTTGTTTCTATGTTTAATTTCGTAATCACCTTATCATTCTTATATGTCCACTGTTGCTTTTTACACATAATTTGTTCATTTGTTATGTTATACAGATCTTCAAGATCTTCAGTTAGCTTGAGTGGATATTTGATGTATATTCATGCTTGCCATGCCTTCTTAAAATTTGCTCAAGAAATTCAACTATACCTTTTCTAGGCTCATAACCTGGCCATGATGAGTGTTCTGGAATTACACTAAATGATATCTCATATGTTCTTCTATAACTAGGACCATGTAGAGCATAATACATAGCTTGGTAGTTCAAACACCTAATACCAGTTGCAGTAATTACATGTGAGCATGAATTACTATAGGTTTGAGGATGATTGCATGTGCACCTGCAGTCCCATCAACATTATGTCAACATGTAAGGACATGCACACTATGTCAAAAACTTTATACTTATGAATGTTGATACATATGAATTACAAATATCGTCTTGCTTCATGCTCATATTTTTTGTAGTGATGTATGGTCCGATGCAAGGTTTAAAAAGATTAAATTGGGAATTGAGATGTTATGCTTTAGTGGGGCAAGGCATCAGCCTCGAGGTGGATCAATGTGTAAGCCTCTAACAAAAAATAAAAAAACTCGTAAAATTAAAGATTGTTTTTAAATTTGCCAAAAATCATCAATAAATTAACTTAGTTCATCATCATAAACTACAAAACCATTGAGAAAAAAGAAAACAAATCTCAATTTTAATTTAAAGTAAAACAAAATTTAAGATAAACACTTATTTAAAAGTAGTACCATGATGATCATGATCCACAACAACCTTTGTTTCACTTTTGGCATTTTTAGAAGATTCATAATAAATATTAATTTTATCATTCTCCAATTTTTTCTCATTGTGATCTTTAAAATCATTTTCAATCACCATCTTTTTCTACTTACTCCCTAGATTAATTAACATTGGAGTCAATAGAATTTAAAAGAAAATAACAAATTGATGAATAAATAATTAACTATTATTAAATTTTCTTCTAACTTTTTTGATGCTCCAATTCCACCTTTTTTATTTCTTTTAAATGATTGTGAAGTAGATGATGCTCCAAATTCAGTAGCCCTTTTAATGTTAGCAATGATATCGTCATTCTTATCACCACTCAAATGCTTTCCTTTATCTTTAACTTCCAATTCTTCGCCATTTTTAAGCCATCCATTCATCACCAAATTATATATCATCAACACTCAAAAGATCAATTCCATCTTCACCGTTTCTTTGTTCTTTGTAGTCTAGCTTTTAATTTATTATTAAATATATCATAAACCAATTTGTTTATTCTTCCTGCAGCCAATTCATTTCTCCTATTTATATTTTCTTGTTTGAATGTGCTCGAATTATATTCACATGTTGATGCTAAACAAATAAGATTGAGAATTTTCATTGCAAATGCTTGAAGTTCATATACATCATCTCTAAATTGTGTTGACGAATGTTCTTGATTAGAATATAAAAGAGATGATTAATATATCTGAATGTAGGAAGTTTAAATACAACAACATCAAGTCTTTATCCCACTACGCGGGGTTAGCTACATGAATCCTTTTTCTCGTTTAAATGTAAACTTTTATCATAAAATTATAAGTACATGCAAATTTATTAGGAGAGCATATTTTGTAATATGAATGGTCTACTCTGAAAGCAAACATTCCATTCTTCAAACTAAAACCTTATAGTTGATCAAGAGCCTTCAGATATTTTGCCATAGGGACAAGCTTGTCCATACATGCGTATAAACTAATCTTGACCTCCTTTTCTACAAGGAAGTCTTTGTTATAATGAAATTGAGGTTAAAGTAATATGCAACATCATGCAAATTATGATGTAAATGACGAATCTATTTTCATCTCTAATGCCTTGAATCTCTTTTTTAGTAGCATTTTGTCCTCTTAATTCCCTTGATATCCCACAATTCCTTTTGAACATCATTTGACACTTTTTCACATGCTCCACCTTTAAAGTGTGTGCAAGTAATGATGCTTTAATCTTTAAAAACTGCCAGTAATTCTCTTGTCATAAAATTTATGTTTTAACTAAACATAGGCTTTTTTAATGAATTAACATATTTTCAATCTGAATCTTTTTTTAGCATAATCGATTATTATATTAAACAAAAAAAAGTGTAAAATGACTAGTTAAATAAAGAATGAAAAAAAAAACTTGAGCATCAAATAAATTGACAATTGAAAATAAAATCTTTTTAAAACAATTAAAAAAGAAAAGAAAAATTTTAAAATGAAGATTAAAATTAGTATAACTTTGAAAAAATATATAAAATCTCATCTCAAGAAAAATGAAAGTTGAAAATAAAATCAGTTGAAAGAAAATAAAAAGGTAGTTAAAATAGAAAATAAATTCTATTAAAATAAAAAACTAGTTTTAAGGAAAAAACACTTAAAAAATAACTACTATTCTTTGAAAGAAAAGAAATGAAAAACATAAATATAACCTACCCCCTTGATGTTTCCCTCAGTGCTCGCTTGACGCTCCTTTCCCTACTCGTAGTTGTAGGTACTCCTCATAGGTGCTTGCACCCTTGTAGGTTCAAGAGTTGCAACCCCGCTCCAGACTCTTTCTCTTGACTCCCAGGCGCTCACACTCTTGAACCATGGCTTGTAACATGTATAAATTATAACCTAAACATTTAAACTCTCTTATATATAACTTAGAAGATTTTTTTTTTAAATTTAATTTAATTTTAATTTGAGGCGTTCACCTTAAGGTCTAAATGCTCAAGGCATATGCCTCGAATTAAAAAGGTGTAAGCCTCACACAAGCTAGAAAATCTTAAGCTTTGAGATGCTTACTAGGAGCCTCATGTTGAGGTACACTTCAAGAAAGACGCCTCAAATTCCTTTTTAAACTGTGG
Organism: Dendrobium chrysotoxum; assembly: GCA_019925795.1. Lineage (NCBI taxonomy): Eukaryota > Viridiplantae > Streptophyta > Magnoliopsida > Asparagales > Orchidaceae > Dendrobium > Dendrobium chrysotoxum. Next base: position 20,580,516 of record CM034314.1, on the reverse strand, counting down.
GCTGAGGTTTAAATGGTATTTTGTTTTCAATTTTTTGGTCTCTCACAACATTAGAGCTCTTTAAGAATAATGTAACATTGTTGTAATAAATAGTGTAGACTAGCCAGTGCTTGTATTGGGTGTGCCCCCATGCATGCTTTAGAACACCAATAAAACATTTAAAAGCATTGGTTTTCATTATTCCACATTTGAAATAACCATCATGAGATAATGCCTATTTTTTATGTCTCTCTTGGTAAGCCAAGTGTAAGATGCCGCTTTCACATTCTTAATGTTTGTTATACATTGATTGAACTAGTGGATGTCATTACTATTACCTACCCAATAAATCTTCTAGCATAAAGTTTCAACATCTAGTATATCCATACTCCTTAACACCTTTTTGAAGTTCTCCCACAAATATCTTAAGCAATGATGGTGTGTTGCTCATAGAAAAAAATTGTAATCATTGCGAAACAAACCAGCATATCTATTGAATATTATGCACAACAACAACAACATCAAGCCTGTATCCCACTATGTGGGGTCGACTACATGAATCCTTTTTCTCCATTGTGTCCGGTTAAAAGTCAAATTCTCATTTAGATCTAATAAAGAAAGGTTATTTCTAATATTTTCTAACCAAGTCTTTTAGGTCTATCTCTACCTTTCTTAACATAGGTTAAGTCTAATACATCTACTCTCCTAACCGGGTCATCTGAAGGCCGCCATTTTATGTGACCAAACCTTCTAAGACGACTCTCTCTAATCTTATCTTCCACTGGAGCTACTCCAACCTTTTCACGTATATGCTCATTTCGTATCTTGTATCTAAAGAGTAAAGTCACTCATCCACCTGAGCATCCTCATCTCTGCAACACTTAACTTAATATTATGCTTTTCTTTTAATGGCCAACATTCTGTGGCATAAAGCATTGCAGGTCTAACCACCATCTTATAGAATTTTCCTTAAGTTTGAGTGGTACTTTTTTATCACACAATAAGCCCGATGCATTCCTCCACTTCATCCATCCAACTTGAATTCTACTAATAATATCCCCATCTATTTCATCATCACTTTGAACAATAGACTCAAGATATCTAAAATGTGTACTCTTATTAATGATTTGATTGCTCAAAATCACGAACCCCCTACTAAATCTATTACTACTAAAATTACACTCCATGTATTCGGTTTTAGATCTACTCAAACGAAAACCTTTAGACTCTAAAGTTGACCTCCATAATTCAAGTTTACCTTCAACTCCCTCTTTAGTCTTATCAACAAGAAGAATATCGTCAGCAAAAAAGCATACACCAGGGAACATCCTCTTGCAAATCTCTAGTAAGAACATCCATGACTAAAGCAAAAAGATATGGGCTTAAGGATGATCCTTGATGTAATCCAACTGAAATTAGAAAATACTTAGTCGAACCACCTTGTGTTTGAATACAAGTAACAGCTCCAACATACATATCCCTAATGACTTGAATATTATGTACAAATATATCTATTATTGGGTCAATTCTACTAATTTATATAGGGTGCTTAGGAATCACAATTAAGACTCAATAGCATTTTGACTCCACAATAACAAAAGCCAAGGATAATATGCCATTGTCTCCATCTATTTCAAACTCTTGTCAACAATGTCCCTCTAGGCTCACCAAGTAGGAAGGTACTACCCAAGCTTATGATTGACTGACAAAATCTCCATCTAGCTATACCAGTCCTAAAAACCTATAATAAACATTAAAATCAATGCCAATTATTTGTTTGTTTCTTATAAGAAAAAAGCTTCTAAAATAAAGCAAATAATATCCATGAATATGGAGAGTGAGCAAAACCATTCTTCCCAACTTTCAAATATAGCATTGACGGCCTTCCATTTGACATGCTAAGGTTTCATATCTAATTCCATGACATTAAATCTTGCCTCTATATGGCTTATGATTTCGATTGATTTTAGGGCAAACTCTTAGCGAACAACTTGGAGTATGTAAGAATATATAAACTTTGATGTGCATTGGCAATGGTAGACTATTAACCCATGAGATTTTTTATACCTCGCCTAGATGCTTACTATTAAAAGAGAAGCATAATTCTAAGTTAAGTGTTGCAGAGATGAGGATGCTCAGGTGGATGAGTGGCTTTACCCTTAGAGATAGGATACGAAATGAGCATATTCGTGAAAAGGTTGGAGTAGCTCCAGTGGAAGATAAGATTAGAGAGAGTCGCCTTAGATGGTTTGGTCACGTAAAACGGCGGCCTCCCGATGACCCGGTTAGGAAAGTAGAGGTCTTAGATTTGACTTATGTTAAGAAAGGTAGAGGTAGACCTAAAAAGACTTGGTTAGAAAATATTAGAAAGGATCTTTCTTTATTAGATTTAAACGAGAATTTGACTTTTAATAGGACACAATGGAGAAAAAGGATTCATGTAGCCGACCCCACGTAGTGGGATAAAGGCTTGATGTTGTTGTTGTTGTTGTTGCCGCCTAGATGCTTACTATGCGGCAATGAAGTGCCAAAGACATGGTCATGATGGATTATCACATTGCACATGAACTATGATCCTTCTATTTTTATTTGCACAAATCATCTAATACTTGATATTTTTAATAGTTGAACAATTATTTAATGCACATTGGAATTCCATCTTCCCTATGAAAAACATGCATGCAAGAATCTCATCTGGAATGATTCATTCTTGATATGATGTTATGTTATCAAACTCTCCATTAAAAAACAGTATTTGCATCCCATAGGAGTATAGTGGGCCTTAGATGCTTTGTTGTATCATATGCTTCATTACATGCTCAATCAAAGCTACCTCCATTTTCATGCATGAATAAGGTGGTGGATCATTTGTGGGAGATTTAGATTGATGATTTAGCATTCTTAATGGAAGTTGTTGTTAGGCGCTACTTTCCCTATAAAGATAATTCTAGGATTCCACTATACACTCAAATATTAAATTGCCATTTGAATTTACATGCTAACTAATAAATTTGTGTGTTCTTCATCATTTTTGTTTGATAAACTTTGAGTTATTTTAGCCATGTGATCAACAAAACTTATGTGTATAGTTGTGACACAATGCAGCCTGTATTGTATTCATCATTTTGAATAGTCTTAATTTCCATATGTACTACTATGTATGTTGGCTAGCTTCTTAATGCTATTTGATAGGCTTCATCACTAATATGCATTGCAACATATCAACTACTTACAAAATAACAGTACAACAACAACAACAACATCAAGCCTTTATCCCACTACGTGGGGTCAGCTACATGAATCCTTTTTCTCCATTGTGTCCTGTTAAAAGTCAAATTCTCGTTTAAATCTAATAAAGAAAGATCATTTCTAATATTTTCTAACAAAGTCTTTTTAGGTCTACTACTACCTTTCTTAACATAAGTCAAATCTAAGACCTCTACTTTCCTAACCGGGTCATCGGGAGGCCGCTGTTTTATGTGACCAAACCATCTAAGGCGACTCTCTCTAATCTTATCTTCCACTGGAGCTACTCCAATCTTTTCACGATTATGCTCATTTCGTATCTTATCTCTAAGGGTAAAGCCACTCATCCACCTGAGCATCCTCATCTCTGCAACACTTAACTTAGAATTATGCTTCTCTTTTAATGGCCAACATTCGGCACCATAAAGCATTGCAGGTCTCACCACCATCTTATAGAATTTTCCCTTAAGTTTGAGGGGTACTTTTCTATCACACAATAAGCCTGAAGCATTCCTCCACTTCAACCATCCAACTTGGATTCTACTAATAATATCCCCATCTATTTTACCATCACTCTGAACAATAGATCCAAGATATCTAAAACGTGTACTCTTATTAATGACTTGATCGCCCAAAGTCACAATCTCCTCACTAGGTCTATCATTACTAAAATTACACTCCATATATTCTGTTTTAGATCTACTCAAGCGAAAACCTTTAGACTCTAAGGTTGACCTCCACAATTCTAGTTTACCTTCAACTCCCTCTCTAGTCTTATCAACAAGAAGAATATCATCAGCAAAAAGCATACACCAAGGTACATCCTCTTGTAAATGTCTAGTGAGAACATCCATGACTAAAGCAAAAAGATATGGGCTTAAGGCTGATCCTTTATGTAATCCAACCGAAATAGGGAAATACTTGGTCAAACCACCTTATGTTTGAACACAAGTAATAGCTCCTGCATACATATCTTTAATGATTTAAATATAAGCGTTATTAACTCCTTTCTTTTCAAGAACTCTCCATAGCACTTCTCTTGGAACTTTATCATATGCTTTTTCTAAATCAATAAATATCATATGTAAATCCTCCTTATTCTATCTATATTTCTCCATCAAACCTCTTAATAAATGTATGGCTTCCATAGTAGACCTACCCGGCATGAATCCAAATTGAACCATTATAGTCGAACCATTATAGTTTAATGCTTGAAGAACTCTTCATTTTGTATATTCTAAGTGGTAAGTTTTGGAATTTGTATTAGATGATTTCTTTCACCAACATTCGATGGTGTAAAGTTATTGGCTACTCTCAATTGTCCATAAAAAAGCATAAAACGTTCATCAAACGGCAACAATGGACAGATGAAATCATGAACCAAGGGCTTTAGGATTTCAAATCCCGAAAAAATTTTACATGTCTATTTCTTCAAATCAAACATAAAAAAAGTTGGAATACAAGGGAAAGAAATGCAGTATGCTCCTAATCCTTATAATCAAACAACCCCTAAAAGAGAAATGACTATCTAGGCTTTCCAATTTTATATTTTTGTGAACTGCAGCTGCTGATTTTTTGTTTTTAATTTGTAAACTTGACTTTATGTTCCACGTTTATATATGTGATCTGCATAACTTGAACATTATACGAGAAAAGTACACTCATAACTTCGACCTTCTTGAGTGACTTGAGACTGACGGAAAAAAAGAGAGCTAGGATACTGCCGATATTAATAAAATGCCTTGCTGAAAGATGATAGCTCTATTGAAGCTCCAGTTGCATCCTTTTTTCTATCAGCATTGGCAATTTTATTTCTTCTTCCATAAATAAGTATTTAATTTTCATGATTGAATTTTTAGTCCTTAACCAATCCAAGAGTTGATAGTCTTGATCATTGAAAAGGAAAAAATGAATTTTAAAAATTTTATGGTTGATAAGTCCGTATTTGTTTCTGGATAAAATGATCACTTCTTACATCTACATTTCAGGAAAATATTAAAACCAAACACCCTCAGTTGCTGTATGAGTCAAAGCTCTACAAGATTTTGCAAGGAGGAAGTAAGTGTTCAATTTACACTGGTTTAATTTCGAACTTTTGCAATTCTCTGGTGCTGATATTCTCTTCTGATTTTTGTAGCTGGTGTTCCAAATATAAGATGGTTCGGAGTAGAAGGTGACTACAATGTGCTTGTGATGGATTTGTTGGGACCAAGCCTCGAAGATCTTTTTAATTTTTGCAGTAGAAAGCTTTCATTGAAGTCCGTTCTTATGCTAGCTGATCAGATGGTATATAGTTGCATGTACTTTCTATGTCTTTTTGTTTTATGGTGTTGTTTAACTGGATTGTTCTAATAGTTCTGTGACATTTTGCTAGATGAACCGTGTGGAATACATTCACGGAAAATCCTTTCTGCATCGAGATATAAAACCTGATAATTTTCTAATGGGATTGGGAAGACGTGCAAATCAGGTATCTATGGAGTTGGCCTTGTATATTTCTTCTTTTAGTACTTGTTATCAATCTTATTCATTTCGCTCCTTACGTTTGCCTAAGGTGTATATTCTTGACTTTGGTCTTGCCAAAAAATACAGAGATTCTTCAACTCACCAACACATTCCATACAGGTTTGGACTGAAACTTAAGTCCAATGTACAGTTGTTTCTTGTGCATATAGTTAAGAACGTATAAATGCTTATTATATTTTTGCTGAGAAAAAAAGATCATTACATTTTTATTTGTTATAAATCATATTAGTTTCATCCAAGTAGTTTTATGTTTTCTTTGAATGCTTGAAAGATTGAGCGATGGGGAAAAAAGCATTGATAATATTAGATGACTGCATATTGATGATCTTATTTTCATTTACTTGGCAAAAGACAAGATTCAGGGGGAAACTTCACCATAAGATAATATAGCTTATTCATCCATGAGCACTAAGGGTGTGCTCATCTTGACCGCAAAATTTCTTTATTCTCTAATTTGGTCACTTAACTCATCAAAGCTTAGCTCTTTTGTTTCTTCAATATGATTCTTTTGGTCCCTCAATTTGATTATGTGATATGTTGAGTGAGCAAATTAGTGAGCAAATTGGAGATTACGAAAATTTTGAGTTTAAAATGTGCACACTCTAATTAATCTTGGGACCAATTTGATTATTTTTTCTATTTTGTTTTAGCAAACTTGAAGCTTCTTGAGGTTCTTACAAAGCAGATAGGTCAGATTGTTATATTCTTTTACTAATTTTGGATGGAAAAAATCCATTTTGTTACAAGATTAATTAACTATGTTGTTATTTCAATGATTAACATAGCATTAATTTTTTATCTTCATTATATAAGTTACTCCATCTTCAAATTTCAATCAAGCCTTGTTACACAAGTTTCACATTACAAATTTATTTTTAAGTTATACTCAGCATATCAGGGTTTTCAAATGTGGGATCCAGGGATGATATACCAAATTTAAGTGGGAGAACAATTAGATTTCTATCTGATATAGTCCTAACTCAAAATCAACTCAATGATTAAATTGATCTGATTTTGAGCCGGCTCGAATCAAATTAATTTGATTCCAAGCTAACTTGAAATAGTTTATTTTTCCTTTTTAAAATTTAAAAAACATTTAATTATATATATTTATATTTATAATACTTAGACCATTATGTACATACACACACACACATATATATATATATATATATATATATATATATATATATATATATATATATATTAGATTTTAAAAATATACATATTATTTAAATTTTGAGTTGATCTCAAGCCAGCTCGATTCGATGTAGGCCTAACTCGAAGATTGGACCAAGCCAAAGCTTGGCTCATTGCTGGGCTTGTTTAGCTCGATTTGAACTTGATTTGTGCGAAAACTTGATTCAATTTTTGAGTGATCTTCAAGCTTAAGTTTTAAGCCCTAATTAAATTTATCGCACTATATTGCAAAGAGTTATTTCTATGAGGTAACATCACAACCTTCAAATCACAGCTGAAGCAACCTAACCGCTGCTCTAGCCCCTTTAGGCCTTTACAAGGCTTGTCTTGTTTGAGGATATTGATTAAACCTCATCTTCTTGGAGTATATGCTGATTCAACTGTTGGGACAACACAAAATTACGAGTATATAAGCCTTCAAGTGGAACAAAAAACTGCTATATGCTAAATTTCTTTTTATGTTTTAGACATAAAAAAGAAAGTTTCAGTAGGTCTTATTAAACCTTTAAAAAATTAGCAGTTTATACCAGTATCATCATGAAATCATTATCCCAAAAATTTCTAAAGATGGTAAAGATTTGAATAAATCTCATCTATTGCTATGACCCTCAAAATAAAACTGCAAACCATCGGACCTTATTCTCCCATGCAATATTAGTAAATGACCACTTTGGCATTCTCATCATTGCATTCCACTGGTTGAGATCTGCAAAAGAGCAGAGGGACAGGGAAGTTTTATTGTACAGTTTCTTTAATTCAACCTGTCTTAAATTCATATAGTTAAGCTTTTGAACTTTTTTATTTGTACCTATTTAGACCTATGATTCTTGTGAAATGCCTGCATAGTTTTCATCAATCGGGACTTATATTTGCCAAGACTTTCACCTTCTTTTCTTTCTCTTTTGCTGCCGCCTCATTGATCCGTTAAATCCATGCTACCTATTATTCCTTAATTTTGTATGTTTACTAGTAGAAGGTTTCATAGGATTCAGTATATTTGAATGAAATACTCAACCAATTCTCTTTAATTGTTGTCATGGCATACAAATATTTGCATGAAATACTCAACTAATTCTCTTCAATTGTTGTCATGGCATCAGCGCTCTAGGCCTTTTTCTTTTTTGCATTTTCATTATGACAACCTTCATGACTGCATTACCATAATCAGGTGGCCTTCATTGCTACATTACTACAATCCTATGGATTTTTATTACTGCACGAGTTTCTTTTTTCCTTTATTTGTCAATAATTGTAGCCTTCATCACTGCAGACATTTCCCATGTAGCCTTCATTGTTGTATTACCGCAAATTAGTCCCATTGTTGAAACTTCATTGCTGCATTGATATATTTATTTTCTTTTCTATAAACAAAATGACAATTTCCTTCTCTATGGATAACAATAACAGCACATACAAACCCTTGGTCTTGGTTCTCTTAGAATTGAGGGATGCAATCCAAATCTAAAAAGAGAGTTGCAAATCATCCATTCAACATACTAGTTGAAAGCAAAGAACTATCTAAAGTGGCTATGACTCGTTCATATTTCTTAAAAGAAAGAAGAAAATTTGGCTATTTATAAGAACACAAAAAGATAAAAATGCTTGTCAAGAGCAGTTGAAAAAATAGCTGTAGTGGGTGCTTTTACCATAGCAACTCTCAGGTGAATAATTTACTAATATTCTGATGCAGTTTTCTATACTGTGAAGCATACCTCAATAGACCCCTTCAAACACCACATCGGAGAGGCAAATAAGAAGCAAATACTGCAGCCAAATGAGAAGTTCATGTTTTTCTTTATTTCTTGAAAATAAGAGAACAAGATAGAAACCCCCCACCCACCCACCCACCCACAAAAAAAACCTCCAACAATCCTCTTACATATAAAAGGGTCCTAACTAAAATTACAAAAGAAGTCCCTTTCTTATTAACTTACTGTAGCTGTCGTGGTTGCTAGATGCATCATCCGTCCCAGGGGATGCGACTCAGCCTCAAATTAGAAAGTAGTAGTCGGAGACCTTATTAGCAATATAAGGGATAAGGTGCTTGATATTGAAGTTGTTTGAGGTATTTAAACTTGAAGGCAGCTAGAGGCTGTAAGCATTGTGATTGATCTTCTCGAGAATTTTAACAAGACTAATTTTTTGAACCACCAATTTTTTGTACTCATGAGGAGAAAATCATTGCTTGGTTAGAACTGCCCAAACGGGTTTGCTTATGTCAAATTTGAAATGCCGTCATTTCTCATTCGCAATTATCTTATAATTTGCCATGGAAGTCATAAGATTTTTTTGAGTTTGTTGATGAATCTACTATAGGTCATTGATCATGTTGGTAGCTGTTATATAACGCAAAGTTCTTCATGGAGCCATAGCATCACAATATTAAATAATTATAAATAAAAATATATATTAATATGAAATGCTATTAAATAAAAATATTAATCATCATGATAATAAAAACATCCAAAATGTTGTTTAAGTTTAAGCAATCATTATCTCAATCACTCAGAATTCAAAACATTGTTACCATTTTTTGGAGTCTATTTATTTTAGGAGAAATTAAACTACTATTCCTAGTTTTGTCGTCATCATCATCATCATCAAATGCCAAAAACAATGGTGCTGGGTTTGGTTCTCTTGAAACGGGCGGGTGACTCCCCCATGTAACAATACTCCCCCCCACCGCCTTGCCTCGCCCCAAAAGTCGCACCTTGTCCTCAAGGTGGAAGGCTGGGAATTATCTCCTGATCATCTCGTATGGCTCGCATGTGGCATCGTGCTATGGCAAATCTTTCCACTTAATTAGCACCTCCTGTGTCCGTCTCTCCTCCGCGCACACATATTACTTTTAGGGGTTCCAAAATGACCTCCATGTCATCTATCAAAGTCGGGGGTAATGACGATGGTGTGTGCTCTCCTACCACCTTCCTTAGCTGTGAGACATGAAAGACTAGGTGCAAAGCTGGCGAGGGTGGTAGCCTCAATCGATGGGCCATTGCTCCAATGCGCTCCAAGACCTCATAAAGTCCAAAGTATCGTTGAGATAATTTCTCATTCCTCCTCTTGGCTAGTTCCTTCTGTCTGCAGGGTCTTAATTTTAAGTAAATCATATATCTTGGCTTGAAGTTTTCTCTCCTGTCATCAGCCTTTCTTTTCATGATCTGCTGGGCTCTCAACAAATATTCCTTGGGCTCAAATAGTACCCTTTCCCTCCCTCTCTTATAAGTACTGTTTTACATTTGACACTGGTGTAGTGCTTTGCCCTTAATCATGGTTTAAAATTGCGCAATTAGAGGCGCGCCTCTGCGCAATTTGGGCCCATATAGCCTCATTGCCTAAGCAATTCTGGTGATTCATGAGGCTTACGCCTCACTGACATTGAGGCGCGCCTCAAGGCGCTATTGCGCAATACTATTAGAGGCGTACGCCTCATGGGGGCCCACTAACTTAAGTTGTACTTAAAAAAAAAACCTAAACTCCTCCTTCTACCAGCCGACCCGATAGGAACCAGACGTCCGCCCAGTTTTCGCAAATGACGAAAAAGTTCCGCACCCTAGCCCTCCACCACCTTTCCGCCGCCTCTCCTGCCGGCGCCGCCTAACGCCGGTGAAGCCATTGTGTCCGACCGCCCTCTTAGACACTTCTTCTACTGCTTTGAGGTATTTTTTTATGTTTAAGGAATGATTTTTCAAGTTATAGAAAATCTAGGGTTTATAATTTTTTGAGTTTTTTCTTGTTTTTGCTTTTTTGCATTAGGAAGCATGATTAGAGGAAAGGAAAAGACATCCATTTATGGTGAAATTTATTTCTTTAGGGTTTATGGAACATTGCTTCATTTGATTGAATGGTAGCCATTGATAGTGCAAGAAAATGAAAATAATATAACTTTTTTATTTATGTAATATTTAGAATTTAGATATCTTTTTGTTACACTTATGTGTATGGTTGTCATTGATATGTAAGAAAATGAAAATGTATGGTTGTTTTTTTTTAGTAGTGACTTGATGTTTTGATCTTCTATTTTATATTCTTCTCATAAAGGATGGTCAGAAGTAAGGATAAAGCTGCATCAGGTCATAGAAAAGATCCAACATGGAAACATAGCACTTAGGTGGATGTAGGCGGAAGTGATAAAACATATATCTATCTAAAATGCAATTACTGTGACAAAGTTGTAAAGGGTGGTGTGACTAGGATGAAGGAACACCTTGCAGGGTCTCACAAGAATGTTGCTCCATGCTCCAAGGTTCCTGATACTATAAGGGAGGAGATAAAATCATACATGAATAAGTCTACCACATCAAAACATCTTGCACATAAGCAATTTGAGGACAGAGTTGATGTTGGCTCTTACTACGGGAGTGAGCGCAGTGTTAGGGATTCATCTTCTTCGATGAAGCCCATTTCATCTAGGGGTGCTAGAGGGCCTATGGATCATTATATGGTGGACACATCAGAGGATAGGCCTCCTGCTACACAGAAGATGGCCCCAGAAAATGCAAGGGAGGCACGGAGAAGAGTGTGTAAGGATATAGGCAGATTCTTCTACGAAAATGCAATTCCATTTAATGTTGCAACATCACCTGCCTATTACAACATGATTCGTTCAGTTGGAGCATTTGGGAGAGGGTTCAAACCTCCAACTATGTATGATTTGAGAACATGGATTCTTAAGGAGGAGTTGAAAAACACTGATAAAAGCATTGAAGAAATTAAGAGGACTTGGGCCCAAACAGGAGTAACAATTATGTCAGATGGGTGGTCTGATATCAAACATAGAAGTCTGATCAACATCCTCATTAATAATCCTTATGGTACTGTGTTTTTAAGGTCAGTTGAAGCTTCTGACCAGGTCAAAGATGCTGAGTTCATATTTGGATTATTAGATAGCATTGTTGATGAGGTTGGAGAACATTTGGTTGTACAAGTTGTGACAGATAATGCAAGTGCTTATAAGGCTGCAGGTAAAAAACTTATGGAGAAGAGGAAACATATGTACTGGACTCCTTGTGTTGCACATTGCATAGATCTGATTCTTGAGAAGCTTGGGGAGCTACCTCAACATAAAAATGCACTTACTAAAGCAAAAAAAAAAATCAAGTTTATTTACAACCACTCTTGGGTTCTAGCTCTTATGAGGAAATTTTCAAAGAAAGAAATTCTAAGGCCAGCAGCAACAAGATTTGTCACCGCTTACTTGACCTTAGAGAGCATGCTGGATGCTATACAACCTTTAGAGGCTATGTTCACATCTACACAGTGGTTGAGTTGTGCTTGGGCAAAGAAGGCTGAGGGAAAAGAGATTAGAAAGATTATTTTAAATGACAGATTTTGGCAAAGTGTCTTATATGCCATTACAACTACTAGACCTTTAGTTCAAGTTTTAAGGATGGTGGATGCTGAGAAGAAGCCTGCAATGGGTTTCATCTACAATGCCATGGATGAAGCTAAATAGATGATTGCCTCCAACTTAGGAGGCGAAGAGGGAAGCTTTAGGGAAATTTGGAATATTATAGATGATAGGTGGGAGCTACAGCTTCACCGGCACTTGCATGCAGCTGGCTATTACCTAAACCCTCAGTATCAATATGCAGAGAACAAGTCTACAAACCCTAAAATAAAGTTGGGATTGTATCATTGCATGGATCGGCTAATAAATGATGCAACTGAAAGATCAAATGCTGACATGCAATTGGTACCTTTTAGGAACAAAGAAGGCTTTTTTGGATTACAACAAGCAAAGGATACAATTGCCAAACGATCTCCAGGTGATTTTATTTAATGTTTAAACATTTATTTAAAAGTTATTTCTTCACACTAATTAAACTCTCTTATATAAATATTAGTTGAGTGGTGGATTCAATTTGGTGATGTGACTCCAGAATTGTAGCATTTTGCTGTGAAAGTTTTGGGCTTGACATGCTCTTCATCTGGCTGTGAAAGAAATTGGAGTACCTACAACCAAGTACATATAAAGAGGAGAAATCGCTTGTCGACATTGAGGATGAATTCACTGGTGTACATTATGTACAATAGGAGACTCAGAGATAGGAATTTGAAGAAAAAAGGATTAATGGATGATGAAGATCCTTTGCTTTGCGAGGACGTGGCATCTGATGATGAGTGGTTTGTAGATGATGAAGTTGAAGTGATGCCATCTGAATTACAAGATGAAGATTTAAATGTTGATTTCTTTGATGGTCATAAAGCATCTACATCCACCACAACTCAAGAACAAATCAAAAAAGGTATATAAATAATATAGTTTTCTTTTCTTAGACTTTAATTTATTAATGTATTATACTATTATTCATTATGATATTGTTCAAAAATATTTAGGGAAGAGGAAGATAACTGATATTGAGGAAGAAGGAGCTGTTTGGGAGACATTGGACTCTATAGGAGAGGAGGAAGGAGAGAGAGCAGTTCATCATAATGATGATTCAAATGAAGACTCTCTTAGTGATGACAGTGCTGATGACTTATGAGTTCTTATGTGATATGTCATTGCTATTTATTTTTGGAATTATATGTTAATGAAAAGAATACTGTGATTTGAGAAAGATGGAGTTTGAGTTGAAGTTGAACTATATTTCATGTTATCTTATTATTAGGATATTTTGATTTTACTTCATATATTGTGCATTTTTATGTTTTATATATTATTTACTTATTAGAATATACAAATTTTATCATTTTTGGTTTACGCAATTCTTTGATTTTGAGGCTTACGCCTCGCCTCACGAACGCAAAACGCCTCAATACCCGATTACGCAATTTTAAACATTGCCCTTAATGAATCAAATAAGGTGGATCTCTCCCATAGAGAATCCTGAAGGGGGTGGTATGTGCTATTAAATTGTACGAGATGTTGTACCAATATTCGGCCTAAGCAATTCACCTTGCCCAACTCTTCGACGTGTCTGATATAAAGCATCTCAAATAGGTTTCTAGACTTTTATTGTCCACTTATGTCTGGCTATCTATCTAGGGGTGGTAGGCTGTACTTCTCTTTAGGACTGTCCCCTGTAAACGAAACAACTCCCTCCAGAAGTGGCTAAGGAACATCTTGTCTCTGTCTAGCACAATGGATTTTGTAAATCCATGCAAGCGCACCACCTTTCGTATGAAAACAATTGCCACAGTGATCGCGGTGTAAGGGTGCTTCAGAGGGATTAAGTGTGCATATTCGCTCAGACGATCCACTACTACCAGTTTCACCAAAAACCCCTTCGATCGTGGCAACTCCTCGATGAAATCCATCGTCACCTCCTCCCACACCCTCTCCGGTAGGGCTAGGGGCTGTAGTAACTCTGTTAGTCATGGCTAAGTACTTATGTCTTTGGCATACATCTCATCTAGCCACCCAGTCATCTATATCACGGCGCATCCCAATCTAGTATAATTTTGCAGACAACTGATTGTAGGTTTCTGAGCTCTTGAATGTCCTCCAACTGCACTGCCATGAAACTCTTATAACAGCTTAGGGATTTATCTCGATTCCCTCGGTAGAACGAATCTCCCCTGATGTAGCAACTGGACTCCTCTCAGTGTGTAACCAGGATGATTGACTAGGTTTTGTAGCAAACCAACTCTGATCTTCCTCAGTCCTTCATCTTGTTCACTCTCCTGTTTCAAAGCTTCCCAATCTAAGATCATGGGTACTGACAATGCTGCTAACCGAGGCTTTTCGACTCTCCTGGACAAGGCGTCTGCTACTTTGTTTTCTAAGCCTGGCCCCGGTCGGTACGGGATCTTAAAATTATATCCAAGCAACTTGGATAACTATCAGTGATGCTCCTTAGTGATCATCCGTTGTTCCAATAAATACTTCAGGTTCCTCTGATTTATCCTGACTAGAAAATGTCTCTCCAATAAATAAGGCCGCCACTTCTAAATAGTCAAGACAATAGCCATTAGCTCCCGCTCGTATATAGACTTGAGTCTTACCCTGGCTATGAGCACCTGATTGTAATAGGCAATATGCCACTGATCCTTTATGAGCACTGCCCCCAGTCTGTATCCTGATGCATCTGTCTCCACCACAAATGGCCTATGAAGTCAGGAAGTGTTAACACTGGCACATTAGTCATCGCCTTCTTCAACTGCTCGAAAGCCTGCATTGCCACCTCCCCCCACTTGAAACTGTCATTCTTCAGCTGCTTAGTCAATGACCATGCTATTGTGCCATACCCTTGCACAAACTTTCGGTAGTACCCAGTGAAGCCTAAGAATCCTCTCAGCCCCCTCAGTTCTTGGTAAAGGCTAATCTTGCATAGGCTCAATCTTGGACTGGTTATCTGCTGCCCCTGCTTTACTCACCAGATGTCCTAGATGCTCCACCTGTAGTTGTGCAAACGAACATTTCTTCTGGTTGACATATTGCTGGTGCTCCCTCAAAGTCTCCAGCGCCGTCCTCAGGCGTCCGATATGCTTTGCCTTCGTACGACTTTAGATCAAGATGCCATAAAAAATACTAAGACAGACTTTCTAAGATAGGGTTGAAAAACTCGATTCCTTAGGGATTGAAAAGTGGTTGGGGAATTAGTAAGGCTGAAAGGTATTACTAAAAACTCGTAGTGACCTTTATGAGATATGAAAGTTGTCTTTTGCACATCCCCTGGCGTCATTCTGATATGGTTGCACACCAATTTCAGGTCAATCTTTGAGAAGATGACCGCTCCAAATAGTTCATCCAACAGCTCATCAATCACGGGAGTAGGAAACTTGTCCAACATAGTTTCCTTATTTAGGGCTCTATAATCTACCCAAAACTTTCAATTGTTGTCCTTTTCACCAGTAAAATAGGGTTGAAAAAGGGGCTCACACTAGGTCTAATAATCCCTGCCTCCAACATCTCTTTGATGAGCCTCTCTATCTTATCCTTCTGGATCTCTAGATACCGGTACAGTCGGACACTTATAGGAGAAGCTTCCTCCTTCAAGGTAATCGCGTGCTCGTGCTCTCAGGGTGGTGGTAATCCACTAGGTTGTTGAAAAACCTCAGAAAACTACTGCATAAGCTGATGTACACACTCAGGGACTTGGTCTGCATGTGAATCTCAGATCCCCTCCAAGCTTTATAGCTCTACCAAGTAGCCTAGTCCTGCTCCTATATCGTCTTGACCATGGTTTTGAGTGAAACCATAGTTTTGTATAGGCTGACATCCCCTCGCAGCACCACTTTCTCCCCCTCCACCTGTATCTCCATAGTCAAAGACTTTCAGTCTACCTTGGTCTCCCCCATCGTCTGTAATTACTTCATCCCTAGGATTACATCAGTGCTCCTTAATTCTAAGGGAAGAAAATCCTCCACTATCTGTATGGCTTGGAGTGCCAGCACCAATCCTCTACAAATCCGCCTACTACTCTCTACATTTTCTGTTCCCATCATGACTCTAAAGCTCGCTGTATCCACTAATTTCAGTCCCAACTGGTTTACGACCCGGTTGAAGATGAAGTTATGAATAGTCCCACTATCCACCAAGACCACCACTGGTTCCTCGATTTTTCCCCTCACCTTCATGGTGTGATTTGGGATAAATTCCACCACGGAGTTCATGGATACCTCTGCCAAGTCTAGATGGAATTGTTATGTTTCCCCTATGACCTCCTCTAGCTTGTCCCCGCTCTCCTCTTCCCCTTCACCGACCATCAAGACTTGAAGGGCTTGATTCCTGCACTTGTGTCTCAGTAAAAATCTCTTATCACACATGAAGCATAACCCTTTTGCCCATCTATCCTGCATCTCTGCTTCTGTAAGGCGCTTGAAATTGCCTCAAGGACGAACTCTAATGCTCTTATCCTTCGGTGCTTCTCTATGAAACAACACCGTCTAGGTTCTCGGTGCCAAGTCGTGGAGGTATTCCTGTAAGTCCCTCTCATGGTGTTGCTCTGGCTGGCCTTCTCCCTCTGATGTTTCTCTTCCACCCTTTATGCTAGTTCCATCATCTCCCTCCGCCCCCTCAGTCTCAACACCCTTAGCTATGCTCGTATATCTTCCTTAAGGCCCTTCATGAAATTTCCTTCTAACCCTTCCTCAGAAATTCCCCTTAGCCTACCCGGCAACAGCTCAAATTTCTCCCGATATTCCATGACTGCCCCCTCCTGAGTTAAAGGCATTGAACTACTCATGGAGGTCTCCTTCCCGAATAGCTCGGAAGCGTTCCAACAAATAATTCTTAAATTCACCTCATGAATAGATCGGGTACCTAGCCTCCAAACATAGCTCTGCCGCTATGAGCTTTTCTCCTTCCGTTAGCCCATTGATAGAGAAGTAACACTCCACCCTATACACCCACCATTGAGCGTCTTCCCCTTCGAAAACTGACATTTTTAACTTCCTTGACCTTGTATCCATACCTTAGTGGTTTCTCCCTCCATTAGTTCCTCCCGTGTAGTGATGGTGCGATTCTCTCCCTTCCTACCTTCCTTCCTTGGCTTATTGGGACCCCATGGCTCGGCCCAACCATTGCTTCCTTCGGTTCACCTTCCCTCCTGATGCAAGCAAACTAGAGAGAAAGCCAGATAAAGAGAACAATAGGCAACACTTGCTATATTAGATTCAAATAGTAGCAATCATCCACCAAACTTCCAAACAAAATAAAAGTTAAAACCAATCTAAACAAAAGAAAAAATAAAAGGTGCTATCCTCAGAACAACCGTAGGAACGGTTTCCTCACATGTATCGAAAAGTAGGTAAAGTAAAGTATGTGCTTAGGGCTAGCAAACTAAATGGTCCACCACAGCAAGAAGGTCCAACCGTCCAACCAACTCCTCCAGCAAATGCTTCCAAATCAGCCAACTGATAACACCAATCGCTCAAGAAGAAAGGTACAGGTGGAATGTAACTTGTGGAGAGAAGAAGAGATAAGAAGCCCAGACGAAATAGAGAAGAGAAGGAAACGGAACAAGCTCTCAAGCTTTTCCAAGAAGAGAAGAAACCCTCAGGTTTAGGTGGCTATGCCAAGCAAATTCAACAACCTTTTCCTTCCAAAAACATGTTATATTTATAGGCAAACCATAAGAAAACCAAACAGCCATAGCACCTCCATCTAAACCAATTAGATTTAGGAAAATGAAAGACCAAAGGTCACCAAACAGCAGCCATAAAGGGGTACAGGAAACAAAGAGAAAAGACCACAGCAATCCAGCCAAAAGGCCACGGAACCAGCCCAGAAATCCACGGAACCAGCCAGGTGGGAAGGAGCCGAAGGGGCAAACCAGCAACCAAGGCAGCAGGCACAAGAAGCCCAACATATCACATGGGAAACAGCAAAAAACCATCAAAACCGAAGGGTTAAGAGGAGAAACCGAGGAGGCAGCAAGGGGAAAAACGAGAAGGCAGCAAGGGGAAAAGAAAAGCCACACTCCACCATACCTTTTACCATTAATGAGCTTCACCAATACTTCATGCCTTTTAGAATTAATGAGCTAAACTTCAGCTTACAAAAATAGAACTCCAATATCAGCTCCCAACCGAAAATCAGCAGCCACCAAAGGACCCAAGCTAGCAAACCAAGGTCTACCAAGCCCAAAGCACAACCTACCATGCTCATAGGATGCCTTCCATCATTGGATAGCTAACAAAAAATGTAAAATAACTAAAAATAAAATAAAAACCATTGTTCAAATAACATTACAAAAATAAAGAATGCATCACCTCCTGCCCGGGTGCTCTCCAAAAGGGTTCGGCCTCCCCTCTTCTTGCTGCCTTTTCTCCTGTATACCTTGATGCACTTCTCATCGGAACCCCCCGGGATGGTCCTTGCGGAAAAACACTCTCCACTTCATCATCATCCTCTTGAATTTTCTTTCCCTTCAGATCAGCCTTAGGAATAGCCGAGAGAACTTCTTCATCATGTCTTTCAAGTTCTCAAAGCAGTTCTCATTGAATGAAAGCCTTCATTCCATAGTTGTGAACTTCCCATCCATTCTTAGAATATTTCTCCTCCATCCTGGCCCTTAGTTGTTCCATCTCACCTTCCAATGCATCCATCTTCTTTGCTGCCATTTACCTCACTCTGCTACCAATTTGATATGCCTTGGAAGTGAAAACAACGATAGAACAATATAAAAATTGCATAAATTCTAAGAATAATGGCTGATTTTGGATTATAACTTCAATATGAAAGCAAGATATAGATGATCTATGATTAGAGAGGTAGATTGACGCTCCCAATCAACCTGGACGCCGCTAGGAAGCCCTCAAAGAAAAGAAATTGCAACAAAACACAAATCAAGACATAATCTAAAAATACAATATAATTAGCCCTAAATAGGCTTCCCAAATTCCCTCCTAAACCAACCCCTTTCCTTAATTGATTCCCTTAATTTAAATTTGATTTGGATCTCTTTCTTAAATGAATTCCCTCCCAATTATGATTAAAACCTTCCTAAATATCTCTCTATATATTTCTCTTTCTTATATATTGAATTAGATCTTTCCAGGGCCCCACAAGGGGGGCCGAACCCCCCTTCCTGCTCTGCTAGCTCCTGCCCAACATTGGTGTTGGGTTCGATTCTCCTGAACCAGGCGGGTGACTCCCGCTCATAGGAGGCCTGCACGTAACACAATCTTGGATATTCTCACACATGCATGCAGAGCCTTGGTTTATTGCCACCACACTTAAGCATTTCCATAAAGGCAGGTGATGACTATTCATCATTAAATTCCCAGATCTGTTCGATGATATGGTGCCAATTAAGAAATTCATTAGCCTATAAACTTTCATGAGATTCCTAGATGTTGATCTTAAAGCTAGCTCCCCATCCTGGTTGTCTTCGTGGGGAGGAGCAGGTGGTGGTGTGAATAGGTTTTCATTGAATATAAGATTAGTGTCATGCGGTTGTTGATGTTGTAAATGCTAGGGAAGGGCTGCCAATTGCTAGGTCAAGGCTTGGACCTGCTTGTGCAAATGCACAAAATCTTCACGACGATAAAGTTCTTCTAGCGAAACATCCTTGTGGCAGTGAGGTAGTTTTGCGCAAAATTGATGAATCTAATACCGAACTAATGGAACACTTTATACTGTCCTCAATAGGCCTCTTCAAGCATCATACTAGAGAGGCAAACTAGAAACAAATTTTGTGGCCGAACAAGAATTTTTTTTTTAATTTCATAAAAAGAAAAACAAGTCAACAAATCTTTATTGTGTAATTCATTTTAATTCTAATAAAAAAGTCATTTCTAATAATTTCTAATCAGGTCTTTTTTTTGGTACCCCTCTACCTTTATTAACATACGCCAAATCTAAAATATCTACTCTCCTAACTAGGTCATCGGAAGAGTTACATTTTATGTGATAAAATCATCTAAGACAACTCTCTCTAATCTTAATCTACCACTGGAGCTATTCCAATCTTTTCATGTGTATACTCATTTCACATTCTATCTTTGAGTGTAAAGCCACTCATCCACCTGAGCATCCTCATCTCTGCAACACTTAACTTAATTTTATGCATCTCTTTTAATGACCAACATTCTGCGCCATAAAGTATTGTATTTGTATGTCTCATCACTATCTTATAAAATTTCCCCTTAAGTATGAGGGGTACTTTTTAATCACACAACAGGCCTGATGCATTCCTTCACTTCAGCTATCCAACTTGAATTCTACTAATAATATCCCCATATATTTCACCATCGCTTCGAACAATATATCTGAGATATCTAAAACATGTACTCTTTTTAATAACTTGATCACCCGATGTCGCAATTTCACCAGTAGATTCGTTATTACAAAATTTACACTCCATATATTTGGTTTTATATCTACTGAAACAAAACCTTTAGACTCTAGGGTTGACCTCCATAATTCAAGTTTTCATTTGACTCCCTCTCTAGTTTTATTATCAAGAAGAATATCATCAGTAAACAATATATACCAGGGTACATCCTCTTGCACATGTCTTGTAAGAACTTCCATGACTAAAACAAAAAGATATATGCTTAAAGCTGATCTTTGATATAATCTAATTGAAACAGGAAAATACTTGGTCAAGCCACCTTTTGTTTGATTACTAGTAACCGTTCCTATATACATATCTTTAATGACTTGAATATAAGCATTATTAAATCCTTTTTCTAGAACTCTCTAGAGTGCTTTTTTTGAAACTTTATCATATGTCATATATAGATCCTCCTTATTCTCTCTAACACTTCTCCATCAAACCTCTCAATAAATATAAAACTTCTATAGTAGACATACCTGGCATGAATCCAAATTAATTTTGAGAAATATTCGTATCATGTCGTAATCTATGTTCAATTACTTTCTCCCATAACTTTAATGTATGATACATTAGCTTTATTCTTCTATAAGTCACAAACTCTTTGCATAACCTTTATTCATAAAAATAGGATCCACCACACTCCTCCACTCATTTGACATTTTTTTAGTTTTCAAAATAATATTAAAAATTTTAGTATATTAAGAAAAAAACAAGAAAAAAATCGAAATCATCTCCTCAAATCCTTTTAACAGTTCCCTTATATATAGAAAAGACCTTGCTAAAACTACAAAAGAAGACCCATTCTTATTAAGTTAGTGTAGCTATTGGGGTGTTGCTGGATGCATCACGTTCTTGCTAGGGGATTATCAGGGACATGCATAACTACATATTGTCTACTCATCAATCCATTGACTATTGTAGTTATGCTATAATTAATATTATTTGATTTTGTATGTTTCCCATTAGAAGCTCTCCTAAGATTATATAAATACTATATAAATATTGGAATGAAATATTCAACCAATTCGCTTTAATTTTTGTCAATTCTCAATCACACAACTTTCTAGTTGATTGTTGTCTTATACTGAAATCGGCTATGAGTGTCATCTATTTTGTTGCTAAGTTTAAATATAATAGAATATGTTAAGAGGCAGCTTACAAATAAAAGATTAAATCCCAAATAGCCCTCTGATTATTTATATGTGGTCATCAAGTTAATCCAAGAGTATCATATTTATCCAATGTAGTTCCTCAATTATGGAAAAATGATCCAAAATTGTCTCTCATGTAGAAATTGTGATACAAAATTGATATCAATTTAGTCTTTAATGGATCATTTTGGATCAATTTTATATAATAAAGGGACTAAATTGGAGAAATGAGGTACTAAATTGGCCACATGTGAACAGTCGTGGGACTTGGGGATTTAAACCCAAACAAATATAGTAAAATTAATTCTTGATGAATGTATATTGGATAAGCAAACGTGGTTGATTACTAGAGATAATGTTATAAGCTAATAGAGCCTGGAAAACATGTTTTTGACCAAGAATAACGCTGTTTTGTGGGATAATATTAGAAATTACGAGTCATTTGGATGAGATGTTGTCATGGTTGCTTCAATTCACTCAAATGTAATTTGAATTTTGATGGCGACAGAGATGTTTTAAGCATTGCGAGATTGATTCCTTGCCAAATTCTGCTGGTTTGTCCTATTCCACTGTCAAAATAATGTTGTGATCCATTGGACCTCATTTCATTCCAGTTTTAACTGCTTTGGCTAATTTTTCACCTCGGTAAAAAGATCTCTAAAAGGCCTTTCTTTAGAGAAGTAGCCTCTTGATTATATGAACATTAAGAGATGTTCAAGTACTATGTAGCAGGCATTAAGGTTTGTTGGTTTATTTGTTCAGTTTGGAATTGCCTGAATGATAAAACCATTTGGATCATCTCATTGTGATCAGACAATAGTTTTTTCTGTGAGAATGTATGAAAATGTCTCCTTTTTTTATACAGCTTGTGTGCATGAAAAATTCAGAGGTATTATTATCTACCAATCTTCCATTCTCATTCGTAGTTTGCAGTCGCTAATGATATTAACCTATGATGCACAGATACGAACACAACACGGACATGAGACATGTAAATTATTAAAAATATAGGATACGGACATCGGTTTGAATTATAGTTTCTATTACCTTAAAAATAATGTAAATATATGATTGTTCGACAAGTTTTACACTGGCTGTCTATTATCCAACGCAACCCTCTACTTTTCTCTTACAGGGCTTGAGATCCAACAATTACAGTGTTAAACTCTTTAATATTTTTTTGAAAGCTAAAAAGATGCCAGATAAGTGGAGAAAGAGTGTGTTGATTCATTCTTTTAAAAATAAGGTGATGCACAAGAGTACGAATTATAGAGGAATTAAGTTAGTTTGTCACACATTAAAATTATGGGAGAGGGTAATTGAGTATAGGTTATGATTTGATACTAATATTTCTCAAAATTAGTTTGGATTAATATTGGTAGGTCTACTATGAAAGTTATACATTTGTTGAGAGATTTGATGGAAAAGTAGAGAAAGAGTAAGGAGGATCCACATATGATATTTATTGATTTAGAGAAAACGTATGATAAAGTTCCAAGAGAAGTCGGGCATCAATGTTGGACAATGGGTATTGTGCAGTCGAGAGTCGGACATCGATTTTGTGCAATGGGTATTGTGCATCAATGTCAAAGACATTGTCGACCGCCGATGTCAAAATGACATCGTTCATCGATATTGAGGTAATATTGAACAAAGATGGGGTGTTGAGATTGCATGGGGGTGTGATTGTAGGTTTAGAGATTGTTGTCATCAAGAGTCAATGTCAAAACAGTGTTGGACATCGATGTTGGAGTGATTTTATAACATTGATATTGTGACGGCTTCAGACATCAAACCGGCCAGAGAAAAATAAAAATGGGAATGTTTGGAAAGGGGTATTGAGTTCAGCTGTTTGGTTGAGGCTCTCGAGAGGAAATAAAAAATTCAACTTTTATTATTTTAATAAATTAAAATTTGAAATACAATAAAGTATATATAAAAAAAATTTCATCAAGCTTAGATCTAAATGAGAATTTGACTATTAAGAGGATACAATGGAGAAACATGATTAATGTAGCCAATCCCATGTAGTGGGATGAATGTGTGATGTTGGACACACGCATGTCGAATTTATTTTTAATATATTTTTTAATCCGACACATCTTCGGGTTGTCCGACACGTGTCATTGTTTATATGTATCGGACATTGTATACCTCTTTGAGGAGTAATGTCGGTGCATCATAGATATTAACTTTTTAAATTGGCAGTTTTCCTAATGCATTGTTTTTATCTTTGGTGTTAGTTTTTCTATTTGTCCTCATCTCATAGAAGCAATATGTGTATCTCATTTTCCTAGTCCTTTTTTTTTGGCTTATAAATTGCAGGGAGAATAAGAACCTGACTGGGACAGCAAGATATGCGAGCATGAATACTCATCTGGGCATTGGTATGTTTTGTGCAGTCTTTCATAAGATGCTCTTAGAACTATCCGTTCAACTCGTCTGATTTTATTGTAATGTAATTTGCATTATACCTTCTGCTGGTTGCCATGCTGAAATTAAGTTGTTCAACACTTAATTATATTGCCTAATAAAATGTTTCATGTTCCAATGTCAAACTTCTATGTGCTTTGTTCTTTTCATGGTATGAAGAGCAAAGCAGGAGGGATGATCTGGAATCTCTAGGATTTGTCCTGATGTATTTTTTAAAAGGAAGGTACTGTTTTGTTTCTCTGAAATGGCAAACTGAATCTCCATTTCATTCCTGTTTACAGTTCTGTTTCCCTTTCTGTCTAGTCTTCCTTGGCAGGGACTTAAAGCAGGAACTAAAAAGCAGAAGTACGAAAAAATTTGTGAAAAAAAGGTCTCCACATCCATCGAGGTAATGTTCTCCACTCATCTTCAATTTAACAGCGCATATATTTGAATAATCTTGGTTTAACGTTGCAATAAGTACTATTTTATAGGCCTTATGCAGAGGTTATCCTACTGAATTTGCATCATACTTCCACTACTGTCGTTCACTGCGATTTGATGATAAACCTGATTATGCTTATCTTAAGAGACTGTTCCGTGATCTTTTCATTCGAGAAGGTTGTATCCATTTGCATTGACAACTTTTGAAATGTACCATGAGTTCATTCTATTGATTCTGTCCTCTGATGCTTCTGTTTTTATGATTGGTATTTTTAGGATAATTGTCATTTTCATGTTTTTTCTTGTTTTAGGTTTTCAATTTGATTATATGTTCGATTGGACCATTTTGAAGTTTCAACAGTCACATGTTGCAAATGCTCCTCCACGTGCTATTGTAAGTCTGGAAGAAGTATGCTGTTCCTTTATGAAGCATTATTATTTGTACATCTAATTAAGTTAGTTTTTTTTCCAGGGATCTGGTGCTGGACCTAGCAATGACATGGCTCCTGCAGATCCTAATACTGAGAAGCAATCAGGTAAATCGATGCTTTTCTCTTGAACTACTTTTCTATAGAAATTGAGGAAAAGTTAAAATGCCCCACTTGTAAACCTCATAAACTGTAGTTATCCTGACTGTAAATATAAAGTTGCACAGTTGTTTTCAAGAATGTGGTATAAAATATAAATAACTTACTGTAACTTGCATTGCAAGTCAATGATATCTATTGCATGAAAGGAAATGCAAATATGGTCCTAAATAGTAACGTGGGTTGGAATTGTGTTCTTCATATTTGTGGTCGTCTTCGTGTGTTATATACCTTTCACTTAGGTTTCCAATGCCATTTATGTTCCTGATAGCTTATTTTAAATTTTGTTTAGCCGTTTCACTTAAATTTTTTATGTGGCCCTTTAAGTGACCCAAAGCTGGCAGGCAGAAAAATGAAAATTAACGTTGCAATAGAGTGGTATTGCAGGTGAAACTTTTATTTTTTGTGTGCAAAGTATGTACAATAATCTTAAGAGTGTCATATTCACTGTTAAGTGTGAGAATTTAGATGTTTGAAGCATGAATATCTGAGTGCCTATTTATCACTCTGCTCTAGGTGGTGAAGAAGCAAGGACGAGTGGTTTGTCTGCTACAGACCCTTCCCGCCGGCGATTTTCAGCTCTTGCTGTATCTGCAGGTAGCACGACAAAGCAGAGAAATCCAATTGGAAATGACTTGCCAGCTATGAAAGATGTAAGTTCTGTTTCTTGATTTGCCACTGCTTTTATGGTTTATAACGTCAGCTTTCTGGGAGTTTTGTGATTATGATTTTTATGCAATATCAAAGTATAAATATGGAAGTTGTACCATCTAAACAACTCTTTATTAGCCTTGTAATGTTATTATTTCTTCTAAGAAAGTATAATCATTAGTTATGAATATTTATGATTCCAAATTAAAATGCTTATAAACTATTAGTTTGCATGATCCTTAGGCTTATGTTGATGCAAAAAAAAAATTTACTGCAATTTGTAGATCACTTTGGTTTTGGGCAAGTTCACTTTTTACGTGCATGTATATATGCAGAGTAAATTAACAAATGTAGAGAAAACGATCAAAATGGTCCCTCAACTCTTTGTGAAGGACCAATATGGTTCTCAACTCTTTTGAGGGATCAATTTGGTCCCTCAACTCCTTTAAAAGGAGAATTTTTTATCCTAACATCAAATTTTTGGGTTAATGGTGTTAAATCAATGGATATTTTGGTTATTTTTAATTAAATTATTTGTTAAATGTAATTTTCAAGTAATAATATTTAAAAAAATTAAATATTTCTTTATTAAAAAAATTATTAATGATTCTAGTCTATAGTGATCCTAAATTAAAATTCTTTTAAATTAAAATTAAAATCATTAATAATTTTTTTATTAAAGAAATATTTAATAATTTTTTTTAAAAGAATTACTATTACTGGAAAATTATATTTAATAAATAATTTAATTGCAAAATGACTAAAATATCCCTTGATTTAACACTATTAACCTCAATATTTGACGTTAGGAAAAAAATGTCCCTTTTTAAAAAATTGAGGGACTAAATTGGTCCCTCAAAAGAGTTGATGACCATTTTGATCCCTCACAAAGAGTTGAAAGACTATTTGGTCCTTTTCTCGACAAATATATCATTAATATGAAGTTTTTATCTGTAAATATGGAAGCTTCAATCTAATGCACTTTGTTTAGCTGTCCGTTTTCATCTAGCCAATGCAACTTCATGAATTTTGAACAAGACTACACAACTGTTTAAAATCCAGGCAATCGTGGTTTGGCTGATTTGACTTTTTTTACCGCAAATTGGATACCAGTAAGGTTAGGTTGAAGCTGTTATTTGGAAAACTTCTAAAGCCAGAAAAAAAAAATGAGAATGAATCAGTTGGGTCTGCTAGAACCTGTCAATTCGACAAGCTAGGTCAACTATATATGCCTCTTAGACAAAGCATTCAGATTTAATTGGCATTTACTATTCCTTTTTTTTCAAGTCCCTACCTCTCCCTCCCCTCATGTTGTCTTACGCATATGCATCAGAAATCACAACAAATCAAATCAGTCTAAATTGGCGTTAGTCGAGGTTGTCGGACACAACAGGAAAAGTTGATTGAATGCGCCAATTGATATCAAAATCATCGATTATCACCTGATTTGTGAAATGGGCTTTGCCAATGCATTAGGAGCATCGAATTTACTAAGGAGGATTTTCATGATTCATTCAATCGAACATGATGAAAATGGTGAGCAATGGAAGTGATGTCACGCTAAATTACTCAACCATCACTTGTTTCACAGAACAGATCATGTTGACACGTCTGGGATGTTGAAAATATATGGAAAGGAACTCTCGCGCTCAATTTGATCTAACAGGATGAAGATAATGGACAACAAATGCGACATTGTACAAATTGAGTTAGAAATGTCTAAACCATGGTCACAATCACTCGAACTTCACTAGTTCACAAAATAGACATCATAGACTCCTCTAGAATGTTAAAATTACTTAGAAAGCCCCCATATTGGTCTATCGACCACACGAAGTCAAAACATAAAATTATATATATATATATATATATATATATATATATATATATATATATATATATAGAGAGAGAGAGAGAGAGAGAGAGAGAGAGAGAGAGAGAGAGAGAGAGAGTAATAAAAAATCTTTCCATCCTCAAAATCCTGCACCTGTGATGATGTTTACGTTGTCCATTCAACTGCACATATGTCTTGTCTCGTTTGGCTCTTAAAAAAAAAATATAAACTAAAGGCCTCACTCCCTTTTACCTGCTCTCGCTCCTACTCTCCACTCACTTGCCTCCTATTTCCTTGTTCCTACTTGACTACCCAAACCCACCTGCTTCAACGCCGACGACACCTCCCTTCTTTGTTGACTGGCATAGCCCAACCCACCTTCACAGCTGACGATCGCCACCTCAAACTCATCTTTCCTAGCCCAGTGATCTATCCACCCAAATTGTCCATTGTGTTGGCAAAACCCATTAGGCCATCACCGACCGCCCTCAACTTCAAGCACCATTGCCAATCATCTCAGCCAATCTCATCAACCTCCAATAAACTATTCTGGCAACCAACACAAACACCTACCTCTACTTCCCATTATCTTTCTTTCCTCTCTCTCTCTCTCTCTATTTCACTATGCAAGCTTTGAATTACAAGTGATCACCCTATTACTTGTTATTGCTCTTCAATATATGGATAATTTGGGAAGAGGAAAATGCTAGTTATATTTTGTCCTTGAAAAAATATGGAGAAAGACTTTGGATTACGATCGGGGTTCGGGAGAGATTTTTTGTAGGTTTTGGGGGGGGGGGGGGTGGGATAGATGTTTCTCTCTTGTTTTGTTTTTCATTTCACTCTGCAAGCTTTGAATTACAAGTGATCACCCTATCACTTATTATTTCTCTTTAATATATGGATCGTTTGTGAAGAGGAAAATGCTATTTATGTTTTCTACTTGAAAAACATGGAGAAAGACCTTGGATTAGATGGGTGTTCGGGAAATAATTTTTGTGAGTTTGGGGGGGGGGAGGGGGGGGGGGGGAGAAAGGTGATCTAGAGCAATTGATTTGGAGTAGGATCATTATTTTTCTTGTTTTGTTTAAAGGGGCTTACAACTAACCACTCTATTACCCCCATCATGTGTCATATGTAGCTTCCAGACCCATGCTAAAACATTGCAAATGGGTGGCCTTCAAGGGTCTAACGTATTTGCTCACTCTATCTCTACTCACATTATTCAGCGTCCTACAAAAAGATGGAGGAATTGTATGATGAACAGGTGAAAGCTCTTTTTGGGATTAGGAAACTAATATACGCATAATAACAAAGACGGTGAAAAGCCTTGTATGACATTAGGAAAGTGTGTTTTTTTTGTTTCTTGTGTTTTGTGTGTGTGTGTATAGGGGCGGGGGGACCTTAGGTAGCTTTTAGTCCCTACTTCGAGAGAGGGAGAGAGAGAGAGAGAAATTATCTTTTTAATATTGACCGCTTAACAAATATTGTATATCTTATATTCAGAGTTGGTAGAGTGAAGAGAAAAGAAAGGTAATGGCATTTATGGGTTCACGAAAATGCACTATTTTAACCTTTTTGTGGTAGGTTTTTTTTGTTTTGGGGGGGGGTTGTTATTTGGATGAAATTATATGGGAAAGTATCATTTTGTTTGAGCAATGTTCGCTTTATGCACTCTTTAATGGAAAATTATGCTAATATAAGATTCTAGGCCATTGATGTTGATCTACAACATGCAGCAAAACTTTTGAATGAAATTTAATCACTTATTGGAAAGGATTGCAAAACTTAAAAATGACAGAAATGGACAATGTGAAATTTCTCATCAAAAATATTGTTAGTTTAGTTTATTTAGGCTTTGTTTGGGACGGCATTTTTATTGCTTTTTAAAACAATTTTTTAATATACAAATTACAATTTTTGTATTAAAAAATTGCTTTAAAGAAAGCTGTCCCAAACGAAACCTTAATCTCACAATCATTATAATCTCTCAAAATATTGTAAGATACATTCTCTCATAAGTTTCATTTGATTTCAGTATTCTAGTATTTTATCTCACAATCATAGGTTACCAACTTCACTAGCTTGATGATGCATAACCAGCTTTTAGCATGAAATTTGATGCCTTTTGTACTTTTCATTTTCTCGATTGGCCACGATGACGATTGGCCACGATGAAATTGTATGGGGAAGTATCATTGCAAAGTTCGCTTTCTGCACTCTTTAATGGAAAATTATACTAATATGAGATTCTAGGCCACTGATGTTGATCTACAACATGAAACGAAACGTTTGAATGAAATTTAATCACTTATTGGAAAGGATTGCAAAGCTAAAAAATGACAGAAATGGACAATGTGAAATTTCTTGCCAAAAATATTGTTAGTTTAGTTTATTTAGACTTCGTTTGGGACGGCTTTCTTTCTGCTTTTTAAAACAATTTTTTAGCATAAAAATTAAAATTTTTTAACTAAAAAATTACTTTAAGAAGCAGCAAAAAAGCCGTCTCAGATGAAACCTTAATCTCACAATCATTATAATCTCTCAAAATATTGTAAGATACATTCTCTCATAAGTTTCATTTGATTTCAGTATTCTAGTATTTTATCTCACAATCATAGGTACCAACTTCACGAGCTTGATGCATAACCAGCTTTTACCATGAAATTTGATGCCTTTTTTACTTTTCATTTTCTTGATTGGCCACGATGAAGAAACAGGCAAAATAAACTTGTATAGGTCCGTCGGTTTGAGGCTAGAGAGAACCAAAAGGCCCAATTCACATGGGAGCCTGCTGAGTTGCAGTGTTGTGTGAGATAGAGATCAAGGAATCAAAAGAATTGAGTGATATTGAAACGGAGGCTAGGAGTGAATCACATTTTTTAAAGAAGTTCTTTAGTTGATATATTTCTCGAGTATAAAATGGCCACTTAAATGTACTTTTATAGCTTCCAGGTAGAAGGGATCTAGTTAGATATCTAGATAATATTTGGCTCAGTTTATGGCTACTCCTGACCTATCTGATCTTTAGCACAAGGACCTATCTACACTTGAGCCTTATTTCTATCTTCTTCCTCTACTCATAAGTCAGACTTTAGCTTGTTCCACTAATTCATGACATTTTTATAACTTAAGTTGATATCAATCATATTCTTTATCATTGATCCTATCATCATTTCAGAAAAGCATATCAACAGATTAAGTAACAAAGTACCATATTTTTCCTTATCAGGCAATGCCTGACCGTGAATGCATGTCCCATGTAGTTACCCAGTTCAGCTTTTTTGGGGCGCTCAAACGGTTCTTTAAGACGAACTGCTGTTTCCAGTAGCCAAGACATAGCATTGTCCAAGGCACAATTTTCTCGTACTCTCACTTCTGAAGAAAGCCATGGCCCTTCCCAGAGAGTTCCAGGTGGTCAGATTTGTTCTCCAGTTATATATTCCCAGTCTAAGCGCTATCTTTCTGGAAGGAATTCATCTAACATAAAGACCTACGAGTCAACACTCAAAGGCATGGAGCGACTCAATTTTGACGGTGACAAGATTGTATAGTAATCGGCAGTGTTAAAGCTCCTGTGCAGCGAACTTTTTCTTCTATGTACAAAGTCTGTTTCAGATCCTTTGGTTTATGTCCAGTAGCTTTGACTGAGCATCTTGAAGCTGCAAATTTTGATTGATTTGTTTAGATGAGCGCCATGAAAATGTGACAAAGCCAGAATAATGAAGCTTATGTGCCTGTAAAAGTAAGATTTGGTTAGCTTTGTCATTCTCCATGGCTGCTTTTGTTTCCCTGTAATTTTTTCTGATTTGTATTTGGTGTTCAACTGTCAAATAATCTGTATAATTTAACGTTTTTTAAATGACATTTTATCATCAATGAAGGACTCCTGTACAAATTGTCAGTGTCAATTGTTTCTTATGTGAAGAGTCTTTGGAATTCTGGAGCTTTTTTGATGGAGAAAGCTATCATGGAGTGGAATGAAATGATAAATTCCCTATCTTTATTTATTCTTATAGAGTACTGCAGGTTTATTAAATTTATATTTTTTTTATTTTTGTATATAAAAGCTATCATCCCTTTCCTTTATATTCCTAATATTTAGATAATAATATTATAATCATTCAAGTTGATTTTTACTATGTTGTTATCATCAATATCCCTGCATCTTGATCTTTTAGTATAATTATTTGCTAATTTATTATTTATAATTTAATAATATATTCATGATAATATATATATTTTAAAATTTTAATAATAATTAGATTTTATATTAGATTTATTTTACTTCAAATCAAATAAAAAAATATTCATTTGTATTTGTTTTATGTTAATTAAAATAATTTTAAATCAAGATGAGATGCGCAGTTGGAATAACTCTAAATTCTTGTTTTCATACTCTTTGAAGGTGTTTTTGAATCATCAAAATTATAAGAACCCTCTCATTTTTCTCTAAATTACCATCCTTTGGTGCTAGGCCTCCTCTAGTTATAATTTCACAGACTTGTTAAGAAATAAAATAAAATATAATAGAGAATAAATTAATTTTTTTAATAAAAATAATATATAATTTAGCCAAACATCACCCATATTTGTTTAGTACCCTTAGATGCTGAGAATTATCTTTGTGCAAGGACTTGACAACACAAACTCGTTAACGTTTAAAGTGATATAATTTGAGTCTAAATGAGCTCGTATTATGCACGAATTAAAATTATGATATTAATTAGAAGATCAAATGATCTCTAAATTTTACATGCTTATAGTCAAATTGAGCATCTCTATGAAAAAAAAAAAAAAATTCAATGAGCTTACAAGATTAGTTAATTTTTGACATTATTATGACACTTAAATTTTGAAGAATAATTTGTCATCAAAGGAATCAATACGGGTGGTCCAATATAGTGTTTGAGATTTTGACTATATTTACAAAAAGTGTTACTCTAAAAAATTAGAAATAGATCTCCATCACCCTCTCTATATGAATAGGACTTTAGATTAGAGATTGGAGAGAGCCTAGAGGTTTGGAGAATCTTGATCTCCATTGCCCAACCCTCAGAATGTAATTGCCAGCCATTGAACCACAATTGGATTGGTGCCATCGAATCACCTCCTAATCACCGTCGTTGTATCACCTATTAATAGACATCAACAAACCACCTCCTGATCGCCATTATCATAAGACGTCCACCGCTTGACCACCATCATCATACCACCATTAACAGAATGATGCCATTAGCCCAACCTGACTTAACCCTTATCATCAGATTGCCATCACCTAACTACCATTACTAACTCCCATCCTCTACCCAGAATTTTCTGAATATAACTCACTCCTTACCACTTTAATAATATTTTTTGTCGCTCTTAGAAGAGACTTATCCAGCAACTCATATTCTTGTAATGCTACCTTCTACCATTTGGGGGATGAGCAACTTATTTGTAACTGATGTGGAACTATTTTAACTAGGTCAGGTTTTGTGATTTTTCCCCTTAATTGATTTTCCATATAAAAACTCTAGCATATCATGCATTCTCTTATTTTATTTAGTGTTTATGTTTTGAATCTTTGTACAAGTCGAATGTGTTAATTTCTTCCTCTATTGCAAAATTTTTTTCTTACATGCAATAATTTGGGGCCATTTGTGGGAAACATCCCCTCATTATAAGCCTTATGAGTTCCTATTTGAAAACAACGGAGCCTCCTGGTCCAACGAATATATTTCCAAGGACTAGTCTTAAACCTAAGATACTATATAGGGCTGCAAATGAACCGAGCGTTCAACGAGCTACTCGTGACTTAGGTTGATAAGAGCTCGTTCATATTCATTTGATAAGGTAAACGAACGAGCTTGAACACTTTTTATAAATGCTCGATTGCTAAATAAACGAGCTTGAACACTTTTGATAAATACTCAATTGCTAAATAAACGAGCTTGAATAACTTGGCGTTCGGTTCGTTTATGTTCATGAACAATATCGTTTAACGCTCATGAAAAAACTCATTAAGAAGCTTGATAAGAGCTTGACTAAGAAGCTTGATAAGAGCTTGCGATTAGAACTATATTAGAGTTTTGAAAAATATATATTGTTAACTATAGTAATATAATAATTTTTTTTTACTAATCCCGTCTAAAATTATTTAATATTTATTTTTACTTCCCGCATCCACCTAAAATTACGAATAACCCGCTCTCTAAATAAATATAAGATAAATCATAGATAGTTTGTTCGTGAATGAGCTCATTTGGTAGCTCAAAAATACTAATTAGATATGTTCATGAATGGGCTAATTTGATAGTTCAAGAATACTCATTAGATATGTTTGTGAACGAGCTTGTTTGATAGTTTAAAAAACTTTGCTAGATATGTTTACCGACAGGCTCGATGTAATTGTTTATTAGAATGCTCGATAAGGCTCATTTGTTAAGTTAATGTACATCAAGAAGTAGAGCTCGTTTATAGCTTGATAAGGCTCGTTTGTTTAAAGCTCGATAAACACGAATATGAATTGAATATGAACTAAACATGAACCAAATATGAACACCCACTAAATAAATGAACCAAGATTGAACACTAACAAAAAAACTTGAATCAAACTTGAACAGAACTTGAACAAGCTGATAATAAACTAACTCAAATATGAACACGCATATACTCGACTCGGTTTAGCTCGTTTGCAGCCATAATACTATACCTTTGCTTATTCTTCCCTAGTAGGTGTAACCCTATTAACAAAGGTACATAAATTCCATTTGATGAAGTGTTTTAGATTTTGGTTATATTTTTTAAGATTGTCACTCTAAAAATTTATTAGTAGACCCTCCCTCTCCATACAAAAGGGATCATATATTGGAAATTAGAGATAGCTCAAAGTTTGAAGAATCTTATAGTTCCATCGCCCAATCTCAGTCATTGGACTACAACCTGATTACCATTGTTAATCTACCTCCTAATCACCACCATTGGATCACTAGTTGATTATTTTCATCGTCAGAACATCAAATTTGACCACAGTTATTGGACAACCATCATTGAATCGCCGCCACTAGACCGATATTGTTGGACTGTCGCCACTAGCCTCCATCATCGAATATCTGCCACCCAACCTCCACCTTTAGATCGCTACCGACTTTCGTTGTTGGACCATCACCATTTAACCACCGTTGCTCAGCCACCGTCACCAAATCTCCACTATTATCAGACCGTCACAGCTTGAACTCAAACATCAAATCACTATCATCTGAACACCGTCATCAGATTGCTACCATCAAACCACCATTATTAGAGTTTCACCTTCTAATCATAGTTGTGTGAACATCTCTCACCCCTTACCACTATGACAATCTTTTCCATTGCCCTTATAGGAGGCCAAGCTATTGACTCATACTTTTGCAATCCTGTCTTATTTGGGGAATAGGCAAATTTTTGTAACTACCACTTACAAGGGCGGATGCAGTATGGGGGCCCTGGGGGCACGGGCCCCACTAAAATTATTATTAATATCTAATTAAGTATATTTATGAGCCATTAATTATAGATTAAATCATATTAGGTTTTTTTTCCTTCCCAAATAAAAATCTCGGCAATCGGTAAATCCTGCCCTTAATTGTCGAAAAGAATGGAGGAATCGCTCCATCCTACCGCCTCATCTTCTCCGAGTCGTCTTCCTCTCCGGTGTGCTCCTTCATCTTCATCCGCACTCACGAGCAGGTAACCTTTTTCTCTGCTACGTCTGCGTTGGCATCGTCTTCATGATTCCGCTTTTTTCTGTAATTAATCCAGTTTGATGTGGATAGAAGACAGTGGAAAAGACTAATGCAGCGGCACTATTAATACCCGCCTCCCATTTGCTTCCAATCCCTTCTTTTTTTTTTTTTTGAATTTTCTGCTTTTTAGAATTTGCTCATTTAGATGATTATCCTTTTATTCTACTAGTTTTTGTTTGCTAGTTACGAAAAAAGTTCTGTAAGAAGCAAAGGAATAAACAAAAGGGAAATATAACAATTTTCCGATTATGGTTTTCCCTGATTGTTAAGTTAATTATTTTCAGAATAACTTATGTCATATTGTTCTATTTAAATTGTAAATATCATCATTATGCGGTCAATTTTAATCCACATAGTTGAACGGACCCTCTCAAAGTCCAAAACATCACAATCTCCACCTTCTAGGTTTGTAAAAAATTCCGTCGTTTGTGATTTTTCAAAAACAAGGTTGTTGTTTGGCATTGCAACAGCTATTATTCTGCACGATGAATTTTTATCATATTTTGATGAACAATGATGAGAACAATTCTTTTTATGATTCAATAGGGGATTTTTTATTGTCTTTTTCACCGATTGCCTCATTAAACGTATATATTTTATTTTATGTACAAGATTATCTTGTTAGGACTTTTAATTAATCTTTAATTGTTGCTATATTGACTATCTTTCATTATAATGATCTTATTGTTCTTTCATTTTATTTATTATACTGTTTATCATTTTCATCTTAAAATTTTCCATTCAATTTACTAAACTAAAATATTTTACTTAAATAATTTGTGCCCCCACATGAAAAAATTCCTGGCTCCGCCCCTGACCACTTATCTATTAGAACTAGGGATGTCAAAATCTGATACGACCCGAAACTCGACCCAGAAAATTCTAGGTTCGAGTCAACCCGTTTACCATACTAGTTGAGTTTGAGTTTAAGTTTTTGACCCGTTTGCAAAATCGGATAAGGTTCAGGTTGACCCGGAAACCCGAAATCAACCTGATCTGACCCCGAAAATTACATTCGTCCGTCCGTCGCATCCGAAGAGATGCCGACCGCATCAGTTGTGTTTGCCATCCGGTTGGTTCGCTGTCGCTGCCTCGTCGTCACGCACACCGTCTCTACCTCGCCTTCCACCGTCCGTTCGTCGTCTGCTTTGTCAGCGTTGTCTGCGATCAAACCGCGTGAGGCGAAAGTAGGGTTGTGTCAGGTTGACTCGGACCCGAGGCGGGTCTGGTTCAGGTCTGATAATCTGATCCGTTTTTAAAAATGAGTCGGGTTCGGGTCATATCAAATAATGTCGGGTCAGTTTAGAGTTGGATCCAAACCCGACTTGAAACCCGATTTTGAGAGCCCTAACTAGAACCATTTTAACTCGATCAAGCCTTGTATTTTTTTCTTTTTAATTTTTCACATAAAAACTCTTATGTCTCTTACATTCTTCAATTTTATATATGTGCATCTTAGATTATTATGAATTCTTCTTTTACCACCAAATTTTGTTTAATACAAAACTATGCATATATCTCTCTCTCTATATGTATATATGATAATCGAATTCAAAAGTTTTACTTTCAATTTTAATTTATACAAAAAAAAAATGCGCTTAAGTGGTTATTATTGTATGAGCTTTCCCACTAATATTCTTGTTGAACATTTTGTGTAATTTTTATCAAAATCATGATAAATACAATCCACAGCAAATATAGCGGCAAAAAGCAATGGTACGATGCTAAATATAAAAATTTAAAAGAATTCTCCAAAATATTGCTTACAATATTTTTGACATGCATGTACTCATTAAATGTTATTCATCTAATCATTTTGAAAATTTATTTTAAGCTTTCAATTGAAAAACAAATATTTACCCTAAAAAAAATTCTCATATTTAAATTTTATTTGGGACAATTTTCTTTATTATTTTTAATATAAAAAATTTTTGAATAAAATTTTTTTTATTAAATTACTTTTTTTAAAAAATAATAATAAAACTGTCCCAAATAAAAAATTTTGCTAATAATATCATTAGTCAACTCAAAATAATAATAAAAAAAACATTACATGGCATACATATGAACACCAAAATATTTTCCTGTGTAATGCCATACCCAAAAGCTCCTAAGTTACAAGTTTCAATCAATGATCGCGGCGAAGGGTTGCATAAAATCCCGAAGTACCTCAAACCTCCGTCGTCGGCCGGACTTCATCTCCGGCGACCCAGCTTAACGGTGACACTGGCAATGACCTCGGCCTATAATTTCTCCTGCAACTTCCGCCGACATTTTTCTCCAATCCTTCCTCTTCCTCTTCCTCCCATGGCGGCACCTTGTTCCTTTCCCCCATTATAATCGTTTTCATCCACAATATCTCCTCCTCGTCTTTTTTCTTCGCGCTCCTCCCCGTCCTAATCCTCGACAACCTCCCCTGTAATGCCATGCTTGAGCTCATCGAAAGCCGCCGCTTCGACTTTGACATTTCCGCCGATGGGTGTGTCGGGCGATGAATATTGCCTTCAAGCTCAGTTATTTGCTCTTCTTCTTCGTCGGGGTGCCGCTCATCTACCTCAATCGACGCCGGCGCTGGCGCTACCATGGTGTCGGTCTTCGATGTCGGCCCTAACGATGCAGTTACTTTCCCCAAAGGCCGCGTCTTTTTTGGTTTCCGGTGGCAGGAGGCGCAGATTGCGGCGAGGATGGCGAGGGAGGCGAGGATGCTGGTGATGAAAAAGGCGTGGAAGGTTATGAGATGGATTTCCGGCGATGAAGGTAATTCTCTGCCCATAATATATAGTTGGCGAGCTGGTAATTGCGTTTTAAATGCTTTCTGTGATGAAATGAATGTGTTTTGGTTTTCTTGTTCTGTGATTTCTGCTCATTTTGTTCGGTTTTGGGAGAATGGAGAAGTTATTTTTGGGGTTGGAGGTTGGTTGGTGGGACGGCGAGGAAGGAGGAAAAGGGGAAAAAAGGCATTGTTAACGTTTTTGTGATGAAGAAGGGAGTTTTGCTGTTGCAGTCTAAAAATGGGTGGCTAACAAATAATGCTCCATAATAATGACCATTTGGTTTCTTTTTATGGGAGATTTCACCAAACTCTCGTGTATTGAAATATTTAATACTTAATATATATATATATATATATTTATATAATACTCTAATTTCTCATTAACATCAAAACAAATATAAAAAAAAAATTTTATTTTTGATAAGTTAATAATAATTTTTGATAAGTTAATAATAATAATATATTTATATATCATACAAAAATTATAAGGCTATATAAAAATATGGAAATATTAGATATAAAAATATATAATAATTCGGTCGAAAATTCCCTCTTATTTTATTCAAGGTATTAGTTTTAGAAAGTTTGCTATGGAACATAGAAATATAGCTAAAGAATTTATTGAAAATTTTTTACTAAGGTTTTATTTTATTTTCTATTTTTTTAATGTCTGTCTTTGGAGTTTGGTAGGTAAGAAAACCTAAATTCTAGTTTACTTAAAACAATAAAAGGTGAATGATTAAATACCAATCTATTGGAAAAATTGTAGAAACCATTTTCATAAAAAGTGTGCCTTCAGAGAATAATGCATGATAGTGATTGTACGTTTATAAATTTTTATTATTTATACGGTCGTGTTGAATGTAAAGTATGAGAAAAGAAGATAAATACAATAATTTTAATAAAATATGCTTTAGATACAAAGGAAAAAAATCATATACTATTTTTTTTTTAAATAACTAAATTTTAATAAGATATGCTTTAGATACGGAGGTTGGAGGGATTATAGTAGGGCGACGAAGGCTGAAGGGACTGTAATATAATCACTTATCTTTTGACCAAGTGAAATAAATCTTTAGAAGTTATTATAAGTTCAAATCATAAATTTTTTTTGCAATAGCATAGATACTGTAGTGCTTTAATTACACTTATTTTTTCTTAATTTTTAGGCTTTGGTGTAAATCTTAAAAAATTGATATTTGTTGGTACAATTGGGGGTTTTAGGATTGTCAGATGTCTGTTTTACAAATTGATTTCATCAATTTTTTTTAATAGGACATGCTATTATATTTATATTTTTCTATAATTTTTGCAGTTCAAAAAATATTTATATGAATTTTAGATTGAAAACTGAATAAATTATATAATTATCTTATTTCTCATAACTTTTGATATATGATAGATGTCGATAATATGAGCATTTTAATTAGAACATTATTGAATTTCACAGAGTAAAATAAAAAGAAATTATTGAACTTTGTACGATTTGCATTGAATAAATAATTGGGCATTTTTATTTAAGCATACTATTAATATAAGCATTAAGAATAAAAATGAGTGTATGATTAGGTAATAACGAATCGCTATTACTGTTATAATGGTGTGATAATAGTATGTGTCAAGACAAATAAAATTTTGGTTTCATTGACGTTGGCTGGAGGCTAATAGGCATGTATAGGATGGTAGGCTGACAGTTTTCATTTAAATATTATAATTGGATGTTATTCTCTACTAATTCACGTGATACACTGATTGAGAGTTATAAGGAGTTATTAGGATACCGACAAGCAAAGAGTAACAACTATGTTTACTGATCCAATGGCTACTAACAATTAACTTTTTACTAAAAAAATATCGATTATGCCATGACTTCTTACTTATTTAGTGTGACTATTGAAATACATATTATTGAAGCATTATTCCTATTATTGCACTGATTTATTGTTATTGTATAGATTTACCATTACTCCTATTGCCATTGATTTATTGATACCGATAAGGACATCGATATTGTTACTGATACTACTACTGATTCATTTCTACTGTTACTTTTATTGATTCACTTTATTGATTATTGATACTAAGTATGTGACATACTGAGCACATAATATACTGATTTGATACTGATATTGTTGCGGGCTAGAATATACGCGGCGATAGAGTTAAAATATTACGTCTTAGCGTTGTACAGATATCCAGCTCACACACAGAGAACACAAGATTTTTACGTGGAAAACCCTGAAAAAGGGTAAAAACCACGGGGCCTGGCCCAGTTGAAATGATTCCACTAGAACTTGAGTAGATTACAGGGGGCTGACTCGCCTTTAAGGGCGATCAGACTACAAGTATCACCCGTAGGGTGGAAGTTAGAGGTTTGTGAGGGCCTAAGGTCGCTCTGGCAGAACTTCGGGGTCACCCGGCGGTCTGGCAGAGTTTTGGTCCCTAGGTAGTTGTTGGGCAGAGTTGAGGACGTTAAATGGTGGTCCGGCGGAACTCCGCAGTCAGGCGGTGGTCCGACGAAGAGCAGGGCCTCAGGCGGTGGTCCGGCGAAGAGCAGGGCCTCAGGTGGTGGTCCGACAAAGTGCAGGGCCTCAGGTGGTGGTCCGGCTAAGAGCAGGGCCTCAGGTGGTGGTCCGGTAGAGTGCAGGGCCTCAGGTGGTGGTCCGGCAGAGTGCAGGGCCTCAGGTGGTGGTCCGGCGAAGTGCAGGGCTTGAGGTGGTGGTCCGGCTAAGAGCAGGGCCTCAGGTGGTGGTCCGGCAGAGTGTAGGGCCTCAGGTGGTGGTCCGGCGAAGTGCAGGGCCTTAGGTGGTGGTCCGGCAGAGTGCAGAGCCTCAGGTGGTGGTCCGACAGAGTGCAGGGCCTCAGGTGGTGGTCCGGCAGAGTGCAGGGCCTCAAGTGGTGGTCCGGCAGAGTGCATGGCCTCAGGTGGTGGTCCGGCAGAGTGCAGGGCCTCAGGTGGTGGTCCGGCAGAGTGCAGGGCCTCAGGTGGTGGTCCGACAGAGCAACGGCGTCAAGGCGGTGGTCCGGCGGTGGTCGAGGAGGAGCAAGGGGGCAAGAGATCTCTCTTCTTCTCTTTAGGATTAGGTGTCCTTTTCAAGAGGAGAGGGGGCTCTATTTATAGATTTTCGGTAGTGGCATGGCTCGTAAATAGGTGGAAAATCAGGGGTAGTTAGGGAGTGGTTTGAATGGACGGCCGATCTTGAATCCTTTGATCATAGACCGTTCGCTAGACATTTGAAGGTCTTAATGATGTCGGAATTTGGCGATCTTGGGCTCGTTGGATTTGTCTCGTCGAGACACTCGATTCGACTATAAGTATGTCACATTTGGAGACCGTTTGGTAATCTAAATTATGGTTTGAACTTTCCAACAGCGCTTCAGACCCTTGATTTGGACCCATCTGGGCTCGGATTGGGTTGAATTTGGTGTCGTTGGGTTCGTATTTCCGAGAAGCTCAGTTCGACTGTAAGTTTGATGGAATCGGAGTTCGAATGGTCCCAAAATTAATTTCGGAAGCTTCCAACTTATTTTTCCCTCGAGATTCGTGCCCGATTAAGATAATTTTTTGAGGATGTAGCAGATATAAAATACCTGGATAGTATGTGTACACTCCTACATGATTTACTGTATTGATATGATTTCGATAATCTTTGCTGATACCTTAGTTTTACCATTTTAAAAGATTTCTCTACTAATTGATAGTACTAATACGATAACTGCTTTAGAGATTCGACACCCATATTGGTTTACTGATTTCTCTATTATACTACTTTACTAGGTTCCATACACATCGCTTTACTATTTATAGACTTTATTTCTACTGCATGCGTGTTTTATTATGTCTGTATTTGATACATCCTCATAAAATTATCTTGATCGGGAACGAATCTCAAGCCAAAATCAAGTTGGAAACTTTCGAAATTAAAATTGGGACCATCTGAACTCTGATTTCAGCAAACTTATAGTCGAACTGAATGCCTCAAAAATACAAACCCAACGACACCAAATTCAACCTAATCCGAGCTCAAATGGGTTCGAATCAAGGGTCTGAAGCACTGTTGGAAGATTCAAACAATAATTTGGATTACCAAACGATCTCCAAATATGGCATGCATATAGTCGAATCGAGCGTCTCGATGAGAAGAATCTAACGAGCCCAAGATCACCAAAATATGATATCTCTAAGACCTTCAAATGCCCAGCAAACAGTCCACGATCAAGGGGCTCAACATCGGCCGTCCATTCAAACCACTCCTTAATTACTCTTGATCTTCCTCCTATTTACGGGCCATGCCACTCCCAAAAATCTATAAATAGAGCCTCCTCTCTTCTTGAGAAGGGGCCCCTAAGCCTAAGTATTCAAGAGAGAGATCAAAGATCGCTCTTGCCTCCTCGACCACCGCCGGAACTCAGCCGGACCACGACCTGAGGCCCTGCACTCCGCCGAACCACCACCTGAGGCCCTGCACTCCTCGGACAACCACTTGAGGCCCTGCACTCCGCCGGACCACCATCTGAGGCCCTACACTCCGCCGGATCACCACTTGAGACCCTGCACTCCGTCGGACCACCACCTGAGGCCTTGCACTCCGTCGGACCACCGTTTGACGTCCTCAGCTACGCCGGACTACCGCTTGACGCCCTGAGCTTTGTCAGAACACCACCTGATGTCCTTAACTCTGTCGAACCACCGCCTGATGTCCTGAGCTCCAC
This sequence comes from Dendrobium chrysotoxum, assembly GCA_019925795.1. NCBI lineage: Eukaryota > Viridiplantae > Streptophyta > Magnoliopsida > Asparagales > Orchidaceae > Dendrobium > Dendrobium chrysotoxum. Next base: position 20,537,498 of record CM034314.1, on the reverse strand, counting down.
TGGACTACCACCTAATGTCCTCAACTCCGTCGGACCACCGCCTGACGCCCTAAGCTCCGTCGGAACACCACCTGACATCCTCAACTCCGCCGGACCACCACCTGATGCCCTAAGCTCCGTTGAACCACCACCTGACGTCCTCAACTCTGTCAGACCATCGCCTAGGGCCCGAAGTTCTACCAGACCATCACTTAGGGCCTAAAATTCTGTCAGATCACTGGGGGACCCCGAAGTTCCACCAGTGTGACATCAGACTTTCACATACCCCTAAATTTTACCCTACGGTTGATACTTGTTATCTGATCGCCCTTGGAGGCGAGTCAGCCCCCTGTAATCTACTCAAGGTCTAGTGGAATCATTTCAACTGGGCCAGGCCCCGTGGTTTTTCTCTTTTTCAGGGCTTTTCATGTAAAAATCTTGTGTTCTCTATGTGTGAGCTGGATATTCGTGCAACGCTAGGATGTAAAAATTAATCTCTATCGCCATGTATATTCTAGCCCGCAATAGTTTGGCACCGTCTGTGGGAACGCCAGTCCCACTATCTTGAAGCACTACTACAATGGCCAACAGGCGCAACAATCGTATCTTGGGAGCCTCCCACTCTAATTCGCATCAATCTCGAAATCATTCTATGAATCATGAACGCCAAGTATCTGCTTCTTTTTATCCTGGGGGACTAAATGCCACTGGAGAAGGAACTTCAGGACCCTCCTGGAAAGACCACATCAGGAAGATGGAGGAGTCTTAGAATGAGATCCTTCAACTCTTGCGAGAGACCCGGCAGCCGGCACTTGCCCCACAGGAAGAGATCCTTCTCCCTCGAGATCCATCCCGGGTCGGAGAGGTTCCACCAGAACATCTTCATGTCGAGATTCCTCTTCCAAGGATGCATCCTCTGATGCATCATAATAATGAAGTTGTTAACACAATAAGCTCTACCCATCCTTCACGCGCAGGTCAACAACCTTGCATTCCTCGGACGTCACCAAGGACTTAGCCCCACCACACATTATTGGACTCCCTCGTAATATCCTATGGCATAAACTACGAAGATTGGTTCAAGAAGAGTTTCTCACGGAAGGTGTAAGACAATCTCTTCATCAGAGGGACTTCCAAGAGTCCGCACCCCTGGCTGAAGCCATCCTCTAACACCCCATTCCGGCAGGGTTCAAACTACCAAATATCGATCCCTACGACGGGACATCTGACCCTTATAAGCATATCGATCATTATAAGGCTCTTCTCACCTCTCTGGGATTCGCCAAAATGAAGGAGAATCACTAAAGAAGTATTTCCAACGATTTTTCACTGAGGCTCGACAAATTCCTTGAGTAAATCCCGAGCTAGTTAGAGGAGTTTTTCTTGGAGGGCTTCATCCTGGCCCCTTCTACTCAGCACTTATACGAGATATAGTTCCCTCATATGCAGACTTGATCCATCATGTAGAGGCACAAATATCAGCGGATGAAGCTATTAATGCCCACAGGAAGCAATTTAAGCAAACTCCTAGAAAGCGTAAAACGCCCCTACAATCAAGGACTCTTTCTCGCAATGAAAGAAAAACTTCTCTTTTAGACCTATAGTACCATGACGTGAGTTTCGGCAAGAGGAGGAGTATACACCACTCAATACCCCTCGAGCAAATGTGTTGATGGCCATCCGAGATCAAGAAAATATTAAGTGGCCTAATCCTTTGAAGCCGAATGTAAGAAATCAAGATCAATACTATAATTTTCACTGTAGTCGTGGACACACTACTGAAACTTGTAAACAACTCAAGGATGAGATTGAGAGGCTGATCCGATAAAGATATCTCTGATAATTCATTCAAAGGCCACCTACTCGAGATGATGCTGGGGGGCAAAATTAACAACAACCAATACAACCATTGAATAATATTCAAATGGTTGGTGAGATCAAATGATCACAAAGTATATGTATTTGTGTTAATAATAGTAGTCGTCTTATTTCATTGTGTCTCTTTTATAAGTAGGGTGTCGATCTGATATCCCTAGTTTTGTTCTTCCAAGTCAAATGTTGTGTTATCCCCGTGCATATATCTTATGTGTTTAGCATGGTGTAACACTTATATCCCTAGATTGTACTAAGAAGTTGTTATATTGTCCTATATAATATAGTGATGTATTGTGTGCTCCATTTTGATATTGTCTACTTCTTTAAAAAGAATAAAAAATGATGACAATGAAAAACTACTCATGAATATAGTCTCTTTATCTGTATATGAGAAATACATAATCTTTATTGTGTCTCAATCACTGGATGATCAATCCCAGGGGGATTTGATCTCGACCTCTTCCACACAGGTTAACGTCATCGAGCATGACTCTGACATATAAACTCGGATAAGTCATATATCCTTGGTGGATTTTCTCAACCTCTTCCATACAGGTTAACGTCATCGAGCAAGGCTTTGACATACAAACTCGGATATGTCATACATTCTTGATGGATTCTCTCGACCTCTTCCACATAAGTTAATGTCATCGAGCAAGGCTCTGACTTACAACCTCGAATAGATCATACATCCTTGAATTCTCTCAACCCCTTCCACACAGGTTAACGTCATCAAGCAAGGCTCTGACATACAACCTCGGATAGGTTATACATCTTTGATGGATTCTCTCAACCTCTTCCATACAGGTTAACGTCATCGAGCAAGGCTATGGCATACAACCTCAGATAGGTCATACATCCTTGATGAATTATCTCAACCTCTTCCACACAGGTTAACGTCATCGAGCAGTGCTCTCTAACATACAATCTCGGATATGTTATACATCTTTGATGAATTCTCTCAACCTCTTCCACAATGGTTAACGTCATCGAGCAGTGCTCTCTGACATACAACCTCGAGTAGGTTATACATCCTTGGTGGATTCTCTCGACATCTTCCACACAAGTTAATGTCATCAAGCAAGGCATTGACATATAACCTCGGATAGGTCATACATCATTGGTGGATTCTATCAACCTCTTCCACACAGGTTAATGTCATCGAGCAAGGCTTTGACATATAACCTCAGATAGGTCATACATCCTTGATTGATTCTCTCAATCTCTTCCACACAGGTTAATGTCATCGAGCAAGGCTCTAACATACAACCTCGGATAGGTCATACATCCTTGATAGATTTTCTCAACCTCTTCCACACAAGTTAATATCATCGAGCAGTGCTCTCTGACATACAATCTCGGATAGGTTATACATCATTGGTGGATTCTCTCGACCTCTTCTATACAAGTTAATGTCATCGAGTAAGGCTCTGACATACAACCTCGGATAGGTCATACATCCTTGATGGATTCTCTCAACCTCTTCCATACAAGCTCACGTCATCAAGAAGCCCTCGACAATAAACTTCTTGCCGTCACCGGACCCTCGTCGAATTTCTACCCGACGCTGAATTTCTACCCGTCATCAGACTTCTGCCCGTCGTGGGACTTTCGTCGGACTTCTGCCCGACGCCGAGCTTCCTCCCATTATTGGACTTGTGCCCGTCGCTGGACCCTCGTTGGATTTCTACCCGACGCTGAATTTCTACCCGTCATCAAACTTCTGCTCGTCAACGGATTTTCATCGGACTTCTACCCAACATCGTACTTCTACTTGACATCACACTTCTACCTGACACCGTACTTCTATCCGTCATCAGACTTCTGCCCCGTTGCTGAACTTTCGCCAGACTTCGACCCGACACCGAATTTCTACCCATCGCCGGACTGTTACCTGACGCCAAACTTCCATCCTTCACCAGACTTCCATCTGATCGCAAAATCTCTCAAAAAAGGAGAATGAAACTCCTCCTCAGCGAGGGGCCCTAGACCTGGACAAGGGGATACCGCCTGAACAGGACTAGGGGAATGCCTCAGCTTGAGAAAGAGAAGAAAGGAGACTCCTCCTCAGTGAGGGGCCCTAGACCTGGATAGGGGATACCGCCTGAACAGGACCGGAGAAGGCCTCAGCGTGAGGAAGGGAAGAGAGGGAGAAGTGCAAATTTTCTATACCCAAGGGGGTTATATATAAGTGAAGGGGGAGGGAGGAATATTCCTCAAGAATAAGAATATTAAAAAAAAATGCTGGAATATTCTTAAAAAAAATTGCAGTTTCTTAAACCGCCCCCTAATAGGTGGTTAGGAGCCGCCTTATGCACCTCTGTTATTTAAAAAAAAAATCCTAAGCCAATGGTCGCGTCTTTCTTTTTGCAGATTTGTGAACGGAATAGATAATAGTAAATAAAAGTTTAAACTCTATTATATTCCAACAATTACTACAGTATGATAGCTATGTGGATACATTAGGCATCATTATGGCCAATAAGAAGGCCAAGCCAATTTAGCAATTCATTTGTAACTTTGGGCCTCCGTCTTAAATATAGAGGAATAAGAACATCTGAAGTACAAGACATATCTTAACATTATTTTAGATTAGCTATTTTTTTAATAATTATTAAACTTTATTTTAGTTTTGAATACATTTAAAACCGGTTAGGTCGGGCTCGATTTTGTTCGGACAATCCAAATCAGACTTTTTTAAGGCCCTTATAACCGTTTTTTCGACGTTTCAAATCTAATTTTGGCACTTTCAGAGTCCAACGGAGCCTTTATAATCAAATTTGGGCACTTCAAAATATTTTAGAATCTCAAATCGTAGAATCTCAAATCGCATCCAAAAAATTCCCAAAAAGCTGTAAAATATATTTTCGGACTCTACAGGTTTCGACGTCCGAAAATAGGGGGTCAACTGATACATCCTTGTAAAATTATCTTGATCGGGCATGAATCTCGAGGCAAAATCAAATTGGAAACTTCCAAAATTAAAATTGGGACCATCTGAACTCCGATTTCAGCAAACTTATAGTCAAACTGAATGCCTCGAAAATACGAACCTAACGAGACCAAATTCAACCCAATCCGAGCCCAAATGGGTCCAAATCAAGGGTCTGAAGCACTGTTGGAAGATTCAAACAATAATTTGGATTACCAAACGATCTCCAAATATGGCATGCTTATAGTCGAATCGAGCGTCTCGACGAGTCGATTCGAACGAACCCAAGATCACCAAAATTTGATATCTCACCGTCCATTCAAACCACTCCTTAATTACCCTTGATCTTCCTCCTATTTACAGGCCATACCACTCCCCAAAATCTATAAATAGAGCCTCCTCTCCTCTTGAAAAGGGGCCCCTAAGCCTAAGGATTCAAGAGAGAGATCGAAGATCGCTCTTGCCTCCTCGACCACTGCCGGAACGTAGCCGGACCACCACCTGAGGCCCTGCACTCTGTCGGACCACCACCTGAGGCCCTGCACTCCGCCGGACCACCACCTGAGGCCCTGCACTCCCCCGGACAACCACCTGAGGCCCGGAGATCCGCCAGAACACTACCTGACGTCCTTAGCTCTGCTGGACCACCACCTAAGGCCCTGAGCTCCACCGAAACACTACCTAACGTCCTCAGCTCCACCAGACCACCGCCTGATGCCTTGAGCTCCGTCGGAACACCCCCTGACGTCCTCAACTCCGCTGGACCACCGCTTGACATCCTGAGCTCCGCCAGAACACCACTTGATGTCCTCAACTCCTTTGGACCACCGCATGACGCCCTGAGCTCCGCCGGAACACCACTTGACATCCTCAACTCCGCCGGACCACCGCCTGACCTCCTGAGCTACGCCGGACCACCACCTGACGTCCTCAACTTCGCCAGACCACCGCCTGATGTCGGAATTCTGTCGGACCACCACCTGAGGCCCTGCACTCTACCGGACCACCATCTGAGGCACTGCACTCCGCCGGACCACCACCTGAGGCCCTGCACTCCGCCGGACGACCGCTTGACGTCCTCAGCTCTGCCAGACCATCGCTTGACACTTTGAGCTCCGCCGGAACACCATCTGACGTCCTCAACACCGCCGAACCACCGCCTGACGTCCTGAGCTCTGCTGGACCACCACTTGACGTCCTCAACTCTGCCGGACCGCCGCCTGACGCCCTGAGCTCCGCCGGAACATCACCTGACATCCTCAACTCTGCCGGACCACCACCTGATGCCCTGAGTTCTGCCGAACCACCACCTAACGTCCTCAACTCCGCAGGACCACCGCCTAAGGCCCAGAGTTCTATAAGACCACCATCTAGGGCCTGGAATTCTGCCAGATCACCTGGCGACCCCGAAGTTCTACCAGTATGACATCAGACTTTCACATACCCCTGACTTCAACCCTACGGTTGATACTTGTAATCTGATCGCCCTTGGAGGCGAGTCAGCCCCCTGTAATCTACTCAAGGTCTAGTGAAATCATTTCAACTGGGCCAGACCCCGGGGTTTTTCCCTTTTTCAGGGCTTTCCACGTAAAAATCTTATGTTCTCTATGTGTGAGCTGGATATTCGTGTAACGCTAAGACATAAAAATTAATCTTTATCGCCACGTATATTCTAGCCCGCAACAGTATTAATTCATGATCATATTAATGCTACTGCTATGATTTAACTGCTGGCATGCATATTGCTCCTTTATTGAGCTTTGAGTTTAGTTGTAGGATTTGATTACTTATTTGGCTTTTGAGCTCATTATATGAGGTTAAATAATTTCAAGTCAAGGCAAGAGAGCATGAGTGTGAGATTGACTAGAATCTTTCAGGTTCAGGTTCTTTGTATTTTTGTCTTTCTTTTATACTCATGACAGATTAGTAATGATATGATTGTATAGATCCTGCGTAGTTTACATGATTATTGGGAAAATTAATACAGATATATATTGATATTTTAATCAATAGTTTTATTTTTGCTGGTATTTATATTGATAAAAGAAATTATATAGCTCTCAATGTTGTATATTAAAAAATAAAAGTAATAATTCTTCCAATTTAAATTCTGGGGCATCACAAGTATTTGGGCAATGGTGGTCGATGAATTGTAGTCGGGCAACTAAGGTTGGAAGGGCCCATTGTCGGGAGATTGAGGTTAGATGTAGCGTAATTGGTGGGCAACAGCAATTAGAAGAACCGTAGTCGGTAGGAAACTATGGCCAACAGAATCGTGGTCGACAAGCGACAGAGGTCGGATGGACCGTAGTTGAGTGATAGTGGTCCGAGGACCATAATCAAAAGGACTGTGGTTGGGCGATAATGATCTGTGGATAGTAGTTGGTCAATGGTGGTTCAAGGACCGTAGTTAGACAACAAGGACTATTTTCGGCGAAAGGTCTAGGTGTGATGGTTGGTTGGTGAGGGTTCACCACTGGTGGTGCTTGGGTGAAACTTTGGGATTCTTCAGGCTCCAAAGCTTAGAGCTATCTTGAGTCTCTAGTTTAGGGTCTAGCCCCCTGCAAAGTGTGAGAGTTTATTTATAGATTTATGAGAGTGACATGCTTTGTAAATTCGGAGAAGATCTGAGGCAATTTTAGAGTGCTCCATCGGATGACCCAATTGATTCTCTCAATTATAGAGCTTTTAAGTGCCTTAGTGACATCAAAATTAAGCATCTTGGGCTTATTGGATTCGTCTTGTCGAGTCGCTCGATTCAGCTATAAGCATGTCATATTTGGAGATCATTTGATCATCAAATTAGTATCTTGAAGCTTCAAATATGCTTTAGACAATTGATTTGGGCCCATCTAGGCTCGAATTGGACCAATTTTGGTGTCGTTGTGTTCATCTTGTCGAGACATTCAGTTTGACAATAGGTTTATTGAGATATGAGTTCGGATGGTCCTATATTTAATTTTAAAAATTTATAATTCAAATATACCTCGAGATTTATGCTTGATCAAAGTTATTTTTGGTTACGTACCAATAACACATGCTAATAGTGTGTCATGTTCGTGCAAATGTGTTAATATATATGTCAAAATGACCTAATACGTACTATATTATGGAAAGTCAAAAAAATAGTACCCATATATGCTAAATTTATCAATGAATAAAGAAATCTCCAAGCTTTACTAGCGCGATCTCACATGAGCGAAGATACTCGAATGAATATTTGACAACGAAGACAATAAATGAAGAAAGTGCGGCTTTCTTTCTACACAGTGGGATATAAGTATAACAAGAATATCAAACGAAACCTTCATACACATTTCTCCGCGAAACAAAATATCGCATCTAATTCTTATAAAATTAGATTTCTCTTCTATTTTCTTCTTGCATTTATTATCTTAATATAAGAATTTTAATTTAAGATACCTCAAAATTTTTTTCATTTTCAGGTTTCAAATACCAAATCCAGACAATGAAGTGATCAATCATTATAAATTTATTTAATTAAAGCACATATTTTTTATCAGCTCAAAATTTATTAAATTATATTTGAAAGAAAATCATCGAGAAGATAGCGACATCTTCATAAATTAATTAATAGGTCGGAATTTAAATTTAAAAAAAGAAAAGCGGCTGCTAAAGCATTCTCAAACGTTTGGTAGAAAATAACTTCCACTTTGGCCGATCTATGATCATCTCCGAGGACAGAATGAAATAGTTCCCTGTTGATTATCGTTTTTAAAAAAAATAAAGAAAATTATTAGAAAATGATTATGATTCAAATAATTATTTTAATAAAATGATAAAACGAATGAGAAATTAAAAAATTATAATAAAAAATCAGTAGATATAAATATACTTTTAAGCATTTTTGTACAACTTTATATTTTAAATCCTAAATGCTAATATATTTCTGAAGTGTAATTTATATTAATATTTTTTAACAAACCGGCTTGTGGACTAACGAGTCGAGTCAACATTGGCTCGTTAACTCATTGAGCTCAACTCACAAGCCATTTATCGAGCTGAGCAATAGTCGACTTACGAGTTGGCTTCATTGACTTGCTAGATACAACCAACACGCTTATAATGACTAATTTATGATATCATTAAGCCACTCAGATGTCTATAAAATATCAAATGAATAAGAGGATAACTTCGACAATGTGATGGGGTGCTTGATTCCATATTGAAAGTCTAGAATGTCCCCTTCAACTATTTTTAAATAGACCTTATTTTTGTACAATCAACGGGACATTTAGAAAATTATAAAATTTTATCTGATAACCCTAAAAATTAGTTGTAGACCAATATCTCCACCTGCCACCGCCATCATTAAATACTAGATGAATTTAATGACATTCGTAGCCACCGCCCACCACCTACCGCCAAGTTGGCTTGGCGCCCTCCACCTCAAAGCATCAACAAAATTAAGCGTTATAAATCAAAGAAATCATAAAAAGACCTACCATATTTGAAATTTAATATGATTGAAATGACAAGCTATATTGGATTCCGCTAGGTATTCAGGTAGCTTAGCTTTAGCAGGACTGCATAGCTTAAAGAGCATTCTGCATGATTATGCTATAGATGTGAGGCAGACCTTTTACCACCCTAAAAAAAACTAAACCAACTAGGAAAGGCTACTAATTATATTCGAAAGTCAAAAACTCGCTCGATAATTGCTCGAATTTTGATCAAATTCGGAATAGGGATCGAAATACTCTAACACGGAGATTGGCTAAGGGACTATTTGGAATAACTTCTTTATTATTATATTTTTTAGATAACAATCACAATTTCATTTGACTGATATTTTATTGTTATTTTTTTATTGTTTTTAAAAACTACAGCAACTTCACAACCAACTTTATAAAAAGCTGAAGCCATCCTAAACAGATTCTAAGTCGCAATTAATTTAGAGCTCAACCCAATAAATAATATATAAACAAGTTTTAAGTGTCTAAACGTTTACACATATAGATGTATAAATTCCTAATTGTATAATTCTTAAAAAGGATCGGTGTTAGGCTACACATCTACGCTTTTATAATTAACGTAATATTCAATAAATTTTTATAAAGATAGTTTGATTAATTTAATATAATTAATAATAAAAATTGCTCATAAAATTTTTTATTAATGATGCGTTTGGGACAAATTTTTAATAGTTTTACTTTGTAATTTACTATCATAATTTTATTTGGTAATTTTTTTCCCAAAAAATTTCATAATAAGAAGTTTTTTATAATCAGATATAATAGAGTGTAACAGCTATAAAACAACTGATGTCACGTTTTTTTTTTAATTTAACTAAAAGTTAGGTTTCTTTTGGGACAGTTTTCTTAGTATTTTGTAAAGTTGTTGTAGAGAAAATAATTTTTTAAAATTGTTATAAAAAATGGCTTCCTAGTACAATTTTTTTTTAAAACAACGAAAAAATAATGGCTAAATAAAAATTATGATTTACGATTTGAAAAATAAAACAACAAGAAAATTGTCCAAAATGAAGCCTAGATGACTTCTTTGCTGCTTCTTAAAACAGTTTTTTAATACAAAAATTAAAATTTTTGTATTAAAAAACTGCTTCAAGAAACAGTAAAAAAACCGTACCAAATCATTGAATCAAAATGGGTGATAAAATAGTTTGATAAATAGTATACATATTGAGTGGGCTAATCACTCACATAGTGGACGACTGTTCCTTATGCTATTTTACTAATCAAATGTGTACCTTAGCTAACCCACGTAGTGGACTACTGTTCCTGATGCCATTTTATTGCTTAAAAACCTTCTGAGAGAATTCTCTGAGGCTGTGTTTGATCTGGTAAAGTGATGGGATTGAAATGAAATGAGAAGAAAAAAGTGCTGATCTGCTTGGGAAAGCTTGTGGTAATTGTAATTGCAGTGTCAACTCAAGTTTTTATTCTATGAGTATCGCTGACTCAAGTTGTGCCCATAGACTAGCATGTCATAGTTTGAATCCACATGCCGGCAACCACTAGTGGTTGGTAGGTAAATGCTTCAAGCATTCACATAGCTCAAAAAATGATATGATCAAATAAAGAAAAAATAATATGAGAACGACACAATATTCTAGCGATCTACCATTCTCTCAAAGTTAAAATAAGTTTTGAATTGTATTTGATCATCTATAGTTAGTTGGCCAAGTCCACTAGAGTATAGCTTGTCAGTTGAGACCCTTTAACACATATTCGCCAGCCAAGGCTTGCCATTAAAATCCAAGAACTAAGTGTCATCAACTAAAGATTATTAACTCATACCTAGCAATGTAATCCACTAAGAATGTTTTACCATACCTCCATCCACTAAGCTCATCATCATAATAGACAATAAAGTCCCACTATGAAGGTTTCCTACTAGGTCTCGTAGACCATCACAATGGCTAGGCTTTCTCAAAGTAATGCATATCATAATTTCTTATTTTAAGTTTTCTTTTGGCTTTTTGTTTATAAGCCTATCATTATAGAGGCCTGATTGAGAGTTATCAATTTTAGCTCTAGAAAAAACTCTATACCTTCAGTAGATTACCATCATCAGAAGGTTTAAATATCTTATTTAAGTAATACGGCTCATAATTTCAACTTAAAAGTTACGATACTCAGTTAAACCACTCTTTCTTTTTAGAAGCATCTTATTCTCATTCCAAGTTAGGAGCTATATTTTATTTTTCAGACGTTCCTTTTACATATGAGCCTCTCTCTCATTAGATCACACTTATTAGAATCCAAGATTACACCATTAAGTTACCATATAACTAAATATTCCATATTATACTCAACAAGCATGACACCTTAACAATGAATTTAATGAGATTGGCCTCTTAAGCAAGTTGGCCTTTTTATCACTTTCTTATATACCTTGATCTAGTAGGCCTGAGACATCATATCAAACCTTTCAACAACTCATTTCCCTAATAAAACATATTCTCATAGAGTTCAATCCATTTTGTTATAATGGCTCCTTGACACACCTTATGTGTCACCCATGGATTAAATGGATAATTAGTCATCCAATCTTTGAGGACTCAACACCTAGCAGTTATTAGAATCTAATGAAAGGATCAGACTTTCTTAATCCTATAATTAAAGAAACTTATCACCCAATAATTATAACTATAGCTACTAAAATTTCTCAAAAATATAAAAACATTAGTTAACTTTCATTTCACTAAAATATAATTATAATAATTCAGATTATAGAAGTCAATACATCAACTAATTAAATGCTAGATTACAAAATCATACCTTAGCAATTTGAATCCCAAAACCCTGTCTTTACACCTAATGTACTAGGCACAACTTTTACCCTTTTCTGAAACATTAAAAAAAGGTAAGGTTAACTAGCTCAATAGACTCCTCCTTCACCCTTTTTAGTTATCAAACTAAGTTTATATATATATGCTACAAGCAATTAATAAAAGACAAATATAAAAACTTTTAGAATACATAAAGTATAATAAAAATAGGAATTCACAAAATTTCACTACATATACCTGATCTCAAGGTCAACACTTTCTTTTTTAAGCACATGATCACTTTCATTGAAGTCCCTAGATGCCATGCATATATGCATATACTCATTTTTAGAGATCCTCTTGCATTTCATTTTCAAATCCACTTGTCATTAAAATTCATATATAATTTTGGAGTTCACTAAAACTTAGAATATTTCTTAATCTTATTGCATAAACATTAAAAGATAAAATGACATGACTAGAATGCACATGTCATGATGCCTACTTATACCTTCAATTTCTCTTGTATCCCCCTTTACCTTCTACTCCTGCACATAGCAGGTGAGGTCAGTATCCCTCCCATATCTGCATCAGGCATAAGGAGCTAGAAGAGCACTTACAGCATTACTTAACCTCCCACACCTGCTTCAAACAAGTGGGGCCTGAATCTCTCCCATATATGCATTAGATGGGATCATAAGAGTACATCTTGGGCTCTTTGTAACATAACAGAGACTACAATTTTTCATCTTTCAGAACAGAACATCTTCAATGTCATATAATGCAAAATGCAAGGTAATGCAACAATAAATAAATTAGGCATTTAATGCAATACTTAGATGATGTAGGAATTGCCAGTAAAATATCAGATTACTATAAATAGATTACTCACTGAATTTTTTCTTTTTAATTTCTACATTCAGGGGATATTCATCTAAATATTTTAAGACTTTTATATAATTACTACTATTCCCAAAAACCTCGATTCAATATACTTAGAAATTCATTCGGAATTACCAACCGTTAAAAACTTAGAAACAAACTCTTTTATATTTTGCTTCAATCTAGGCCACCAAAATATGTACTTTAGGTCTCCATACATCTTGTTACTGTCGGGATAAATGGTATATCCAAAATAGCATACTTCATATAAAATTTCCCTCCTCATATTACCACTACTTGGGACCCACAATTTGTAACCACAAAAAATAACGCCTTGCTCATTTACCTGCAATTTATCTCTCCTTACAGATTGAATATGATCTATCAACCCAATATTTCTTCATCTGCCTTTTAAACTCTAATTCTATCTTGTAATGAGGGCAGAACTATCATATGAGAAATAAATCTAATACACATGTCAGATGAATACATCACTTCTAATTTCAGCTTCTCCATCTCCCTAATCAGTACCTACTCCGAAGTAATCAAGCTAGCTATTACTCCAATAGATTTTTTGCTCAAAGCATTAGCAACCATATTTTCTCTACCTTGTTGATAAATGACATCAAAATCATAGACTTTAGTGAGTTCCAACCACCTTCACTTTCACAAATTCAACTCTTTTTGGGTGAAAATATACTTTAAACTTTGTTGGTTGGTGTAAATATCACATCTAACACCATACATATAATGCTATCATATTTTTAATGCAAATACAATCGCTTCCAATTCAAAGTCATAAGTTGGGTAGTTCGTTTCATGTGATTTTAGCTGCTTAGATGCATAAGCTACCACCTTTTCATTATGTTTCAACACATAACCAAGGCCCTTCAATGAAACATCACTATATGATTGAATTCTTGTAGTACCTGATGGAATAATCAACACAAGGGCTAACACTAGACACTACTTTATCTTTTGAAGACCCTCCTCATACACGTGTCCAAATAAATGGCACATCCTTCTGAGTCAACCTTATCAAAGGGATATCAATTTGTGAGAATCCTTTAATAAACTTCCTATAATATTCTTTCAAGCCCAAAAAACTACGAGCCTCAATCACAAATGATGGCCTCAGCCATTCCATTGCGGCCTGCACCTTCTAAGGATCCATAATAATCCCCTCCTTGCTCACCGCATGCTTAAAAAATGTCATAAAAGTCAACCAAAACTTACACTTTGAGAATTTAGCAAATAACTTCTGCTGCCTTAGAGTCTCTAAAGTCAATCTCAAATGCCTCAGATGCTCCCCTTTAAACATTGACTACACCATAATATCATCAATAAATATAATAATGAACTGGTCCAAATACTCCCTTATTACATGATGCATCAGAACAATGAACATTAACAGAGCATTTGTTAAATCAAATGGTATTATCAGAAATTCATACTGCCTATATTTGATAGTAAAAGCAGTCTTCACTATATCTTTTGTCTTCACTCTCAACTGGTGATAGACTGATCTCAGATCGATATAAGAAAAGATAGTTGTTCCCTCAAGATGATCAAATAAATCATCTATCATATGTAGCAAATACTTATTCTTCACTGTTACTTTATTTATCTTTTGTTAATCTATACACATTTGTAGAGACCCATCATTTTTCTTCACAAATAATAGAGGAGATATCCATGGCGATCCACTAGGCCTAATAAAACCTTTATCCAATAGCTCTTGTAATTGCACTTTTAACTCCTATAATTCTCTAGGTTTCATCCTGTACGAAATTTTCACTATCAATGTTGTACCCTACATCACCTCAATATAGAATTTGTTGACCTCATTTTTGTATGAGCTCAGTAGGACCAATCCAGACCTTAGGATCTTTTCAATCCTTAGGATTAATCTTAACCCTAGGATCAATCTGATCTTAGATCAATCCAGACTTTAAGATCAATCCAAATTCAAATCAATCCTGACCCCAGATCAATGAAATTTAAGACAAATCTAGATTCTAGGATTCTCCTAGACTTCAGACCCTAGGATCTATTCTAGACCCTAGGATTCTACCTGACTCTAGATCATATGATCTTCTTAGACCCTAGGATCTATTCTAGACCACAAGATTCCTCTAGATCCTTCTAGATCTTAGGATCATTCTAGACTTTAGGATCTTCCTAGAATCTAGGCTTTAGGATCTATTTTAGATCCTAAGATTCTTGTAGATCCTAAACCCTAGGACTTTTAGACTCTAGGATCTTCCTAGACTTCAGTCCTTAGGATCTATTCTAAACCCTAGGATTAATTCAGGTTTTAGATCAATCTACCCTCCAGATTATTTTAGATCTTGGGATTTTCCTAGATCTACAGCTTAAGACTTTCCTAGACCTTAGGATTCTCTTATACCCCAGGTTCTTAGATCTACCTAGATTCTAGGATCAGCATAGATCTTAGATCAATCTAGATCTAGGATTAATCCAAACCTTCATTCAATTAAAACTTCAATCAATCCAGACTTTAATCCATATCCTTAATTCAAACCCTGATCAAAATCTAGCTCAAAGCCAGACTTCCAGACTCAAATCCAAGGCCAAAGGTTTAAGTCCTGAAAGCCTTTTCAAGCAAATCTTTGAACATTTCAAAACCCTATCAGATGACCTCTGATTCAGGATCTGTCAGTTCCACACTGATATGACATGTATTTAGAGGCAACCCTCCAAATTTGAGCTCATTCTGAGATCTCTAACCTCAGAAACTGAATTGAAATCCAAAGGCTGTAAAACCTTCAAATATTTACAGTCCATGCCACTGGACATACCACCCAGTGGATCTTGACCCTGGAGCTTTCCCCAAAGCCTCCAATCACCTCCAGACCCTTGATTATGATTCATTGAGCAATAAACTGCATTTTGTTGGACTCAATTTGACCCCCAGTCGACCAGGGGTCAAAATGACCAAAATACCCCTATGGGGTGTAACTGGTCACTTGAACCAAATGAGCTCCAAATCAAATGCAGTCACTTCCAGCAAATTTCAAATGTCAAACCAAACCCATTGAACCCAGAACCAGCCCCTGGGTCAACCTGGTTGACCAAGTCAACCTAGTTGACCTAGAAGGCCCCTTTAGGGTCAAAACAGGTCATTCTGACCAAATGACCTCCTCTGACCTTGGGACCACCTCCATTGGTCTCCAAATGTCATTTCAAATCTGTTGAACCCATTTCCATACCCTGGACCCACCTGGTTGACCAAGTCAACCAGGGTTGACCTAAAAGGCCCATTAAGGGCCCAAATAGGTCATTTTGATCAAATGACCTCCCCAGACTTTGAGACCACCACCAGTAGACTCAGAATGTCATTCTGAACTGTTTGGACCCAGTCTCTGGCCCTAGGTCAACTTGGTTGACCAAGTCAACTCAGTTGACCCACTAAACCCTTTAAGAGCCCCAATAGGTCCATTTGATTTAAATGACCCATTTAAATTTTAGAAATACTTCTAACATATTCAAAACATCAAATCGAACTTGTCGAACCTGTACCCACCCCCTGGGTCAACCTGGTTGACTGAGTCAACCTAGGTTGACCTAGGTGTCCCTTAAGGATTCAAATGGGTTATTCCAACCCATTGGATCCAATCAAATCATTCAAACTCTCAAATTCATATCAAATAATATTTTAAACCTATCATAGGTCATATCATGAGAGTTTTGACCAAGTCAACACTTGGACACTTGGTCAAACTAGCCCAATCCCTTCTTTTAACATTCAAACTCTAAGGTTAAGCCATCAAACTCCCTTTGAGTTAACCCAAGCAGCTCCCATGACCACTCCTTTGCCACCTCACCAGTCAACAAGTCAAGTTGACCAGTCAAAGTGTCAAATCTAGGTTGTAGGAGGGTCAAAGTTGGTCAAATGCCCTCCTAAACCTAATCTCCTCTAATCCAAATCCCTCCAGCAGCTTGAACAGACTCTGGAAGCTTCCTAAAGTCTATCATAGCCCTTAGATCTAGATCAAATGGCTCTTAGCCATCCCACATGCTCACAAGGTGACAAAACCCCCTTTCCACCTCATTTGTACCCTTGTCCTTTGATCCATCTGCTCCCAACAACTGCTTGGACAGGTGGAGGCCATCTAGAGTCCATCCAAAGCAATCATAGCCGTCCATTCAAACAAGGAACGTTTGAATAGGGGGAAAACCCTCATTAGAGCTATCATTCTATTCCACACATTCTCTCACTCTTCAAGCCTCTCCAAGCCCAGCCCCCAAGTTCCTTGAGCTCCCTAGAGACTCCTCCTCACTTTCCAAGCGAAATCCAGCCGGTCAAATCCCGTCGGCGAGTGGATTCCGGCGAACTTAAGCCAAATCCGTTCAAGAGGCTATAGGTCCAGATCCAGACGTCGTTAGCTCGAGAAGTCTTCAGGAGAACTACACTTGGACAAACTACAAATTCAGAGAGCTCGAGTTCATCTAAATCCATCCATTGTGTAAGGTATAATCCTAAACCCTAGGTTAAAACACTCTAGTTTAATTAACTTTTGATTAAGTTCGTTTTAAGTCGAATCAAACTACCCACATCGTTTCTGTTCGTATATGTGATCTAGTTCTAAAATTTCATTCAATTTGGTTAACCGGATCGAGCATACGAAGCAAAAAACCCACCCCAGGGTTTCGGTTGAACTAGGTTCAACTGGTCTTTCCTTTGGACCGTTGATCGCGCGATCAACGGTCCAGATCAAGGCCTTCCGCGGTTTCGTTCGACCGCGCGGTTGATCAGGCGGCTACGTATCCCGTCCGGCTCGATCAGACCCGTTCATTTCGAAACAGCGGAGATCCGACGGTCGTAACCACGTGCTGACGTGGTTAAGTACCGCGCGAATCGAAACCGCGCCGCCACCAATCATTGGAAATGATTGCGCGGCGGCGCAATCATTTCCAATGATTGCCCGCGGTTTCGCCCGCCAATCCGGATGTGCCACGTGGCCCCGCGGTTTGGAACTGCCAACCAGAACCCGCCACGTGGTCAGCTTTTTTTTTTATTATTCGTTTTAAAATTTTTTTTTAATAAATATTAAATAATAATATATTATATATTAAAATATAATATATATTAAAATATATTTCAGAAATTAAATAATTTTAATTTAGACTTATTATTAATTTAAATTTTATATTTTTTTTTTTAAATTACATTAATATTAATTATTAATTATTATAAACTAATGATTAATATTTAAATATTAAATATTTTATTTAAATATTTACCATTAAACATTAATTAATTTAAATAATGTACAATTTTAATTAATAATTAATATTAAATATTTTATAATATTATTTAATATTAAATGATATTAAACTTTTATTAATATATAAATTATTTAATATTTTCATTAAATACTTTATAATTTTTATTATTATTATTATTATTATTTTTTTTAATATTAAATAATTTTAAGATTTGAATTAAATAACCTTTAATATTTTAATTAACATTAAATAAAGTATAAAGTTTTAAATATCATTTAAAATATTTTAAAAGTTTAAAATAAATTTAAATATTTAAATATCATTTAATATTTTAATTAAATATTTAAATAATTAATTAATGCTTAACTAATCTTAAATTTAATATTAATCTTAAAAATATTTAAAAATTAAATAATATTTAATTTAAACTATTTAAGATTATTTAAATGAGTAATAATATTTTAATACTTTAATAATTAATTAATATTCACTGATTTAATTAATTAATATCCAATAATTAATTAATTATTTTTAAATTATTCTAATTTTGAAATTAAATTAATTCAAATTATATCTTATGTTTCAATTAATTAAATATCTAATTATTAATTAATATTTAATGAATGAATAATAATTTAAATACATACATAAATAATTTTAAAATTTTTTTAAAAAAAAAATTTCTTGAGATTTATATTAACTAATTTTAAAATTATTTTAATCATTAATTAATTTAAAATTATTTAAAAACCCCTTTTAATTGATTTAAACTTTAAAAATTCACAATAAATTCATTTTAAATCAGAAAATTAAGTGTAATATATCAAAATTTTCAGAAAATTAAGCACTTTAATTTGAAATCAAATTCAGAGATCAAAACTTGATTAATTTTAACTTAGTTTAATTACTTAATTATTTTTAATATTTAATTAATCTCTATTTAAATATTAAGCCAATTATTTTAAAAATTAAGAAATTTATTTTCAAATGGTCTTAATAGATCAGTAGGTCTCTCAATTAGATATTAAAATCACCCTAATCGTATCTTAAGTATGCTTAATTTAAAACATATATCTATATGTAATCCTATGAATAAATTAAGTATATTTTGAAATTATTTTGAATTATATATATATAAATACCTAAATATTTTAGGTTGGGAGATCTACTATGAAATTTTAAACATAGGTCAACATACTTGAATAGAAATCATGTGGGAGTGCTAGTGAATGATTTTTGGTCTAATCATTCATTAGTCTAATCAAGAATATTTAATTAAGTATTAATTTATGCATGTTTAAGAACATACACACACCACTTAGCTTAAGGCTCTCTTAGACATAGGATTGATTATGTTTATATGTGTATTTATCATGCATATGTTATGTCAAGGGTCTAGAAACCTTGATTTAAACCTATTCAAACCTAGTGTCATTAAGGACAATAATTAAGGACCTAAGTTTAGAGAATTTAGAAAAATTCTAATAATTAGGATATAATTCCAATTGACTTGAAACTCAAACCATTTGAACTTAGTGACATCCTCAGCCCTAGGAAAATTTCCCACTGACTTTTGAGATCATTAAGCCCCTTAATTAACCTAATCAAGTTTAAACCTTAATTAAGTCATTAAATCTTCCAGAAATTATAATAAATCAAGTTTAAATCTGAAAATTATACATAATACCTCAAACTGACCAGAATTGAACCCTTAATCAATGAAAAATAAAAGCCCCTTGACTGGACTTCAAAATTGAGTTTAATTTAAGTTTAATTGAAATCTGATATTTAATTAATTTAATTAATTAAAAATAATTAAAAATTCCAAAAATTTCTCAAACACTTGGAAATCACTCCTTAGGTCATTCCTGACCTTTGGAGTTGATTTCAAGAAGTTTGGAGGTCATTTGGATTCAAATCATAAAAATGGTCTCTAATTAAACAATTAAATAATTCATTAAATATTCAAAATTTCAAAAATTCATAACTAATTCAAATAAACTCCAAATTGAGCAAACTCAAAGGCATACAACTCATATTAAGGTCTAATATTTATTAAAAATGTTAAGTTTCCAGAAATCAAACAAATTTGAAAAAGTCAACTTTTGGTCAAACTTAGTTCAAAATCAAGTCAAAACTTCAAACCTTCATAATAAAATCTAGAAAAATCCAATTTCAGTGTACTTACTGTCTAACTGATCATATTAAGGTCTAGTATTTTAATAAAATATTAACTTTCCAGAAAACACTTTAAATCAAAAAGTCAAATTTTGACCCTTTAATTAAATCATTAAAATAATCCAGAAAATTCCAAAATTCAATAAATCATTCGAAATTCCAGAAAACATTAATTCAACATTAAAACCAGCAACTAACTAAATTTAATTAAAATTAATCAACCTTTAAACCTTAATCAAACTCAAATCATTTAATTATATCGGGTACCACTGGGTAACCCAGGCCTACGAGGCTATTAAATTAGCCCCAAGGAAGGTGAAATAAACTTCACGGCCTCGGTGTGCAACAAAGGTGATATCCAACAAACAATTAAAATTAAGTTTAAAATCAATCTCAAGTCATTAATATTTAAATTCAAATTAAATATTCCCTTAAGCCTTCAACCAACTTGAATCTCAAACAACTTCAATCAAATCATCCTATTTAGGACATATCAAAGCTACACAGCCTACCTCACACACTTTAGATGGTTTGTTAGGACAACCAACTCTAATCTTAGGCTAGGCCGGTGTTTACTTTTCTGCTGTGTGCCGGATTTTCGAGCTTTCATTGCATGCTGTTTGCTAGACATAGGATTGATGTTGATGTGATTGTTTATTTATTTAATGCACTCTGTGATGTGATTGATTGTACGATTAGATCTACCCCTAGGCTAGGAACGATTTGTACTAATTCAATCTTATGTAGGTGGCCATGCTCATACAGGGCATAAATTAAAGGGGGCAAAATTATAATTATCAAATTGCACAGGTGCTCCAGAGAACTGCTAAGACCCCCTTTAAAATTAAAAGAGCATGGCCAAGCGTGGCTGGTTTGAGCATTTAAATTTCAAATATATTAACTGCTTGGGATGTAAATATAACTGTTGATTATTAGGATAACCCTGCAGGTTGTTGAGTCTAGAATTTTAATTTCAATTGATGTAATTTGATTCAAATTGAGTTGTAAACTATTTAAAGTGCTTTGAGATTGAGATGTTTGCACATCCAATTTGGAATCCAAAGAGGAAGGAACATCCCTTAGGGAGAGTTCCTATCCATTTGGATATCCAAATTAGGATGAATTTCAAATATCCAAAGAGAAAAGATAACACCCCTATTCAGGGAGTTTCTTTTCATTTGGATATCCAGACCCGACGATCCAAGGAGTTCTAAGGAGACGAAGAAGTGAAGAACGAGAAGAATCTCAAATCTCAAAATCACTTGAGTCTTAGGAGTAGAATCCGGGTTGTAGTCAGTGGTACCCGGCCACTTTACTTTACTGCAGACCCTGGGTTGTATTATTAAGGGCACTTGCCTATGGACTTTCAATTTGAGCATTTATTTAATTGATTTAATTATTTAATTAATTTGATTGATGTGTTGATTACGATTAAGGACCCGTATGCTTTTAGTAGTTTATTTGGCGTTCTTGCATGTCGATTTTGATTTAGCCTGGAACCCGATCGGAGGCTCGTGAGGGTACGGTCATTAACTTTTTCTACTTAAACAAAATTAAAATATTTAAGCTCAGATAGAAACTTTAACGCTCTTAAGAAGTAAGCCCGGATTCGCCGGGAGTTTTTCATGCATCATATTGAACTTTTCTCATCCTTGTTAGGCACCTCCCCGCCTGCGGGTTCTGGCAGACCACCTGACCTATTAGGGTGCAGTTCTGTCCAAGGGGATGTTGTGCAATCTTTAGGATAAAACCTATTTTTTAAGCCTATTTTAAAACTGCTTCATATTGATTTAAGCATTTCATCGAGTCAACTAGCATGCATTGCATTAGATACAAATTAAAAATCGAGTCAAAATCTTAATTACATTTTATTTAGACATTTAACCCAACATATGTTAAGGGGTCAATTAGGATCTGCTCTAGATGTCGACCCCAATTCTTTAAACCAATCTTAATCAATGTCCTTAACCACTCTACATTTAAAGACTTTGACTCATGGTTTTAAAAGCGTTTAGGTGGTTTAGCTGGCTCCCCAATCCAGGCCGGGGTAAGTCCAGATTGCATTGCATTAGCTAGGACTCGGGTCACTGATTTTCAGTACCCAATGTTAGACTTAGGTTCAAACTTAAGACCTCAATCTTCCGGGAATCTAATTCCCACTTTCTAATAAAATTGACCATTCAAATTAAAAATTTCTTTCAATCAAATTCAAGCCCAACACTTAGGATAGTTGAGGTGTTTCTGAAGCAATTCAGAATCTCAAAATACCTCCTACTTCTCATCCTTTGACCTCCAGAAAGAACTGTTCAAATTTGATCCAATCCCATTTGAAAATTCAAGTCCTTAACCTTCTTTGATATCAATATTTGAAATCTTAAATAAAATTCGTATCGCTATTTTAATCGAGAGTATTCGTAGGAAATTTTCTGGTTTCCTACGATGTAATTAACTACGAGGGCTTGCGCTCGTAGGAGATTTAGAAACCCAGACCTGATTTCAAAATTAATCTTTTTCAAAACTTTAATTAATTATCTTTGGGAAAATCAAAAGTCAACGATCATTATCCTCATTTTCAAATGATCGATAATAGACGATATCCTCTTTCCTTGGAAAGATATATCGTACTATTATCGTGATCTTGATTATGAAATTAATGATCTTTTTACTAGATTATTATAGCTAAACATTGGATTTAACATCATTTTGATCTTTTGAGATCATATGTTGTTTCTCCTTGAGTTTGACTACGATAATCAGATAAATTCAAAGATTTGTAATCTGAACCTGTTAGAGAACGATACGTTCACCTTTCGAGGTGATATATCATTCATAATAAGTGTTCGATTTCAAATATTCAAATTCCAGAAATTTAACTTTCCCAAAGAAAATTAAACACTTTTCAAAACCATATTTTTTTTAATCAAACAAAAATGGCGACTCCACTGGGGAATATCTTTCTCTCCATCTTTAATAGCGATACAAATTTTGTTACATCGGTAGTTTTGACTACCTTTCTTCCGTTGGTCCCTCTACCCATTTCTCCCTTGAGTGAGTGCGGCCAACTCAATTAAGACATGTGAAAAGAGAGGTGAGTGTAGGAAATCTCTCTCAAAGTCTGGCTTTGACATTTTGCCTCCGAGTTCATTGGTAGAGCGAAAGAGTCAAGCTGAGCTTTTCAAAGTCTTTCTGTACATGTTGCAAACTTGCATGCAAATAAATCATAGCGTGCTAAGTTTCACAATTTATAGAAGATTTCTTTAACTTCAAAGTTATAATTTCAAATGTCTAGCAAAATTCCATTGTCTTCAAATCTCAATCGATTCCTATATCTTATCATTACATATAAGAATTGTAATTCCTATAATTCAATATGTGTGATAGGATGTAGATTCCTCTTCCAAATTTTAATCCAAAGTTTGAAATTTTCTGGTTAATCTAACCTTCGACATTTCAATCCCGAATCACTAGTCGGAATGAAAGAGTCGGGTTAGCTTACTATATTCCCCCTGTTTTTGTAAACCGTTATGTTGAACATACGTTCAACACTTCGAGTTTCAAAATAAGGGGAAATGCTGCCGAAATTTCAGATTTTTCAAACATCTATTTTCAAATAAGAATAATCATTACGACTATATATTCTACAATAATTATTGTAGTTGTATATAGTTAATGTACTTTCAACTTCTCCGGTTGTTTCAGTCTTTGACATTTCATTCTGAATCATTAATCAGAATGAAAGAGTCAGGTTGATTTCCTAGAATCTCCCTCTTATAGGTTTGTAAACCGTTATGTTGAACATATGTTCAACACCTCGAGTTTCAAAATAAGGGGAGGTGCTGCCGGAAATTCAAAATTTCAGAAATACCAGTTCAATTCTCTTCAAGTTTTAATCGTCACGTGTCGAATGTTCTTCTACAATACTTCTTGTAGATGAACATTGATAATTCAAATTCAACGTTCATTTTCAGTATCTTTCAAATTTTGAACTCTGACATTTGATCTTTGATAAGATATAAAGAGTCGAGTTCCTTCCTGTAAAGTTTTCCCTAATGTTTGTAAACTGTCTTGTTGAATGCAAACTCAACACCTCAAGTTTCAAAAATAAGGGGAGATGCTGCCGGATTTTTGAGTCGTTTAAATTCCCTTTCAATTCAAATTCGATTTTCACTGTCACATGTACCACTACAATATTCTCTTGTAGTATAACATGTACTATTTCCAGATTCAAATTTAATCATCTAGTCTTTTCATCAAGTCACATCTCTGACATCTTATCCCTAGCCTGATCAGTGGGATAAGAGAGTCGAGTCAAAACTCCTTGATTTTCTTTGATATTTGGTTAACTATTAAGTTGAAATCAAATCCGACTTATTGGTTTCAAATAGTCAAAAAAAAAAAATCTTTCAATCTTCAAAATTTCAAACCCTCGTCAAATCCTTTCAAATCAAATCCAGACCGTTGTTGTTATACGTTCTCCACAACATTCTCTTGTAGTTGAACATATACAATAAAAATTCAAATTTTCTTCAAGTCAAAATTGATATCTATATTTTATCACTACATATCGGATTATAATTTCTATAATTCGATTTATGCGATAAAATATAGAAAATTTCTTGTCAAAATTCAAATTCAAAAATTTGATTCAAGTCTTCTCTTTCAAATTTCAGACAATCAAACCTTCTGCAATGGCTGGGAAACTTCTGTTCTCTGTTGACCGAGACCTCCAAGTTGAAGAGTTAATTCATAGCAGTGCGATTCAGTTTGGGATGGGTTTCAAGACTCTGAAACTGTCTGTTAATGGTGGAACAATCATCAATCTCGCTGCTGAGGGCGAGAATGGTCCAGTAGTGGAACTAACTGTGGGAGCTACGAGTGACCTTCCCCCAGTGCTGGAACTGGCAGCAGGTGCTACCCTTACACCTTCTGCACCCTCAGTCCAGAGTGAGGACAAGAAAATTGAAGTAAAGTCTACTGTTGAAAAAGGATCTTCTAGTTCTGCAGCACTGTTTGGCACTAAGAGTGCTAGGAAGAACTACCTGAGAAGGATAAGGAAGAAAATTACTAAATCAAGGAAGATAGCTGAACAGAAAGCCTTGAAGTTAGTTGAGCCTGAGGCTGCTGAGGAGCTGCCTATCCCTGCCTCTTCTCCACTCCTGAAAGGGAGTCGTTTTCACCCCCTCGCAGCTGCTGCAGGGGAGGAGAGAGTCACGCGGATTGCTAGCTCTCCACCTAGCCCAGTCGACTACACTGTTAAGAGAACCACCAGGGAGAAGAACACTTTGAGAACTAGGATGTTAAGGAACATCATTCATACCTGTGCTGCTGAGACAGGTCAGACCAAAGAACAATATGTAAGACACCTGAAGGGGGTGATCTCACATAAACTTGAGAAAGAAGTTCTGAAAGAAGAAAAATCTGAAGCAAGAAACCTGACTCCTCAGCCAGTGAGGAGAAACAAAAAGTTTGTTAAGCAGCCAGTTGCCTCAGTATTAGTGGATGGATATCATTGGGTGCCTCGTCTCCCAACTGCCAAAACTGAGGAGATAGTTTTAACTGGGTCTGGTAGGAGTCACCCTCTCAGTGGTAGACCTCCAGTTCCCCCTTCAAGACTCTCAAAGTTGGCCCCTGTGATAGCCAAAGCAAAAGAAATTATTAGAGACTTACAACCAGTTGATGTTAAGGGCAAGAGGCCCATACCTTTGGATGAACCTTATGTGCCAATGAAGATAAGCAGAAATGTTGGGATTCAGATTAGAGAAACACCAATTAAGACACCAGTTCAGTCACCAGCTCAGTTACCAGTCCAGTCACCTGTTAAGGTCCCCCGACTCTTTATTCAGGGATGTGAGGATTCTCCTCAGATTGATGTTGGAGTTCCTACAAGTCAAACTCCTTCGTCACCTGTTAAGTTAGATATCCCTCACCCTATTGAGGATGTCACCCTCACGACTACCGACCCCGGGACAGTCGGAGGGGAGGGGACAGAACTTGAGGATGATCAAGAAATGTTGGATCAGTTAGTGGCAGAACCTACTGCTGATGACTTGAAAATTCAAGAAGTCCTCACCCAGTTCGGAGATGAGGAATTTGAAGAGATGATTAACTATAAAGGGTACCTACCAATCGATCTCGAGTCAATCGAGGGTAGACCGGTCGATGAGGTGGTACAAGAAATAAGGGATATACTCAAAAATAAGGCAATTGAAGCCTTTGATCCAGAAGCAGATGATCTGATGGAAGAAGATTCAGCGGGGAACATTTGTATGGTTGAGACCAGAGCATCAAATAAAGATGCTGAGCCTTCAAGACACCGATCTGGTAAAGAAGAAGCCTCTGCAGCAGTAGATTCAGACTCCGATGGATCAATTAAATTGAATGAGAAAGATGAATACATCAAGAGTCTGGAGAGCAAAATTGAACAGATGATGCTTAGAATGGAACAGATGCAAAATCAGATGATCAAGGTACAGCAATCTCAATCCGAGCAGTTGCAACCTACAACACACACAGTGGGTGAGCACAGCAGGAAAACGGAATCAAGTCCTAGAACTCCAGAGGTTGCTTCCCCAACCTCTCCAGCCGACAAAGATATCCGCCAGATGATTGAAACCCAGGTAAGGGAGGCCTTAGCCCATTCTCAAGGAACTGTATCCATTCTAAAGGGTAGACCCTACCCTGAAGAATATGATTCAGTTTCTTATCCTAAAGGCTTTGTGCCACCTTCATTTAAAGTTTTTAGTGGGTTAGAAAACCCAAGACAGCACCTGGCCCACTTCCGAGCGAGTTGTTGCAACGCAGGAGGGTCAGATGCTCTACTCTTTCGCCAGTTTGTGAGTAGTCTATCCGGTATTGCTTTTGAGTGGTACGCAGATTTACCTAATGGTTCAGTGAAAACATTCACAGAGCTCGAGAGTCTATTCTTAAAGAGATTCTCAGGAGCTCAGCAGCGTGTAACCGTTGGTGATCTCGTCATCGAAAAACAAAAACCGGGAGAGTCTTTGGTTGAGTACATCCTGAGATGGCGAAATCTCTCGATGAAGTGTGAACCCCAGTTGCAAGAGCAACATGCAGTGGAGATTCTTTTAAAGAACATCCACGGGCCTATTGCTTTTCTCCTGAAGGGTTTCACTATCAAAACCTTCGAAAAACTTTTGAATAAGGCTAGTAATCTACAGGAAGAGGCTTCCAAAATGCCATTCCTGAAGGATTCTACCGAGGAAAAGAAGGCTAGCAAACCATTGAAATCCTTTGAAAAGAGAACAGCAATGGTTTCAGCTGTTGATAAGGGGAAGAAACCCATGAATGTTCAGTCCGGTAATTCTCCAACACAACAAATTCAAAAATCTCCACCTTTTCAGGTAACTTCTCAACCTACAAGAGATTCTCACCCGATTTCTTTTAAAGAGAGATTGGCTCGTACATATCCATTTAAAAGGGAGTCAGTGAGAAAGATCTTTAAAAGTCTTCAGAAGAAGCCAGATTTTCGATTGCCGGAGGCCAAGAAGCCGGAAGAGGCAAATAAGAAGGATGATCCAACTTTTTGCCCCTACCATCGCATGTTAGGCCACACAATCGAAGACTGCATCGTCTTCAAAGATTGGCTAGAAAAGAACTTCCGTCAAGGTAATATTATAATTCCAAAGGAGTACCTGGTCGATCCGGATCAGGGGTCTGTCAAATCTATCTCAGGTATGAATTCTAACTCTTCTCTGTCCATTGAAGATGGTTGGGATATAGCATTATCCCGGGCATTTAAAAAGTCGATTAATAAATCTTTTCGTCTTTCTCAACAGTTACCGACGAGAGCCCGGGACCCGATCTGGGAGGTTGACCTCGAGGCTTCGCAGGAGGACGTTGGGACAGTTTCCTCTCCAGTAGTCTTAGGAACTACTGTACTGAATAAAAATGAAAAGAGTGAACTTTCTGTAGAGAGGAAATTTGTTGATGAGAGATCTGTACAAGTGGTCGATGGTGGCTCAAAACCTCTGTCACCACTGAAATTATCTGACTTTTACTTTGCCCCATCAAAGGCAAAGGGTCGAAAATTAAATAAAAAGTCTGATCCTTCTGCCCATATTTTGATGATTAATGTTGAGAATCAAGATGTTAATGACTCTTCTGTTGAAAATAATCAAGAACAAGTTGAGATCAATCAAGAAATTCAAACACTCAACTCTCCAGATTTGACTCTTCAAGAGAGAAACGAATCTGATGTCTTATCAGATAGTGAAACCCCTGAAATTAACTTTCAAGGGAGTCCTGTCGTGATAGACTTTTCAGATTCAGACTCTCGCTCAGATAACGACAATCAATCGCCTAAGGAGAGCGTAGACTCCCCTGTAGTTTGTTCTTCCGATGAAGTCGTGCAAGTACAACTACGTGGTGGGAAGGTCTTACCCCCTAGGCTACCTCCTCAGGATAAAGGAAAACAAGTTGTTTCTGATGATCCAATTCAAATTCCCGCTCAACAATCAACTGCAATTCTTTCAAATCCACCGGGTCCCAACGTTAATGTTCCAAGTGTTGATTACAATGTCTTAGCTCACCTTAGAAAGTTGCCCGCCAAATTGAGCATTTATGATGCCCTTGTCCTTTCAAAAGAGATGAGGGAGACTCTAATTAAAGCACTTCTCGACCCAGAGATTTGCTTAGCTCAATTAGCCTCAACTTCCGAGGAAGAAGCTTTGTACTTTAAGGAGATCCCTGGGGTTACCTTCTCTGATGAAGATTTACTCCTTGGAACTGCCGACCACAATCGTCCACTTTACATCACAGTAAATGTGGGTAAGTTCAAGTTATCAAGAGTTTTAGTTGACCCGGGTGCATCGGTCAACGTGATGAACATAAAGACTCTCGCATACCTTAGAATTGATACTAGCAAGCTCTCAACTGACAAGTTAGTGCTTCGTGGGTTCAATGAAAAGGGCGAGAAGGCTTTAGGTTCAGTTACCCTTCTTCTAGAGATAGGAGAATTGAAAACAGAAGCGAAATTTCATATAATTGATTCGGCAACGTCCTTTAACGCGCTCTTAGGAAGGCCCTGGATCCATGAGTATAGGATGGTTCCTTCTACCCTGCATCAATGCATCAAGTACCAACGAGATGGCATTGAGTTTGAAATTAAGGGTGATCTGCAACCATTCTCTATTCACGAGATCGGGATCTATGAGGATGCGGCGTACTACGTACCTAAAGGGTCCACTACTTGTTCTAAGGTAGAGATCAACGTCAAGGAGGAAAAGGCAGAAAATCAAAGTTCAAAAGCAATTCAAAGATTGAGAAAAGAAAAAGTCAAAAATCAAAAGAAACAAAATTCAAGTAGCGAAGACGACGTCGAGCGCGTAATCTTCAGGCCTCCAAACATTGTACCTCAAAGAGGTGGGAGGATGGCCCTAAGAGCACGCGGTCGAGGTTGCCCTTCAATTGAAAAAAGAAATTCCCCGATCTACGTCGAACTTGAAACAAGTTCTGATGAAGATTCAAGAAAAAGGGGTGCCAGATTTGCTTTTGACTATACAAAAATAAATCCTCCTCCGAAGTTTGATCTCACTTTAGAATCGAATAGCGACCA
The DNA here is from genome assembly GCA_019925795.1 of Dendrobium chrysotoxum. Classification (NCBI taxonomy): domain Eukaryota; kingdom Viridiplantae; phylum Streptophyta; class Magnoliopsida; order Asparagales; family Orchidaceae; genus Dendrobium; species Dendrobium chrysotoxum. The sequence continues at coordinate 20,507,570 of CM034314.1, read as the reverse complement.
GGAGGATACAAAATTAAATATTCAAAGTGACGAACCTGAATTTAGCTTGTATGAAAAGCTTAATAGAACGGTTGAATCCTTAACCTTAACCCCACTGTCTGCTGACAGGGTCTCAGGGTTAGTAATTAAGGATGCTCCGAACTTAGATGGAGAAGTAAGGAAAGCCAAGAAGTTCTTCCCTGGCTCTTCCTCTTCAAGGAATGAAGATGATGTAATCCTTGAAGAGGCAAATTTCAATGAATTAATGGAATTACCTTTTGGCTACTTTCCTGCTGGTGTTAAGTCTCTTATTTCTAAAGGTTTTGCTCCGAGTCGATGGACTAAGGGTCAGGCTAGATACCACGAAAGTCTTTGGAATTCAAAATTTAATAAACATTGGACCAGTGGTATCGGCTTTAGTACCGTTAGATCATTTGACGATGACGAATTTTGTCTAATGATAACTAGTCGTCCTGAATTTAAAAATGTCCCTACTGAAGTCATTGATTCGTTCGATGGACTTTGTTTGGAGACTTTTGATGATTCTGACGAACTTCAGGTTCGGGATGCACCCCCCGAATTCGAAGAAGAAATTAAATCAACAGTCGATGAACTTAAAGAAATCAATCTTGGAACAGAGGATGACCCTCGCCCCACTTTCATAAGTTCTTTGTTGAGTGAGGATGAGTCTAAAGATCTAATTCAACTTCTATCCGAGTTTAAAGATTGCTTCGCCTGGACATACGACGAAATGCCGGGGTTGTCCGCTGACGTAGCAGTCCATAAACTTGGAATCCGGCATGATGCCATTCCTGTCAAGCAAGCTCCACGACGTATGCGTCTGGAGATCGAACAACAAGTCGTTTCTGAAGTCAAGAAGTTGGCAGAGGCTGGATTTATTCGAGAAGAACAATATCCTTCTTGGGTAGCCAGCGTCGTGCCAGTTCGAAAGAAAAATGGTCAAATCCGGGTCTGTGTTGACTATAGAGACTTGAACAAGGCATGTCCTAAGGATGAATTTCCTTTACCAATCCCAGAACTCATGGTGGACATCGCCTCTTCGCATGTTGTTTTCTCCTTTATGGATGGCTCGTCTGGTTATAATCAAATCAAGATGGCCCCAGAAGATGAGAGAAACACTGCATTCAGAAGTCCTATAGGGATCTTTTGTTATAAAGTGATGCCCTTTGGCCTCAAAAATGCTGGTGCAACCTACCAGCGGGCCATGACTCATATCTTTGATGACTTAATACATAATCAAGTTGAATGTTACATCGACGATTTAGTTGTCAAGAGTAGAGTAAAAGAGGCTCATCTTTATGATTTAAGAACTGTCTTCGAGCGGTTACGTCGCTATGACCTTAAAATGAATCCCTTGAAGTGTGCTTTCGGCGTCACGTCAGGGAAATTCTTAGGTTTCGTAGTCAGGCACCGTGGAATCGAAATTGATCCTGCCAAAATTGAAGCTATCTTAAATATGCCGCCTCCTAAGAGTCTCACTCAACTGAGATCCCTCCAGGGCAGGCTAGCGTATATAAGAAGATTCATTTCTAATCTTTCTGGAAGATGTCAACCATTCTCTGTCCTAGCTAAAAAGGACGCCAAATTCATTTGGGACGAGAAATGTCAAAATGCTTTCGAAAATATCAAACAATACCTGACAAATCCGCCAGTTTTGGCAGCCCCCATTCCGGGAAGACCTTTAATCCTTTACACTGCAGCCCTTGACGAATCTCTCGGGGCTCTTCTAGCTCAAATCAATGACGATGGGAAAGAGAATGCCCTCTATTACCTGAGTCGGAGATTACTTCCGACGGAAATTCGATACCCTGCAATTGAGAAACATTGCCTTGCCTTAGTCTTCGCAGCACAAAAACTAAGACATTACATGCTTTCTCATCAGGTCAGTCTAATTTCCAGTGTCAACCCCTTGCAATATCTTATGACCCGGCCCACGTTGTCAGGACGTCTAGCTCGTTGGTCTATGATATTGTTACAATTTGAAATCACTTTCATTCCCCTGCGTGCTGTGAAAGGACAGGCCGTCGCCGACTTCCTTGCGGCACACCCGCTACCGGCGGAATCTCCTCTAAATGATGATTTACCTGACGAGCAAATCATGAGTTTCGAGGAATCCAATGTCCAAACCTGGGAAATGTATTTTGATGGTGCAGCGTCCTCTCAAAGGGGCAAAACACCTCAATCTACTATTCCTGGAAAAGCCGGAGTCGGTCTGGTTTTCATAACACCGGATAAGGGAATGATGCACTTTTCCTACCATTTATCAGAACCTTGTACGAACAACGAAGCTGAGTACGAAGCTTTGATAACTGGTCTGGAACTTGCAATCCTGATGGAGATTAAAGAGATTAAGATCTATGGTGACTCTCAACTGGTGATCAACCAAGTTGCAGGGACCTATAAGGTTTTGAATCCTAAACTCCTGAAATATCACCAATACACAATGCATCTACTCGAGAAAATTCCCATTGTAACTATGTATAGGGTTCCTCGTGGAAGCAATTCCTCGGCGGACGCCCTAGCAAAGCTTGCAAAGGAATTTGCTTGCCCAGAAGAAGATTTCATCCCTATAGAAGTTCAGGGTCGTCAAGTCCTGTCCCCTGTAGACATGGAATACCTCAACAATCAATCCTCCCAGATCCTTTTTACATCTTCAGCAGTCGATGAAGAACAAGATTGGAGACAACCAATAATCAAATATTTGCAAGAAGGCAAGCTTCCTCACGACAGGTCTCTTGCCAACCAAATTAAGAAACGTGCCCTATCATATGCACTAGTCAACGATACGTTGTACCGACGATCGTTCGATCAGATGTGGCTCCGTTGTTTAGACAAACGAGAGGCCCTGAAGATCGTTAACGAAGTCCATGCTGGACTGTGCGGTGCTCATCAATCGGGTCCTAAGATGAAAATGAAAATCAAAAGACTTGGTTACTACTGGCCTACGATGATTGACGATTGCATGAAAACTGCAAAATGTTGTCATCAATGCCAAGTTCATGGTGTGGTTTTACATCAGCCGCCTAATGTGTTGCATCCTACGATAGCCTCGTGGCCCTTCGAAAGTTGGGGCACGGATATCGTCGGGCCAATTGACCCTCCTTCTTCAAGGGGTCATCGCTTCATCTTAGCAGCGACTGATTACTTTTCAAAGTGGGCAGAAGCAGTACCACTAAGAAATGTAACATCACATCATGTAATGAAATTCTTTCGTGACCATATCGTATATCGATTCGGCGTGCCTCGCAGAATCATATCCGATAATGGGTCCGCTTTCAAGTCTACAAAAATCAATAACTTTGCAAGTCGCCACGGTATTGATTGGAGATACTCAACAATCTATTACCCACGGGCTAATGGACTGGCTGAGGCCTTCAACAAAACCCTGGTACAAATCATAAAAAAGACCCTGGATGACAATAAACGTCAGTGGGATGAGAGATTGGTGGAAGCTTTGTGGGCCTACAGGACCACATATCGAACCCCGACCCAATCCACACCGTTTGCACTAGTGTATGGGTCCGAGGCCGTACTCCCTCTGGAAATTCAAATCCCTTCACTTAGAACTGCAGTCCAGAATCAGATCACAACAGAACAGAATGCACAACTTCGACTTGAAGAACTTGAGGGTCTTGAAGAACGTCGTCTCCAAGCCCAGCAGAATCTAGAACTCTATAAAGCCAGAATGGTTCAAGCTCATGATAAGTTAGTGCGACCTAGAACCTTCCGAGTAGGCGACTTGGTCTTGGTTCTTCGGAGGCCTATCTTAGCCCACCGAAAGCTCGGTGGAAAGTTTGAACCAATCTGGGAAGGACCCTTCGTAGTGGAAACAGTTTACGAAGGAGGCTCGTATCAGCTAGTGGATTGTAAAGGAAATCACCCGATGCTTCCTGTAAACGGGCGATTCCTGAAAAAATACTATGCTTGATGTAGCTCGAATTTTGAATCAATAAAATTTTCAAATTTTGAATCTATTCAGCTCAATTTTGTTCAAATTTTTGAAAATTCAAAATCAAATTCAAAATAAATCAAAATCAAATCAACTTTTAAATTCAAATTTTCAAATTCAAAACCAATTCGAATCAAATTCAAAACACATCACAGATTTAAAATCCTTCAAATTCAAATTCATCAAATCAAGTTTCAAATTCAGACACTTTCAAATTCAAGTTCAAAAATCATTCAAATCTCAAGTTCCAGAATTCAAATTCGATCCTCTGTGTGAAGCAAGTTTCCTTCACGTACGATCATTCCAGACTTGATCCTCTATATAGAGCAAGTTTCCTCTATATACGATCATCCAGACTCGATCCTCTATGTGAAACAAGTTTCCTTCACATACGATCAATCCAGACCCGATCCTCTATACAGAGCAAGTTTCCTCTGTATATGATCATTCCAGATCCGATCCTCTGTATAGAGCAGGTTTCCTCTATATACGATCATCCTGACTCGATCCTCTATGTGAAGCAAGTTTCCTTCACATACGATCAATCCAGACTCGATCCTCTGTATAGAGCAAGTTTCCTCTATACACGATCATCCAGACCCGATCCTCTATACAGAGCAAGTTTCCTCTGTATATGATCATTCCAGATCCGATCCTCTGTATAGAGCAGGTTTCCTCTATATACGATCATCCTGACTCGATCCTCTATGTGAAGCAAGTTTCCTTCACATACGATCAATCCAGACTCGATCCTCTGTATAGAGCAAGTTTCCTCTATACACGATCATCCAGACTCGATCCTCTATGTGAAGCAAGTTTCCTTCACATACGATCAATCCAGACTCGATCCTCTGTATAGAGCAAGTTTCCTCTATACACGATCATCCAGACTCGACCCTCTATGCAGAGCAAGCTTCCTCTACACATGATCACTCCAGACCTGATCCTCTATATAGAGCAAGTTTCCTCTATATACGATCATCCAGATTGGATCCTCTATGTAAAGCAAGTTTCCTTTACATACGATCACTCTAGCTCTGATTCTGTGCGAAGCAATGCTTCCTTCTCACAGGATCATCCAGTTTTCTTCTCCTTAAGGTTAGATGTGAGTCATCGTGCTTTCTATCCTTAGGATTAGACCCACTAATGGTAGAGTACGCCCTTTGTGGCGCTACCCTAGTATCAAAATTCAAACTCGATCCTCTGTAGTTAGGAATTCCTCCTTTCTATACGATCATCCAGACCTTCTTTTCCTTCAGGGGTAGGACATACCTTCCTTAGGATTAGATCCACTAGTGGTAGAGTACGCCCTTTGTGGCGCTACCCTAGTATCAAAATTCAAACTCGATCCTCTGTAGTTAGGAATTCCTCCTTTCTATACGATCATCCAGACCTTCTTTTCCTTCAGGGGTAGGACATCCCTTCCTTTAGGATAAGATCTGTTAGTGGTAGGGTACGCTACCTCAGCACTACCCTAGTATCATTTCAAATTCAAATTTCTAGGGTTAGGATCCCCTTCCTTTAGAATTAAGTTTTAAATTCAATCTTCTAGGGTTAGGTTTTCCTTTCCCTTACAATCAAATCCAGATTCAATCCTTTATAGTTAGGAGTTCTTCCTATAGGATCACCCAGACTTCCTTCTCCTTTAGGGATAGATTCTTCCTTTCCCTTAGGACCAGACCCATTAGTGGTAAAATACGCTTTTCCTAGCACTACCCTAGTATCTATTTAAACCCCGATTCCCCAGGGATAGATTTTCCTTTCCCTTAGGATCAAAACTCCAGACTTGACCATTCTATTCGGTCAACACCAATATGTGCAATAGAACTACATTCTATTACACATATTGGGGGTCCATTTGTTGACCTCATTTTTGTATGAGCTCAGTAGGACCAATCCAGACCTTAGGATCTTTTCAATCCTTAGGATTAATCTTAACCCTAGGATCAATCTGATCTTAGATCAATCCAGACTTTAAGATCAATCCAAATTCAAATCAATCCTGACCCCAGATCAATGAAATTTAAGACAAATCTAGATTCTAGGATTCTCCTAGACTTCAGACCCTAGGATCTATTCTAGACCCTAGGATTCTACCTGACTCTAGATCATATGATCTTCTTAGACCCTAGGATCTATTCTAGACCACAAGATTCCTCTAGATCCTTCTAGATCTTAGGATCATTCTAGACTTTAGGATCTTCCTAGAATCTAGGCTTTAGGATCTATTTTAGATCCTAAGATTCTTGTAGATCCTAAACCCTAGGACTTTTAGACTCTAGGATCTTCCTAGACTTCAGTCCTTAGGATCTATTCTAAACCCTAGGATTAATTCAGGTTCTAGATCAATCTACCCTCCAGATTATTTTAGATCTTGGGATTTTCCTAGATCTACAGCTTAAGACTTTCCTAGACCTTAGGATTCTCTTATACCCCAGGTTCTTAGATCTACCTAGATTCTAGGATCAGCATAGATCTTAGATCAATCTAGATCTAGGATTAATCCAAACCTTCATTCAATTAAAACTTCAATCAATCCAGACTTTAATCCATATCCTTAATTCAAACCCTGATCAAAATCTAGCTCAAAGCCAGACTTCCAGACTCAAATCCAAGGCCAAAGGTTTAAGTCCTGAAAGCCTTTTCAAGCAAATCTTTGAACATTTCAAAACCCTATCAGATGACCTCTGATTCAGGATCTGTCAGTTCCACACTGATATGACATGTATTTAGAGGCAACCCTCCAAATTTGAGCTCATTCTGAGATCTCTAACCTCAGAAACTGAATTGAAATCCAAAGGCTGTAAATCCTTCAAATATTTACAGTCCATGCCACTGGACATACCACCCAGTGGATCTTGACCCTGGAGCTTTCCCCAAAGCCTCCAATCACCTCCAGACCCTTGATTATGATTCATTGAGCAATAAACTGCATTTTGTTGGACTCAATTTGACCCCCAGTCGACCAGGGGTCAAAATGACCAAAATACCCCTATGGGGTGTAACTGGTCACTTGAACCAAATGAGCTCCAAATCAAATGCAGTCACTTCCAGCAAATTTCAAATGTCAAACCAAACCCATTGAACCCAGAACCAGCCCCTGGGTCAACCTGGTTGACCAAGTCAACCTAGTTGACCTAGAAGGCCCCTTTAGGGTCAAAACAGGTCATTCTGACCAAATGACCTCCTCTGACCTTGGGACCACCTCCATTGGTCTCCAAATGTCATTTCAAATCTGTTGAACCCATTTCCATACCCTGGACCCACCTGGTTGACCAAGTCAACCAGGGTTGACCTAAAAGGCCCATTAAGGGCCCAAATAGGTCATTTTGATCAAATGACCTCCCCAGACTTTGAGACCACCACCAGTAGACTCAGAATGTCATTCTGAACTGTTTGGACCCAGTCTCTGGCCCTAGGTCAACTTGGTTGACCAAGTCAACTCAGTTGACCCACTAAACCCTTTAAGAGCCCCAATAGGTCCATTTGATTTAAATGACCCATTTAAATTTTAGAAATACTTCTAACATATTCAAAACATCAAATCGAACTTGTCGAACCTGTACCCACCCCCTGGGTCAACCTGGTTGACTGAGTCAACCTAGGTTGACCTAGGTGTCCCTTAAGGATTCAAATGGGTTATTCCAACCCATTGGATCCAATCAAATCATTCAAACTCTCAAATTCATATCAAATAATATTTTAAACCTATCATAGGTCATATCATGAGAGTTTTGACCAAGTCAACACTTGGACACTTGGTCAAACTAGCCCAATCCCTTCTTTTAACATTCAAACTCTAAGGTTAAGCCATCAAACTCCCTTTGAGTTAACCCAAGCAGCTCCCATGACCACTCCTTTGCCACCTCACCAGTCAACAAGTCAAGTTGACCAGTCAAAGTGTCAAATCTAGGTTGTAGGAGGGTCAAAGTTGGTCAAATGCCCTCCTAAACCTAATCTCCTCTAATCCAAATCCCTCCAGCAGCTTGAACAGACTCTGGAAGCTTCCTAAAGTCTATCATAGCCCTTAGATCTAGATCAAATGGCTCTTAGCCATCCCACATGCTCACAAGGTGACAAAACCCCCTTTCCACCTCATTTGTACCCTTGTCCTTTGATCCATCTGCTCCCAACAACTGCTTGGACAGGTGGAGGCCATCTAGAGTCCATCCAAAGCAATCATAGCCGTCCATTCAAACAAGGAACGTTTGAATAGGGGGAAAACCCTCATTAGAGCTATCATTCTATTCCACACATTCTCTCACTCTTCAAGCCTCTCCAAGCCCAGCCCCCAAGTTCCTTGAGCTCCCCAGAGACTCCTCCTCACTTTCCAAGCGAAATCCAGCCGGTCAAATCCCGTCGGCGAGTGGATTCCGGCGAACTTAAGCCAAATCCGTTCAAGAGGCTATAGGTCCAGATCCAGACGTCGTTAGCTCGAGAAGTCTTCAGGAGAACTACACTTGGACAAACTACAAATTCAGAGAGCTCGAGTTCATCTAAATCCATCCATTGTGTAAGGTATAATCCTAAACCCTAGGTTAAAACACTCTAGTTTAATTAACTTTTGATTAAGTTCGTTTTAAGTCGAATCAAACTACCCACATCGTTTCTGTTCGTATATGTGATCTAGTTCTAAAATTTCATTCAATTTGGTTAACCGGATCGAGCATACGAAGCAAAAAACCCACCCCAGGGTTTCGGTTGAACTAGGTTCAACTGGTCTTTCCTTTGGACCGTTGATCGCGCGATCAACGGTCCAGATCAAGGCCTTCCGCGGTTTCGTTCGACCGCGCGGTTGATCAGGCGGCTACGTATCCCGTCCGGCTCGATCAGACCCGTTCATTTCGAAACAGCGGAGATCCGACGGTCGTAACCACGTGCTGACGTGGTTAAGTACCGCGCGAATCGAAACCGCGCCGCCACCAATCATTGGAAATGATTGCGCGGCGGCGCAATCATTTCCAATGATTGCCCGCGGTTTCGCCCGCCAATCCGGATGTGCCACGTGGCCCCGCGGTTTGGAACTGCCAACCAGAACCCGCCACGTGGTCAGCTTTTTTTTTTATTATTCGTTTTAAAATTTTTTTTTAATAAATATTAAATAATAATATATTATATATTAAAATATAATATATATTAAAATATATTTCAGAAATTAAATAATTTTAATTTAGACTTATTATTAATTTAAATTTTATATATTTTTTTTTAAATTACATTAATATTAATTATTAATTATTATAAACTAATGATTAATATTTAAATATTAAATATTTTATTTAAATATTTACCATTAAACATTAATTAATTTAAATAATGTACAATTTTAATTAATAATTAATATTAAATATTTTATAATATTATTTAATATTAAATGATATTAAACTTTTATTAATATATAAATTATTTAATATTTTCATTAAATACTTTATAATTTTTATTATTATTATTATTATTATTTTTTTTAATATTAAATAATTTTAAGATTTGAATTAAATAACCTTTAATATTTTAATTAACATTAAATAAAGTATAAAGTTTTAAATATCATTTAAAATATTTTAAAAGTTTAAAATAAATTTAAATATTTAAATATCATTTAATATTTTAATTAAATATTTAAATAATTAATTAATGCTTAACTAATCTTAAATTTAATATTAATCTTAAAAATATTTAAAAATTAAATAATATTTAATTTAAACTATTTAAGATTATTTAAATGAGTAATAATATTTTAATACTTTAATAATTAATTAATATTCACTGATTTAATTAATTAATATCCAATAATTAATTAATTATTTTTAAATTATTCTAATTTTGAAATTAAATTAATTCAAATTATATCTTATGTTTCAATTAATTAAATATCTAATTATTAATTAATATTTAATGAATGAATAATAATTTAAATACATACATAAATAATTTTAAAATTTTTTTAAAAAAAAAATTTCTTGAGATTTATATTAACTAATTTTAAAATTATTTTAATCATTAATTAATTTAAAATTATTTAAAAACCCCTTTTAATTGATTTAAACTTTAAAAATTCACAATAAATTCATTTTAAATCAGAAAATTAAGTGTAATATATCAAAATTTTCAGAAAATTAAGCACTTTAATTTGAAATCAAATTCAGAGATCAAAACTTGATTAATTTTAACTTAGTTTAATTACTTAATTATTTTTAATATTTAATTAATCTCTATTTAAATATTAAGCCAATTATTTTAAAAATTAAGAAATTTATTTTCAAATGGTCTTAATAGATCAGTAGGTCTCTCAATTAGATATTAAAATCACCCTAATCGTATCTTAAGTATGCTTAATTTAAAACATATATCTATATGTAATCCTATGAATAAATTAAGTATATTTTGAAATTATTTTGAATTATATATATATAAATACCTAAATATTTTAGGTTGGGAGATCTACTATGAAATTTTAAACATAGGTCAACATACTTGAATAGAAATCATGTGGGAGTGCTAGTGAATGATTTTTGGTCTAATCATTCATTAGTCTAATCAAGAATATTTAATTAAGTATTAATTTATGCATGTTTAAGAACATACACACACCACTTAGCTTAAGGCTCTCTTAGACATAGGATTGATTATGTTTATATGTGTATTTATCATGCATATGTTATGTCAAGGGTCTAGAAACCTTGATTTAAACCTATTCAAACCTAGTGTCATTAAGGACAATAATTAAGGACCTAAGTTTAGAGAATTTAGAAAAATTCTAATAATTAGGATATAATTCCAATTGACTTGAAACTCAAACCATTTGAACTTAGTGACATCCTCAGCCCTAGGAAAATTTCCCACTGACTTTTGAGATCATTAAGCCCCTTAATTAACCTAATCAAGTTTAAACCTTAATTAAGTCATTAAATCTTCCAGAAATTATAATAAATCAAGTTTAAATCTGAAAATTATACATAATACCTCAAACTGACCAGAATTGAACCCTTAATCAATGAAAAATAAAAGCCCCTTGACTGGACTTCAAAATTGAGTTTAATTTAAGTTTAATTGAAATCTGATATTTAATTAATTTAATTAATTAAAAATAATTAAAAATTCCAAAAATTTCTCAAACACTTGGAAATCACTCCTTAGGTCATTCCTGACCTTTGGAGTTGATTTCAAGAAGTTTGGAGGTCATTTGGATTCAAATCATAAAAATGGTCTCTAATTAAACAATTAAATAATTCATTAAATATTCAAAATTTCAAAAATTCATAACTAATTCAAATAAACTCCAAATTGAGCAAACTCAAAGGCATACAACTCATATTAAGGTCTAATATTTATTAAAAATGTTAAGTTTCCAGAAATCAAACAAATTTGAAAAAGTCAACTTTTGGTCAAACTTAGTTCAAAATCAAGTCAAAACTTCAAACCTTCATAATAAAATCTAGAAAAATCCAATTTCAGTGTACTTACTGTCTAACTGATCATATTAAGGTCTAGTATTTTAATAAAATATTAACTTTCCAGAAAACACTTTAAATCAAAAAGTCAAATTTTGACCCTTTAATTAAATCATTAAAATAATCCAGAAAATTCCAAAATTCAATAAATCATTCGAAATTCCAGAAAACATTAATTCAACATTAAAACCAGCAACTAACTAAATTTAATTAAAATTAATCAACCTTTAAACCTTAATCAAACTCAAATCATTTAATTATATCGGGTACCACTGGGTAACCCAGGCCTACGAGGCTATTAAATTAGCCCCAAGGAAGGTGAAATAAACTTCACGGCCTCGGTGTGCAACAAAGGTGATATCCAACAAACAATTAAAATTAAGTTTAAAATCAATCTCAAGTCATTAATATTTAAATTCAAATTAAATATTCCCTTAAGCCTTCAACCAACTTGAATCTCAAACAACTTCAATCAAATCATCCTATTTAGGACATATCAAAGCTACACAGCCTACCTCACACACTTTAGATGGTTTGTTAGGACAACCAACTCTAATCTTAGGCTAGGCCGGTGTTTACTTTTCTGCTGTGTGCCGGATTTTCGAGCTTTCATTGCATGCTGTTTGCTAGACATAGGATTGATGTTGATGTGATTGTTTATTTATTTAATGCACTCTGTGATGTGATTGATTGTACGATTAGATCTACCCCTAGGCTAGGAACGATTTGTACTAATTCAATCTTATGCAGGTGGCCATGCTCATACAGGGCATAAATTAAAGGGGGCAAAATTATAATTATCAAATTGCACAGGTGCTCCAGAGAACTGCTAAGACCCCCTTTAAAATTAAAAGAGCATGGCCAAGCGTGGCTGGTTTGAGCATTTAAATTTCAAATATATTAACTGCTTGGGATGTAAATATAACTGTTGATTATTAGGATAACCCTGCAGGTTGTTGAGTCTAGAATTTTAATTTCAATTGATGTAATTTGATTCAAATTGAGTTGTAAACTATTTAAAGTGCTTTGAGATTGAGATGTTTGCACATCCAATTTGGAATCCAAAGAGGAAGGAACATCCCTTAGGGAGAGTTCCTATCCATTTGGATATCCAAATTAGGATGAATTTCAAATATCCAAAGAGAAAAGATAACACCCCTATTCAGGGAGTTTCTTTTCATTTGGATATCCAGACCCGACGATCCAAGGAGTTCTAAGGAGACGAAGAAGTGAAGAACGAGAAGAATCTCAAATCTCAAAATCACTTGAGTCTTAGGAGTAGAATCCGGGTTGTAGTCAGTGGTACCCGGCCACTTTACTTTACTGCAGACCCTGGGTTGTATTATTAAGGGCACTTGCCTATGGACTTTCAATTTGAGCATTTATTTAATTGATTTAATTATTTAATTAATTTGATTGATGTGTTGATTACGATTAAGGACCCGTATGCTTTTAGTAGTTTATTTGGCGTTCTTGCATGTCGATTTTGATTTAGCCTGGAACCCGATCGGAGGCTCGTGAGGGTACGGTCATTAACTTTTTCTACTTAAACAAAATTAAAATATTTAAGCTCAGATAGAAACTTTAACGCTCTTAAGAAGTAAGCCCGGATTCGCCGGGAGTTTTTCATGCATCATATTGAACTTTTCTCATCCTTGTTAGGCACCTCCCCGCCTGCGGGTTCTGGCAGACCACCTGACCTATTAGGGTGCAGTTCTGTCCAAGGGGATGTTGTGCAATCTTTAGGATAAAACCTATTTTTTAAGCCTATTTTAAAACTGCTTCATATTGATTTAAGCATTTCATCGAGTCAACTAGCATGCATTGCATTAGATACAAATTAAAAATCGAGTCAAAATCTTAATTACATTTTATTTAGACATTTAACCCAACATATGTTAAGGGGTCAATTAGGATCTGCTCTAGATGTCGACCCCAATTCTTTAAACCAATCTTAATCAATGTCCTTAACCACTCTACATTTAAAGACTTTGACTCATGGTTTTAAAAGCGTTTAGGTGGTTTAGCTGGCTCCCCAATCCAGGCCGGGGTAAGTCCAGATTGCATTGCATTAGCTAGGACTCGGGTCACTGATTTTCAGTACCCAATGTTAGACTTAGGTTCAAACTTAAGACCTCAATCTTCCGGGAATCTAATTCCCACTTTCTAATAAAATTGACCATTCAAATTAAAAATTTCTTTCAATCAAATTCAAGCCCAACACTTAGGATAGTTGAGGTGTTTCTGAAGCAATTCAGAATCTCAAAATACCTCCTACTTCTCATCCTTTGACCTCCAGAAAGAACTGTTCAAATTTGATCCAATCCCATTTGAAAATTCAAGTCCTTAACCTTCTTTGATATCAATATTTGAAATCTTAAATAAAATTCGTATCGCTATTTTAATCGAGAGTATTCGTAGGAAATTTTCTGGTTTCCTACGATGTAATTAACTACGAGGGCTTGCGCTCGTAGGAGATTTAGAAACCCAGACCTGATTTCAAAATTAATCTTTTTCAAAACTTTAATTAATTATCTTTGGGAAAATCAAAAGTCAACGATCATTATCCTCATTTTCAAATGATCGATAATAGACGATATCCTCTTTCCTTGGAAAGATATATCGTACTATTATCGTGATCTTGATTATGAAATTAATGATCTTTTTACTAGATTATTATAGCTAAACATTGGATTTAACATCATTTTGATCTTTTGAGATCATATGTTGTTTCTCCTTGAGTTTGACTACGATAATCAGATAAATTCAAAGATTTGTAATCTGAACCTGTTAGAGAACGATACGTTCACCTTTCGAGGTGATATATCATTCATAATAAGTGTTCGATTTCAAATATTCAAATTCCAGAAATTTAACTTTCCCAAAGAAAATTAAACACTTTTCAAAACCATATTTTTTTTAATCAAACAGAATTCCACCTCTCTCTTCGTAGGTAACCTAGATAATTCTTCAGGAAAGTCTTCTACTATAGGGACATCTTCTAGACCATTCATTAGTTTATTTAAATCTCTTACATAAGCCAGAAATACAGCATCCCCATTCCTTTGGGCCTTAGTCACTTGCAATGTAGAAATAAGGATAATAAAATACTTCTAGCACCTAGAAAATAAAATCCTTCTCCATCTACACATAAACATACCTGTTTCTTGCAATAATCAATTTGAGCTTGGTACCTGCTCAACCTATCCATGTCCAATATCACATCAAACTCCTTCAAAGGCAACAAGATTAGTGCTGATGCTAACTTTCTATCATAAATCTCAAGCTCTCGCACACAGACACTATTAGCAAATATCAGGCCCCTTGTCAACAACATAATGACAACATAGGACATAATGAAATAGATGCCAACTCAAATCATCCAGAAGATGCTCAAATATGAAAGAATGGCTGACCTCAAAATAAAAAAAAGAATACCATAAGGTCGTTTAGAGATATAGATCATACTTGTCACCACATCTAGTTCCTCCCCGACTTCTTACTGCATCAGGCTATAAACTCTAGACTGAACTGGAGCTATAATGACAATTGGAATAGGCTCCCGTTGAGCTCCTCTTATTGATCCCCCAGACGATCTCCCTCCAAATTTACCTCTACTATGGGTTAACGAAGCTTCACTGATGGCTCAGAAGGGCTTGGCTACTGCCTCAAACTTTAACTTCTTCCCTCTTTAGGTCTACCCCCAAATGCTCTCTATGGATACTACGCCACCTAATGACCTGCCTAGCCACACTTGAAGTACTGGCCTGTATACATAAAACATCGGCCCATATGCCTCCTCTTATAGAAACCATAGGCTGGTGCACTGTTAATAGATATAAACCCTCCAACACTCTCGAATGTTACTAGTCCTGCTCTCCTAAAATCACTAGGCTCTACTCTGGACCTTTTTCCCATTGAATGCACTCCTTGCAGGATCTCCTATGAACATCTTCTTAATGGCATCTCATCTCTGTTTGGTGGACATCAAGTCATTCTCCACTAGCCTTTCTCTTTCCACTAACTCAAAAAAAAAATCATTATTATAAATGGCACTTGAGGATGCCTCAAAGTATCCCTCAATCCACATAGGAAGCGATAACACTTTTCCTCTAGAGTGCTGACCAATTGAGGAGCATACATGGCCAGAGTTGTGAATTCTACTTCATAATGTATCATCGACTTGCTTCCTTGTACCAACCTTAGACGAACTCTTGCATCTGTTGCCTGAAAGATAGCGGTACAAACCAACTCCTAAAAGTCTTAGCAAATTCCTTCCAATTGTTTTTTATATTTGACCTCTGAAACCCCTTATGTAAAAAAAAGCTAAACTCTTAAATATCGAAGCGCCTTTTGGTGTAATGGTTGGAATTTTATTAAGAAACTTTGCAGTTAAGCGTGCTCATCCTGGAGAAATCTTGGGATGGGTGACCTCCAAGGAAGTTACATAAACAGGATAAAGTCGTGAGGCCCTTAGGCCAAAGCATATAATATCTCGATGATTAAGAGGTTGGGATGTTACATAACCTCCTTGAAATCTCTCTCGTTGTTGGCCTATCCACCAGTGCTCTGTCTCTCTATCTAACAGAAATATTGTTAACGGAACCCTTCTTCCCTTTAGGCACTATATACTATTAAATGATTTTTTTTACTCTAATCAACCAATCTGCCCAAGGCTCAACAACACCTTGAAAATGAGGTGGCTTTAATCTCAGAAATAGTTGTAGATGCCTATCAATTTAATCCCCCTTCACTCCATCCATCCTACTCTAGGCCTCACTTATCAGCTGGGCCACCAAACCAACAAGCTGCATCATCAAATCAGAAGTCACATCCCTCACAGTGCTCTGAATTGTTGTAGTCTAACTTGAACTCTATCCATCAGCTGCTTCCTGCTCTTTGCACTTCATAATACAACAACACTTTAATTTAGATAAAATAGGGGAATTCAATTATTCAACACAACTAATAGACAACAATGTATATTAGACTCCAAACTCCCCTCCCATACCAGTACAATTCATTTCCTATGGTTACAATTCCCCAATCCTTCCAAATCTCACTTTGATATAATCTATAACGCCTTAGAATTTAATGGAAGGATTGGAATTTCTTAATCCTATAATTGAATAAACTCATCACCCAATAATTATGACTAGAGCTACTAAATTTTCCTAAAAATATAAAAATAATAGTCTACTTTTATTTCATCAAAATATAATTACAATAATCCAGATTATAGAAGTCTATACATCAAATAATTAAATATTGGATTACAATCATACCTTAGCAATTCAAATCCCAAAACCTTGCCTCTACATTGGATCTACTCGGCAAGATCTTTATTTCTTGAAACATTAAAAAAAATTAAAGTAAGTTTAACTAACTTAGTAGACTCCTCCTTCACTCTTTTTGGTTATCAAACTTAGTTTATATATATATATATATATATATATATATATATATATATATATATATATATATATATATATATATATGCTACAAGCCATTAATTCAAAAGAAATTAATCAAAGAAAAATATAAGGGCTTTCAGAATATACAAAGCATAATCAAAATAAGAATTTACAAAATTCCACTATGTACCTTATCTCGGGGTCAACACTTACTTTTATAAGCATATAATCACTTTCACCGAAGTCTCCAGATGCTATGCGAAATACTCACTTAGAGAGATTCACTTGCATTTTATTTTCACTTACACTTCTCGTTATAATTCATATAGAATTTTAGAGTTCACTAAAATATAACTCAGAATATTTATTAATCTTTTTGCATAAACATTAAAAGATAAAATTCTATGACTAAAATGCACATATTCTGATGTCTGCTTATATCTCCACTTCCCCTTATACATCCTTTTACCTCAACTTATTAATCTTATTGCACATCTGTATCAAGCAAAAGGGGTTAGAAGAATACTCGCAGTGTTATATAACCTCCCACACCTACTTCCAACAAGTGGAGCGAGAATCCCTCCCACATTTGCATCAGAAAGATGGGGCTAGAAGAGTATTATCTAGGGCCCTTTATAACATAACAGAGAGTGCACTTTTTCATCTTTAAGAATAGAACATATATATATAAGAATAGAACATCTCCAATGCCATGTAATGCAATACAATAGTAAATAAATTAGGCATTTAATGCACTATTCAGATGATGCATGAATTGCTAGTAAAATGTCACAGTACTAGTAAAATAGACAGCTCGCTAAACTTTTCCTTTTTAATTTCTACTTCATAGGGATATTCATCTGAATATTTCAAGACTTTTATATAATTACTACTATTATCAAAAAACCTCAATTCATTAATATAGTCATAAATTCATAAGGGAAAAATCAACCTTTAAAAACTCAATTGCATATAGCCAAAATATCAATAATAAAGAGAATAATATATATCACAATCACGCGATGAAAACTTCATAAAATCAGAAAGAAAATTTTGTACATAACTTTTAATAAAATTTATTGAAATTGAAATTAGAGGCTAGGGTTAAGGAGTCTACCTGGAGCTCTATAATTTTCTAAACTGGCCTAGCAGACGAATCCCAAACCTTGGCCTCCAAATTACTTCCTTCTCTTTCTCTTTCTTCTTTCCTTTCCTCCTTCTCCTCCTCCCTTCTCTGGCAAGCTTGGGGTGGTGGTGAGTTTAACAAATGCTTTAATATATTTTAGTATTAAAATTTCCACTATTTTGAACTAGCATTGTAATGCCCCAGTACTCCATTGTTGTAACGCTCTAGAGAATCTTGTAGATGCCCCTAGAATATGCTCACATGAGACCCGACACCACTGGGGAGCTTCTCGGCACCACGGTGTTCACCTAAACCTCTTTATTTGCCAATTTTTTTGAGAGCTTGGCGCCAAGGTGCTGCATCCCCTTGCGCTGCGGCACCCACAAAACAAAACCCAAATTTGTATTTTCACCTTTTAAATCCTAAGATTTGATTACTTTATACTCCATTCAACATTCTAAAACTCATAAGTACCATTTAACCTAAAATTGAGGATTAGTTACAGAAAATCACCTGGATTTGATGACAGATGTTACAATGTCTAACACATGGACTATAGTCCTCTACCACTATCAACAATGTTTTTAGCTAAGAGGTTGCCTATAAAGGCTCCTTCTCTTTTAATGAGACCTTTTAAACTTTAACTAGTTAAGAACGAACTCCCCTACTCAAAGGAGTCCCCATTCTTCTTTTCTCTTCATCCCTATTGATGCAACTCAATGGTCTAAGGTGGTCTTGGACTTTCCTTATACACTAAATATCTATCACTCAGTGGACTCCCACCATTATTATATCATAGACATAAGCTATAAAGTTAAATCATATAAATTCAACCTTTTGTATTCTCTACCATCTTAAATTATCACTCTTTACTCCTCAAAAGGATGATCCCTCACTACTCTTCATCTCTGAGGTGCGCCAAAGCCATCTTTTGGAGTTAATTACTGGCCACAATAGGGATATAATTGATTCAAGCTGAGCCATGCAAATTATGGATTAAGCTTGACTTGATCACACTACAATTTGTTCATATTTGGCTTGAGCTCGAGCTGAACTTTATTGTATATGTTTATGCTTGTCTTGTTTAATTTTTTTACATTTAAACTTTGTTGGCTTAAATTAATTGAGAGAGTACATAAAAGAGTTAAAAAAGCTAAAATTTTGAATGAGTATTTAAGCTTCTCATATTAAGAAATAATTTTATGAGTCAAAATGAACAAGCTGTCAACAAATCTTGAATTAGTTTACTATTTCACACCAATTAAATACGATAATGAATAAACCATAAGCAAACTTTCTTATAATTATGTAATATAAATAAGTAATAATACTAAACTAGTTCAATAAAATACTGAAATAAGAAGGAATTATATTAAATTTAATAAAACACTTATACTAATTTTATCTTGCTGATAAAAACTTTCTTAGGCACAAAATCAGGAGGGAAGGGCACAAGAGAGATGGAGAGATAGATTAAGGTTGTATAAAAGAAAATAATTAATTAGACTTTTATGTAACAATTTAAAAAGCATTTCTATTGATTTAGGATTCGTTTGGGATAATTTTCTTACTGCTTCTTAAAAATACTTTCTAGTAGAAAAATTAAAATTTTTGTATTAGAAAGCTAATTTAAGAAACAGTAAGAAAGCCGTCCAAAACAAAGCCTTAGTTGCAAAATTTAGCTAAGATTTATTCGAGATTTAGATTGAATCATGCCAAATAATTTGTTGGAGCAAGTAAATATAATATTCATGATGTGAAATCCTAAGAGTAGTTGAATTTATAGGATTTAAGAGCTTTCGCTCATTCTACTTCACCACCTCTTTCACGAACTCTTCTTCTCCGTATATCGTTGGTCTAAAACCTGCTCAACTCACAACTCACACTTTATCCTAGTCTTGGTCCCAAGTATAAGTCATAAGAATTGACCACTTAGAAGGAAGATAGGAATTTAGCCATAAGCCTAAGGCCACAAACTATTGAGCTCATTCCGAACTAGTCCTTACTATTTGACCATTCGCATGTAAACACTAACGCTTCATTTGGGACAGTTACTTTAGTGACAGTTTTTGTTTGACCACTGTTCTTTCATTTCTTTCAATAAATTTTTGTGCTATGAGACTGCTTTCTACAGAAACTTTCAAAAAATTTATTTTCTCTACATTATCTTTACAATCACATTTATAAAAATTTATAGACATTTCAAATAGAGCCTAAATGTTCAAATTTACTTATTTATACACTAAATTGTTAATGCAAAAAAAGGGACTATTTGGCCTCATCCACCAAGTGCTAAACAGGCATAGCACAGCTGGAAGTTTAAGCCACATTATCTGGCTACAACTAGTTTCCTAAGCATCTTCTTTGAATCATCAAGTACTTGGCTAATGTTGCTAAAGCAAAACAATTAATGCTCACAAAAGCCAAGCTTGTGGAGTCGTTAACCCAATCTCGCTAATCTCAAGGTAATAGAAATCTTGACTATTCTTATAGGGCTTTACAAAAAGTTTAAAAGGTTTTGTTTGGGATGACTTTCTTATTGCTTTCTAGAGCAAAATTTTAGTAAAAAAATTTTAGTTTTTTATATAAAAATTTCTTAAAATTTTTGTACTAAAAAGTTATTTTAAAAAACAATGAAAAAACCGTCTCAAATAAATTCTAAAACTTGCTCAAATTTTGATTCAATTAAAAATTGAGTCAATTCTAAACTCCATTTTAGACTCGAAATCAATTTCAAATAATGCTGGCTAACTCAAATATAGAAATAAAATTTAAAATAAAATGTCACATCAATAATATAATATAAATAATGGACCAGATTCACTCAAATTTGACATAATATTAACCCATTTATAAGTGATTCCTTATAGGAAATTTTTTAAAGCAGTGATTTATCTTCTAATTGGGGTTGTTTTTATTTGCAGTAAAATAAGTGTTAAGTATTTTAAATATAACAGTTTGAAAATGTTGGTGTTTCGATTGAAGTAAAATAAATGCAGTGTTAACTTTTTTTTTATTTGAAACTCAGCTCTAGTTCAATTTTGTTGTATTTGAAATTCCTCAAATATTACCATCCGATCCAGAGGCTCGATTTAACAAGGCATGAACATACAACTTTATTTAAAATTTGACAATTACTATTAATCATATTTTATACAAACAAGTAATACTCGTATCCTCTTATAACATTTTTTTATAACTAATACAATCGTCACATCAGATTTAGATGAATTTCAAATATACCATAAATTTATTGTCAATGCTGCCGCCCACCACCAACTGCCGCTACCGCCGCTGGCCACCGCCCACCTCCAGCCACCACTGCTGCCATCTCCACCTCCACCATTGCCCACCACTGGCCACATCGACCAATGCCGCCCATCGCCGTTGCTAGTGACCTATTGATTCTGGTTGCCACTGCCACCGCCCACCATCGACTACCATTCTCTTTGGACTTTATATTGCATTTACTTTACTTCAAATCGAACAAAATAGTAATCTCATACGTTCATTTTACACTCTTTCAAACAGCTCCAAAATATTCCTTTTTATATTGCTTTTTTTTTTACATTGCATTCTTTTTTACATTATCTTGCATCCTTTTTTCAATAAACCAAATAATCCCTAAAGTAAAATGAATCAAAATTCAAAACTAAAATGAAGGCCAAATTCTGATTGATTCTCCCAAATATCTCAACCATTTGATGGATTCATAGTACAAAACAAATGTTAATCCCACCTAAAATGTTCCACTTTCTTACTAGCTAGTGAACCTAATGTGTCATATCGGCTGCATCATTGTATTTACGTGTACCCGGCCAGCAACAACATTAATGCAAGAATAAAATCAAATGCACGTTGCTTTTATGATGGCAAAAGGGTGCCACATTGATGAAGATCTCCAAGATTCGATGGCCATAATATTGATAATGGAAGCAGCTGTCATTGAAGCAAAATGTATATGATTGTTCAGTCCACTGAGAAAACCTTGACTTTTGATCATATTTCACTAATATTTCAAGGCTCATCATTTCTTTCACTGATTGCTTTCTTCCTTTTTCCAACCAAATTGTTCATGTGCTTGCACTTTTGTGATCTCTCATGTCAGCATACCTTGAATATATATATAATAAGACACCACATTAGTGTAAAAAAGCCAAAAAAAATCAGAAAAAAATAAATTAAAAGTAGAAAAATACAACTAAAAAGTCATCACATAGGGCAATATTTAGGATTTATTTGAGGCAGCTTTCTCATTTCATTATAGTAGGAAATTATATTTACAACGATACTAATTGTTTGGTAGCTGTAAAAAAATAGTTGTTCGTCTTTTTTTAAAAAAGAACATTATGATTTAAAAAATATATTTTTTTTTCACAATAACTTCAAAATTATATTTACAAAATATTGTAACTGTCTCACACAGATCTTTAGTTGCAGCTTATCATCCTTTTGAATGGATCATACTTAATAATTTTTTTTGATAGAAGTTCTCATATATTCTGACTTTTTTTATTTATTATTTCTTTTCATCCATTTCTATTTGCCTATGAGAATAATAAAGGGAAGTATCATCATTTAATCTAAAAAATTATCTAAGAGTGTCGAAATCTATTTGCATACTGATTGACAAAATATGACTCAATGAATGATTCAAATTATTATCGTTGTTGTTCAATATATCATCCAATAAATGAATTAGAATAAATAGCTATTCAATAATATAAGAGAAAGAAGAGAATCCATGATAGATAAATTCATGAGTACTTCTATGTTATGAGAACCACTTGCAATAATAAAACCTCTATGTTAAAAGAACCACTTGCAATAACAAAACATTCTCGTTAAAGAAAAAGAAAAAGGGTCTCCTTATCAAAATAAAAGCCATTAGGTAGATATGCCTTGACTATATATACACATGGGATAGAAATTATTGGTCAAAAACTTCAAGTTTGATGGGAACCAACTAACCTAATTGATTAAGATACTTTGAAGAGTAATTAAAATCTTAAATTTATATTATACTTGCATTCAATTTATGCATTAACATCATCATTAAAAATTTTAAAAAATTTGAAGTAGCATTGATTATCACCTTGCTTAATCTTAGACTCCATTAATACTAATAATTTATAATTTTTACATGAGGACTAATTAGCATGAATGGCTTTAAAAAGTTGACAAGAATCTCTGTCCCTCGTTAGAAAGACAAATAAATTCCATCAACAATTGTTGGTTCTCAAGGAGCCATGCCACCATCTTTTCCCCTCTATAAATACTCACTGTTTCATTCTTTTTTATTCACAAACAAATCCCCTCACTTCTCCTTCTTTCCATCTCTTTCCTTCTAAATGGCTTTAATGGAATTAGGCTTGTTCTTTCTAAGGGCAACTACCCCTTATCTTATTGTCTTAATCTTTTTAATGTTAAGCTTCTTAATATACTTCTACTTACCCTACTGGAAGGTAAGGAGAATTCCTGGACCCCCATCAAAGTTTCTTGTTGGACATTTGCCTTTATTAGCTGAGTATGGACCTGATATAATGAAAATTCTTGCAAAGAACTATGGTCCTATTTTTAGGTAATTGCAATGATTTTTTTTTGCAAATGAGCCTTATTAATATTATTATTTGCAAAACAATCAGTTATTTTTTGTTTTGGGGTTATGGGATAGGTTCCATATGGGAAGGCAGCCACTGGTTATGGTGGCTGACCCAGAGCTTTGTAGAGAGGTTGGGATCAAGAAGTTTAAGCAGATAAAGAATAGAAGCAGCCCTACTCCAACTTCTGGCTCTGCTATGCACCAGCAAGGGCTTTTTCTAACAAGGTATTTGTATAATGCAATTTCAATACTTTCTTAAACTTATTTAACTAATATGAGTACTTTTGTAGAGTACTATTATTTGAAGGGTAAATTCTTGTAATTATATAATATCATTCAAATTTTTAGCATGCATGCCGAGATTTTAATCCTTTCATGTTTTATTAATTTCTAGCATAAATTTTAGCATTTTAATTTTGTATTAGTCACTCTTTAAAATATTTTTTATTTTTCCTTTATTTTATTTAAAAAATAAATTAAGAAAATATGTTTTGTTGACATAGTTAAGTTTATTTCCAGCTAATTTATCTATATTTTATCATCTTTGGAATTAAAGGTTTCATTAAAAAAATAATTATTATGATTTCAAAGTTTATTTAAATTATGATGGGATCGTTGAGATTATTTTTATTTTTATTATTTATTTATTTATTTAATTTTGTTTATATTCTGACATGGCATAAAAATATATTTGACATTTTAATGAAAAATTATTTTTATTTTTATTAAATATTAAATAAATTAATTTATATGATG
Source organism: Dendrobium chrysotoxum (assembly GCA_019925795.1). Lineage (NCBI taxonomy): Eukaryota > Viridiplantae > Streptophyta > Magnoliopsida > Asparagales > Orchidaceae > Dendrobium > Dendrobium chrysotoxum. The sequence continues at coordinate 20,483,272 of CM034314.1, read as the reverse complement.
ATGATGGGCCGGTGGCATTTATGAAAATTATGATGTCTGACCAGATAATGCCAAAAGTGTTGGCTACAAGGGACAATGGTGGCTGTGCTTGGGATGATTTTTTTCATATTAAAAGTACATTGAGGTTATGTTGAGTGCTTTTTTTTAAAATAATTTAATCTATTTTTAAAATAAAAATCAAAATAATTATAAAAACTCTAAATATTCTCCAAAAAAAACTCTAAATAAATTGTTTTTTTAAATAAAAATTTAAATAAATTATAAAAAGATCCCACACATGCCTAAAATATTTTTTATTTTATTTAGTAATCTGTCAAATTATGTTTTGCACAATGTTCAATATTTTTGTCAGAAGAAAATAAATTTTCAATCCAGTTGAGCTCTAAAATATTCAAGTCAAAAATAAATTTTTTTCTGTTAGAAAATGAGCTTTAAAAATTATTAAGGAATATCTTTTCATATGCTATGTAAATAAATGACACGTCATATAAAAAAAATTAATATTTATTATTTGATTATAAATTTTATAATAAATATCTTTATAAATTTATATTTTCTATAAAATTATTATGTATATTAATGATGGAGTCTGTTGCACTGATGATTATTCTACTTATTTTATTTAGCTAATTGTATGTAAATACTATAATATTTTTAAATAATTTAATTAAAAATATTATGCTATTTTTTACCATCCACAAATTAAAATAATTCATTTTCAAATCATTTAAATAATGAAAAATCACATAACAATTCTGAAAACTCATAGATCAAAATATCTTAATCAAATTGTTTTCCATTACTCATATGCCCTTTTTGGTTTTATCTTTTGGGCTATAGGGCATATCGGTGTGGTCGAGATTAGAGGTCTAAATGAGTTGAGTGTTTACTTAATTAGGCCAAGCTCATAAATTTATAGTGGGCTTGAACTTGAGCTCTAGCTTGACTTGAGCTAATTTGTTGAGCTCGAGCATTGCTTGAGTGAAAATTTGTGACTCGATCAATAAAAAAGCTAGTGCTTGACTTATTTTTGAAGCTCCATTTCTTTGAATTGGACCAAAAAAGAGTTTGCTTAGTTAATATAAATGTGAACGTGTCAATTAATATTATTTGAGTCGATTGGACAAGCCGATGAATCGATTTGGGCATAACTCAAATTTGAGCTCGTATAATATATGAGCTTGAATTTATGCTAAAATTTGAACTTGTGGCTTGATAACTAGAAGCTTGAATCGCAAACGCGTAATCCAGTCGAGCTCGAGCTGGCATGGCTCACACGCCTAATTGGATTTCTTCCTCTTTTCGTGATGACGGGATTCAGAACACATTTACCTCATTGAATTTCTAACATGGTTTGAGATCAACACAACCTCCCATAGAGAGAGAGAGAGAGAGAGAGAGAGAGAGAGAGAGAGAGAGAGGATGGGGGTGGAACCAGCCAAAGGATGAAATTTTTAGTAAATAAATAATATAATAATTAAAAAAATAAATTTTCATTAAATTAGATTTTAAAAATATAAACAACTAATAAAATAATATGACAAAATTTATAAAAAAATAAGTAGAAAGAATATGAAAGTTAAGAAATTTATTTTAATTAATTAACAAGTTCATTGAAAAAAAAAACGAATTAAATTGAACATTTTTATAAGAATTAAATAAAATTATAAATTTAGGGTGAATAAATTCCTAAAAACTAACTTTTTCTTAAAAAAAAATCTCACCCTATATATAAGAGTATATTTGAGACGATTGCAATATTTTATAAAGTGGATTGTGAATTTGGGCCGAATCAGCCTCTCTTTTGAGGGTGGATATATAAAATAGGATTGTGAAATGTACAGCCTTAAGTACGAAATAAAAAATGATTTTTTTCTTAGAATTTGGGCAACTACATTTATTGAAGGAGGACAAAATAGTTAAAATATATATTTAAAAAAAATATTTGTGGTAAGCAAAGCTATTCGTGATTCCACCCATTATTGTGAAGTTTTTATGAGGAATATAATTTAACTATTTTGATAAAAAAATAGTTTACCCTTATAAATTAAAAAAAAGGAGAATATCGTAAAAAAGTATTTATTTTTTAAAATTATAATTGTTATTGAAAAATAAAATAACGAAAAAATTATAAAAAAAACCCTAAGAATATTTTTCAACCGCAAGGAGATTAAAGTAGCGAGTGCTCCAAAAGACCCATTCCTTGCCCCCTTTGACTTTGCTCATAAATACTTCTTTTGTTGGCCAAGGACAGCCTTGGCCGACCAAGCCCCATCTTGCTCGCCACCTTTATTTATTTATTTATCTAATTTAACAAATAAATATGCCAACTTGGGCTTTTTTATTGACATCTATAATCATTTATTTAATTCAAATTGGCCAAATATAAAATTATTTATTTCATGCACCCACCTTAAAAAAGAACCCATGCAATGGTGAGTGGCTCATCAATGGTAGGCCCCACCATTTGACATGAATAAAATCTTGTAAAAGAGAGTTGCTTTTTGACTTTGTTGGGATAACTTTTTTACTGCTTTGTTATTTAGACTGTAATCGTAGATCGTAATAATAATTCTATTTGGTTATTATGTTTTCATTATTTTTTTACAAAAATTGTACTAAAAATTTATCTTTTACAACGACTTTAAAAAATTACTTTCTCTTTAGTAGTTTTACAAAAGAATAATAAATCTATCTCATATAGGAGAAATTATTATGTGCGGAGTCCTGACGTAGAGTTACGTTCAGACTCCAATCAAATAACAAGACGTGGCTAATACACAGCTAGTATATATCAAAACACAACAAATATACAATATGTATTAGCCATGTAGTCTTCATTTGATTAGAATCCGAATGTAGCTCTACGTTCGGACTCCGCACGTAATAATTTCTCCTCATATAGAGCATTTATCTTTTCATTTGGTTGTCGTTATGTCTCTCCCTCTCTCTCTATATATATATTATGATTTATATTTATATTATTGTATTTGTGAGAATAAAATCATCTAACTCTTTTTCATATTTTTAAAAATATTTATAGATTTAAGCACTTGTCACATCACTTAACATATATTTTTGACCAATTTCATTGGCATTAAAGGCATTTTCTTTTAATTAAAAATTGATTAAAATGAGTTTAAAAATCTGACACGTGTCCTAGAAATAAAATTAAAAATATATTTTGCAAGAAAATTAAAAGGTAATTAAATTTATGGAGGTCAACTCTTGAATTTAATAAAATTAAAAGAGAATAAAAAAATAGAGCATATAGTATAATCAGTTTTTCAATATTTTATAATTATAAGAAAATAAAAAGCAATGACCAATTATGATTGCTATTCTTAAAAATATCTCATATTATTTGAGTATTTTTATAATAGTAAATTATTTAAAAAAATAAAAATATTAATTATAAAGCATGCCAAATAAATATGTTTATAAAAAGAAAAATAAAAACAAAAAAGTGGTTATTAGCTATTTTCTTAGCTATTATCATGTATAAGAATCTGGTTATTGAAAATGATAGGTAAAGGAAGAAAAGTGGTAGATTATATATATTAGAATGGCCTATATCATGATAGCTAGCAAAAGAAATTGCAACCAAAAAGCAAGAATGTTGCATAATATTTAAAATAAAATGAATATTTGATAAACCTTTCAATGACATGACAATCATAACAAACAAGCTTTGAAATAGCCTTATAGATATGATAAGGAAAAAAAAATTTGTTAGTTATAAAACATTGGAGGATTGGAGAAGGGCATAGTGGAAGAAGAATATATTGGATTAAATTTATTCAGAGATGAAAGTAGAGTTTATGAATAATAACATATTGCTCATAAAAAGAGAAGAGGAGACTAAGGCTTCGTTTGTGATGGTTTTCTTATTGCTTCTTAAAATAGCTTTTTAATTTTTGTAAAAAAGTTGCTTCAAGAAGCAATAAGAAAGTCGTCTCAAACGAAGTCTAAAAGTTAATCTAGAGTGATAAACTCTCGAATTTTAGCGGATTATAAAAAGTACAATATTCGAGCAAATGATTAGATATCTAGAACTCACCATCTAACCTACTACTAAAATATTCCGGTCAAGGCAATGCACTACATAAATGTCACATTTGAGTAATACAAGTAAAATTACATATCAAATATTAATCAAGTCTAGCTAGTTTGTAGCTAAGAATAAACAAAAAGTACATATTGACTTCTTGGTTAGGGGCTGAAGTCATCTGCCAACTGCATTAGGGCTGGTAAAATACTAGCGAGTGGCTTCGATACTTGGGCGAATTTACTTGGTGAGTTGAGCAAATAATTTTGGAGACTTTGGGCAACTTTGCCTAGTCACCCCCTAGAGCCGAGTTCGCTTGAATCGATAGCTATGGTCGACGTAAACTCGATGGAGGGTTCTTCATATTCTTGTTGATTTCATCATGTTGATCTTTCTTATTTGACCAACTAACCCAATCTAGATGATATTTTTTCTTATAGGATATTCAAAATATTGTTAGCTATGAAACATTTGATACAAAATTTAGGAATTTATATTAACTTAGGCTTCGTTTGGGACGGCTTTTATAGTATTTTTTAAGCTAATTTTTTAGTATAAAAATTAAAAATTTTGTACTAAAAAGTTACTTTAAGAAGCGTAAGAAAGTTATCCCAAATAAAACCTTAATGTGTGAGTCTTCTTGTGCTATTTTGCTGTGCTTATCAAAACTAATCAAGAACAACATTTTGACATGCAGGGGTTCAAGATGGTCTTTCATGAGAAATACTCTCATCTCTCTCTACCAACCATCCCATCTTTCCAGTCTCATTCCCACCATGCAATCATACGTAGATTTACTCTTACGAAATATAGCAAATCTTGAGAAGAAAGAAGAAGACATACCCTTCTCTGAGCTCACTCTAAGAATGGCCATTGATATCATAGGAGAGACAGCCTTCGGTGTTCACTTTGGCCTCTCCAATGAAGCTTCCTTCAAACAGCACATTGAAGAACGAATCGACGATGAAGGTGATGAGGAAGATGAAGTTTCCTCCTTCCTAAAGCAGCATATGCGCTCCATCAACTCCCTTAAGATGGATCTCTCAAGCTCCTTCTCTACTATACTTGGCTTAGTAGTTCCAATACTACAAATTCCCTGCAGAAACATTCTCCAACTTATACAAGGTACTGCCGACTACAAAGTAAAGCAAACAAACAAAAAACTGTGTCAGAAAATTGATGCCATCATTACAAAGAGGTCAAGTGAGAGAACTAAATGCTCCAAAGATTTCTTATCAGTTGTGCTTGATGCAAGAGAATCTGGCATTGGCAAGGAGCTCTTCACGCATAACTACATCCGAGCGCTTACATATGAGCAACTACTTGCTGGGACAAAGACGACGGCGTTTACATTGGCAATGACTGTTTATCTGATATCCAAGTATGCAGATGTTGAGAGAAAATTACTTCAAGAGATTGATGGATTTGGCTGTTCTCATCTTATTCCTACTGCTGAAGATCTTAATTGCAGGTTTCCCTATCTTGACCAGGTAAATTTTTTGTATCCTTTAATTGTTGTAGCAAATAATTTCATCATATTCTCCAAAATGTACCAAATAATCGATCAAACTAGTAACAAATTTAATTTTTTGTTATTGTTAAATTCTTGCAGGTAGTAAAAGAAACCATGAGGTTTGTGACAGTTTCACCACTCGTAGCAAGAGAGACATCTCAAGAAGTTGAAATTGGAGGCTATGTTCTCCCAAAGGTAGCGTAAGCATCACTCGATCACATAACCTTTCTTATCAAATGAAACAAAGATATTTAGTTAGTTGAAATATCTCCTCCAATTCCTATATAGGGTACATGGGTGTGGCTTGCACTGGGAGCTTTGGCTAAGGACCCCAAACAATTCCCAGATCCTGAGGTATTCAGACCAGAGAGATTTGACCCAAACAGCAATGAAGAGAAGAGAAGGAATCCATATGCTAACATACCATTTGGGATCGGTCCACGAGCTTGCATTGGCCAGAAGTTTGCACTGCAAGAGATCAAGCTTGCTCTCATTTGCCTATACCGGAATTACATTTTCAGGCACTCTGCTAAGATGGAATCTCCTCTTGAGCTTGAATATGGTTTAGTTCTAGGATTCAAGCGTGGGGTTAAGATAAGAGCTATTAAGAGAATGCTCTAGTTTGATAATACATCAGTGTTATACAGACGCTTAGGAATTTATGTTAGTAATATTGTACTTCAGGAGAATTCCTTGTAGTGTGATCCTTTGCATGTATATTTGGGTTTAAAGTGAATATAGCTTTAATTACACCTTTTTCTCTTCTAGGAGACATAATCTTTGAACTAATTAAATTAAATTGATAAATATAACGAGATATGTATGTGTCTACAATATATTTAAGATTAATGACTAGAAGATATAGTCATTATCACCATCATAAACTTATCAATCTATCTGAGTTTATTTATTTAATAAAGCTCATTTATGGGCGCGGATTTTATTTCATCGTCAAAAAAAGATTTCAATAGCTCACTAATTCTCAAGGAGATACAAGCAAAATAGAAAAAAAAAACCCTAAAGAGCCATAGATCCCTATCTAAGTACATAGAAGAAATAAAATAAAAGGCAGGCCGGTGGCTTGACCCAAAAACTCCATCCGGAGCAGCAGGAGCATGACAAGAGATCCAAGAACTAGAAAAGGCCAAAAATTGCACTTGCAGAAACAAAAATATAGAGAAAGACAAACCTGATACAAGATAGAAACCCACTAAACCTGCAATAGCTAAAAGGATACAAAATTAAGTGTAAGGATCAACAACAACAAGAATAAATCACAAACCATAGAGAAACAACAAAAGAAATAAGCCCAAATGAGACATAAACTATCAATCACAACAACCCCAACAATGAACAATAGTATTGAAATAAAAAGACAAAATGATGATAAACAAAAGCCTAAATCATTTCCAATATGAAACAACAGCCAAGCTGGTAGCGATCCCAAGTTTGGATTGAGAAGATAAACATAAGAAACAAGCTTAGACAAGTAATGGAGTTGAGCCATGAATAAGCTTGAAATGCACTTGATATCAAAATAAGTTTGGAAAGTATAACCATAATGAGGGATTCTACCACTAGAGAGGCCAAATACCAAACTTCCAAAAAATAATTAATGTAAAATAAAACCATGTCACTTGAAGGAACACAGAGAACAATGATGTAATAAAGATAAAAACAAAAATTTGTGTGTCAACATCAAAGAGACAACAAAAGGTAAGCCAACCAAAAGATAGAATAGGGAAAATGCAGAAAAATGAAAGTAAATTAAGAATACATATTAATAGTACATTACCAAGTTGTTAACAACAAGGCAGTATAATCAACAATAAGATAACAGAGATAGGAGAGCAGCAAAAAAAAAAAAAAAGAAAGAAAGAAATTGAGACCAATAGTTATTTTCTGAGATTAGGAATGCCTAAAATATCCATTCTGATCATGCCCTTAAGAATTCCAAGGCAAGAATCATTGTTAAAATAAAGTGTATTCAAAGATTTAACCCCTTCCATGGCCAGTAAATCAGCACAAACATTTTCTTCATGCCAAATATGAGAAATTCTTAAGTTAAGTTTGTTTAACAAAACAAGAATCTTGGTAAACAAGTAAAATAAGCTTGCATTGTAACATTTATGGGCTTGCACAAAAGTTAGCAAAAGCTTAGAATCAGTTTCAATCAATATATTAAGGATGTTATTATCAATGCACTATTTTAACCCTAAAAAAAGAGTATACATTTCAGCATAAATAGTATTACCCATGAAAATATTAGAAGCAAAATCAAGGATGAAATGACCAAGGTTGTCCCTGATATGCCAACCACAACCCACACCATTCTTGTTAAAAGTACCATCAATGTTTAGTTTATATTCATGAGTTTGAGTTTTAATCCATCTAATAATAGAAGGGCTTTTTCTACTATCATAATTGGGACAATCGATGCTAAAATGGGAAAGCCATGATATGTTCTTTCCCTCAAGGTGATAAGGTTTCAAAACCTTAGCAGTGACAAGTTGCTACACTTTAACTTTGAGACAATTAATATTCCTCTCATGGCTCATCTTGATGTTGTTATATTTACAATTATTTCTTTCTATTCACATAAACGAAAAAACAAGCAAAGGGATAATAGTAACAATATGCCATTTGGCTTTGTTATAAAACCAAGCAGCTAGAAAAGAAAAGAAATTATTAGAAAAGAAGAGAAATTATCATTATTATAAAAAATATTGAACCTTAAACCATTCTCCAAATAATACCACACTTTGTTGGCAATAGGACCATTCAAAAAGTTATGGTTTTAAGTTTCTATATGGGAATAACATTGGTATCTCGATGCCAAGTAAATGCCTTTCTTCTGTAACCTAATGTCAACATAAATAAATCCTTCTAAAATTCTCCATGAAAGACTAGAAGTAAAAGTGGGGGTGGAATGATTCCAAATTTTATCAAAATAATATTGGTATCCTTTTCAATTATAAAATTATTCCAAATCTTCTTAAAATTTAAATTGCCATCTTGAGACAACTTGAAGATAGGAATATCATTAAGAGAGGGTTCTAGAGGAATTTCAACAATAATATCAGCAACATTCAGAGGAAGATGATTCAATAACAAATTGGTACATCACCTTCCAATCAAAATCAAATTAGAGAGCTTTAAAGAGGAGGTAGAATGAGTAATGAAAAATTAGTCAAGCGACCCAGTTCCAATCCAGTCATCCTATCAGAAATGAGCCTATTTGAGATTAGCTTTATGAATCCTCATTTTTCATTTGGTTCCGTCATGTGGTTGTCTGAAGTTTTAAACAAATATTTTTTTTGTAAATTATTTTAAACTTTCATCCATATTATCTAAAATCTACCCAATTTTCATTGCAATCTTAAAAAATTAATTTTATCTATTCATCAAGTGGGTATATTTAATACTCTTCATTGTATATGTTCTGTGACACCTCCAAATTTAGCCTTTGGTTTGAACTATTTTGACCCAATTGAGAAAAGGACAATTTTTAAATTTTTTAGTTTTAAACACATCTGCATGTTATTGGGAGTGTTATGGTACATGAAGATGGTTATATATATTATAGACTGAGTCCCAAGGGTTTGGAGTAAATTTTGATAAAATTAGAGAAATGTCACCATTGGAGTAGCCTAATATTAGTTGTCTGAGCGTATCGGCGCTGCAATATTCTCAGGCACCAAATAATGACATAACAGTGCTCTCGGCACTAGAATTGGTGAGTTTGAACGAGCGCCGCAACACTAGGATGGTAGCACCAGTGCTAGGCCATTAACACCATTTTAAATATAAAAATTTTCACTAATCCATTCATTTGAGTGCCACATGCAATTGAAGCAGGGGAGAGAAGGAAAAGGATTTGGAAGAGAAAAGAGGGATTTAGAGCAGCTTCAGACTGTTTTTAGCCATCAATACCATTGAAAAAATTATTCAAATTGAGGTAGGTCACATTATGCCTATCTCAGTTTTAAAAAATATAAAGTTTTTTTTCAAAATTTTTGATTAAATTTATATTTTTGTTACTAAAAAATGAGAATAAATTTATATTGGAAAAAGCTTTATGACATAATTTTTTATATGATATAGAGACTGAGATTATGAACATTCTAGATATTTTCTAAATAATTTTTATGAGATATTTTGAATTATGCAACTTTTATTGAATAAAAAGACAATTTAGATAGTGAAAAATAGTTTTGTAGTACAAATAATGTCTTAAAATAGTTATTTATATAATCCTGGGTAATTTGATTATGTTTTAAAATTGTGAAATTTTACTCTGTAGGAATTTCTATTACCTACTATTATGATTCTATTTGTATCTGGGAATATGGTTCCTATAAGATATGCTCTGGTAGCTATAAGCCATATTTTTATTCCTTGAGCATGTTCTAATGCTATAAGCACAAAAGGGAGTCATGCGAGACTAGAATTCCTTAAGATTATGTCTAGTTCTAAGAAAAAAAGAAAACTGATATGAATTATTCTGTTTTATTCTATGATATGAATTTTAGTTTATTAGATTGCTCAGTATTATTATTTAAATCTTTGTATAACTCTATGCTTTTATTAATACGTAGTGATTTTTTATACTGCATTTACCTGCTTTTAAATATTCTAAAAAATATTTAATAAAATAATTTAAAATTTTAGATTGGTTTATGTGGCCTACTAAGCTGTTGTAGCTCACTAGGGTTTTGCTTCTAACTATAGGATTTGGAAAAGGAAAGGAGCCGATTGATTAATAGTTCATGATTTGATCAGAGTTAATAGATATGGATAGTTTATTATTCAGTTTTATAGATTATATTTGTAGCCATGCATTGCATTATATATATTTTAATGAAATAAAAGAAATTTTATCGATGAGCTTATTTTAATACTTAAATATTTTAGTAGCTCTGTACTCTATTATTTATTTAAAATAAATATTGAAAGAGAATTTAAAATATTCTAAAATTAGATCTTAAGATTTGTTTGTCATTGCTCAATATAATAGGACTTATCATGGTCGGCTTGAGTTGTTATAAGTTTTTATGGTATAAAAATAATAATTTTGGAATGGATCATAAAATAGAGCTATAGGATTTAATCTTTAAGTCAATTAGGATAGTTTTGAGTATTCGTGGGAATTCATTATTATTTGTTTCATATGCATGTATATTCATTACATATTCTATTTGATTATGGATCTATCAAACCAGTCAGACAACTCCTATGCATATTACTGCTATAATAATTGATTCTAGTAAAGTTTCACAGTTTGCTAATTTGATAGCTTAGATGATGGGTAAGGCATAGAGCAAGATTCCTACTATGAGATCTGATGAGCTAGACTGACATCTGTAGATGTTTCTGAGATTAAAGCCTTTGAGGGTACTGTTGAGCCTGGGGCAGTTGAGGGCTGGTTAAGATGCTAGAGAAGACATTTGATAGTATGTAATATCCTCCTGAAAGGAAAGTATCGTTAACAATCTTTTTATTAGATGGGGAGGCAGAGTGTTGGAGGATAAGCTAATAGAAGAGAAAATTTCAAGGTAGATTGAATTCTTTAATTAGCTGGGAGGAGTTCTAAGATGTGTTTAGAGCCTAGTTTGTACCACCTTCTACATGACAATAGATACATGAGTCTTTTTTTAGACTGGTTCAAGAGAACAAGACAGTTATGTAGTACAAGGTAGAGTTAACTACCTTGGCATGATATGCTCTATAACTAGTTAGCACTCCAATAAAGAAGTGCTATAGATTTTTGAGGGGACCATGACATAGTTTAAGATAGCCACTAGTGTCATTTCTCATGTTTTGTATCTTTGGGCTTGTGGAGAGAGCTCAACTAATAGAGAATAATTTGATGGAGACTCAATAGCGATTGATTACTAGTAGAAAGAGGTTTAGTTGTGAGATATCTGATGGTGGATTTTTTACGAAGAAGAGCAGATCCATACCTAAGGAGTACAGGAAAGGTGGATAGTTTGTATTTATGGTAGCTTTAAGTAGGGATAGTGTTACTAGTTCTGGGAACTTTATCAATGGTACACCTATGTGCCAGAGTTATAACAGACATCTCTTCGATTAGTATTACAAAGTGTCTGGCCAGTGTTTCAGATGTGGACAAGCGGGATTCATGATGGTTGAGTGTCCACAAATTTTATTTGACCAATGATCTGAGCCCAACTCTAAGAGTTCTATTAGATCGATATGGAGACTGAGGGTAGTTACACTTTTTACGTTCGTTATGAGTTCTACTAATAGAGGCAGTGCATATGGTTCAATGGCTGTTAAACTGTCTGGAAGTAGTTAGAGAGAGTATGGTAGTTCTATTACACTAGCTTCAATTCAGTCATATGTGTATAGTTTGACTCAACAGGAGGTTCGGGATGCTCTAGATATTGTGACAGGTATGACTTACATTTTTTGTCAGTCATATTATATTTTATTAAATTTTGGAGTTAGTTGTTCATTTATTTTTGAGTGTTTCTTCAATTTGTTGCACTTGCCTTCAATTTTATTACCTATTTCTTTACTGATTGGAGATAGTATGATAGCTAGTAGGATATATTTATATAATCTTGAGATTTTTGATAGAAAGTGAAAATCTAGTTTAATTTTATTACCCATTTTTATGTTTGATGTTATTTTAGGTATGGACTGGCTGAGTCAGTATAAAGATTAAATTGTTATTTCTTATGTATTTCAGGATGTTAGAGGTATTTTATCTTGTTTGATTTTTATTATGGAAGCAGATAGGTTATGAAAGAAGGGTTAAATGATATTTGTGGCATTAGTCCAAAATAGGAGTAAAGATTCTATTCTTCTTTTTGATGTCCAGATAGTGCAAAAATTTTTGGATGTATTTTCTGAGGAGTCTGTTAGTTTACCTCCAGATAGAGATATAGAGTTTTGTATCAATGTATTTATGGGTGTGGCCTCGATATCAAATGCTTCATGTAGGATGACACATAAGGAGCTTCAGGAGTTAAATGTTTAACTTTAAGAGTTGGTTGAGAAGGGATTCATTCATCATAGAGTGTCTCCGTGGGGAGCACCTGTTATATTTATAAAGAAAAGGGACAGTACGATGTGTATGTGCATTAATTAAAAGGAGTTGAATAAAGTCACTATCAAGAATAAATCTCCTCTGTCATGAATTGATAGTCTATTAGATCAGCTTACCTATATTTTTGAAGATTGATGTGTAATCCTCATATTATAAGGTGAAGGTGAGAGAATATGAAGTGATGAAAATAGCTTTCAGTACTCGATACAAATACCATAAGTTTTTAGACATGCCTTTTGGGGTGATTAATGCACCACCTATTTTTATGGATATGATGAACAGAATATTCAGAGATTAATTGGATCAGCTTGTTATTTTTATTATAGATAATATTTTGATATATTCTACTTTTAAGAAAAATCATGCTAGATATTTAAGGATTATTTTGAAGACTTTAAGAAAATAGAAGTTATATGTAAAATTCTTAAAATATGAGTTTTGGCTGAGGAGTGTTTCTTTTTTGGTTCAAGTGGTAAGTATTGCTGGTATTTCTATTGATCCCTAGGAAGTTCAGGCAGTTATTGATTGACCGAGGCCTACTACTGTATTTGAGGTACACAGTTTTTTGGGTATGACTGGATATTACTGAAAGTTTGTAAAAGTGTTTTCTCAAATTATTGCACCTCTGATGAGATTATATTAAAAGTTAATAGCTTTCATCTGGACACTAGAGTGTGAGGCTAATTTTAGAGACTGAAGGATTATTTAACTTATGCTCCAATTTTGGCTCTTCCTTTTGGCATAAAAGACTTTCAAGTATTAAATGATGCTTCATTAAAAGATTTGGGGTGTGTTCTGATATAACATAATATAGTGATAGTTTATACCTCCAGATAGTTGAAGCCACATGAGAGAAACTATTTAACATATGATTTAGAACTTGTTGCTGTAATTTTTACTTTGAAGATCTGGATACACTATTTGTACAGAGTCAGATGTGAAATCATTATTGATTATGAGAGTCTGAAATATATATTCACTTAGAAAGATCTGAACCTGAGGCAAATAAGATGGCTTGATTTGATTAAAGACTACGATTTGATTATTCGATATCATCTTGGTAATGTTAATATGGTGGCAGACGCTCTGAGCAGGAAATATTCTGAATTTTTATGTATTCAACTTACTTCTTATGAGTATTTGATATAGGATATAGATAAATTATAATTAGAGGTTTTATCTTCTACTGATTGAGATTCTAATATATTAGCTCATATAATTATTTAGCTTTCTCTATAAGAAAGGATTCATAAATCTTAGAAGTCAAATATATAGTATTTAAAGTTAATTGATCTAATTATATTTAGTTAAAAAAAACTAAACTATGAGTATCTAATTTTGATATTATCTTCTACAAGGATAGATTATGAGTTCCTATTTTTGGAGATCTAAGGAAGGAGATTTTACACGAAGCTCACCATTCATGCTACATTATTCACCTAGAAAGATGTAAAATGTATAATGGTTTGAAAGGTTTATTTTAGTGGCTTACATTGAAGATGGATATTGCAAATTTTATTTCAAATATGAAGCTTCTCAGTGATGGAAAATCATCAACGACCGAGAGGTTTTTTATAATTGTTATGCATTCTAGAGGGATATGGGAAGAGGTGACTATGGATTCACTTTGAATTTTCTTAGATCGAGATAAGGACATGTTGTTATTTGGGTTATAGTTGATGGTCTGATGAAATCAGCTCATTTCATTCTAATTCAACAGTCTAATTCTATGGACAAATTGGCATAGGTATATATGCGTGAGATTATCAAATTACATGGAATATCGAATTTTATAGTTTCTAACATAGATGACAGGTTTACCTTTAGATAATGGAGGGGTATTCACCAAGGATTAGGTACAAAACTCCATTTCAATACGACTTTTCATCCTCAGATTGATGAGCAGTATGAGAGGACTATATAGGTACTGGAAGATCTTCTAGGACTCTGTATTTTGGATTTTGGTGGCAGTTGGGAAGACCACATTCCTCTAATTGAATTTAAATATAATAATAATTTTCAGACAAGCATAAGTATGGCTCTCTATAAAGCTCTGTATGATAGGATGTGTCATACACCACTATGTTGGATAGATGTGGGAGAGAGACATCTGATTCAATCAGCTTCAGTTGATGATGCTAATAAAAGATCTATTTAATCAGAAATAGATTGAAGGTTGAATAGGATAGGCAGTGATAGTATTTTGATGCTAAGCATCTAGTAGTGGAATTTTAGGTAAAAGATTTTGTACATGTGAAAATCATGTTGATGAAAGGCAATAATAGATTTGGAAAATAAAGAAAATTAAGTTTAAGATATGTTGGACCATTTGTGATTATTGAAAGGATTGAGAAATGTTCCTATATATTACAGTTGCTAGATCACATGTCTAAAATTTATAATATATTCTACATGTCACTTATGAGAAAATAGATATCTAATTCTAAAAATAAGATATCTGTTGAAGATATAGAGGTACGTTTGAATTTAAGTTACAAAAAAGAACTAGAGAGAGTTCTAGCCTATGATGTCAGACAGTTGAGAAGTAAATAGATTTCTATAGTGAAAGTATAATGGAAGAGCAAAATGGAAAGTGAAGCTACTTGAAAAAAAGAGTTTGAGATGAGGCAGTTGTACCTTAATCTGTTTATGTGATCTGAGATATGAGTTTTGAAATATCGAGCATGATATTTTTTTGAGTAGAGAGTTGTGACACCTTCAGATTCAGCCTTTGGTTTGAACTGTGTAGACCCGATTAAGAAAAGGTAAATTTTTAAATTTTTGAGTTTTGAACACATTTGTATGTCTTTGGGAGTGTTTTGGTTCATGAAAATGGTTGTATATGTTTTAGAATGAGATCTAAGAGTTTGGAGGAAATTTTGGCAAAATCTAAAAAAATTTCACTATTAGAGCGCCACAATGTTGGGATATGCACTATAGGAAAAATGCTGATTTCCGATGAAATTTTTAGCGGAAATAAATCCGTAAAAAATTCTGGCAGATTTTCCGGCTGATTTTTGATAGAAAAATTACGGCAGTTTTTTCGGCGGATTTCCGACGGAATATTTCCAATAGATTTTTCAGCAGATTTTTGATGAAATTTAAATTTTTTTAAAAAAATAATTATTATTAATATTTAAAATTACTCATTTTGTTAAATTAAATTGAATATTGCTAAATTTAATATAAATTTCAATTATTATCAAAAATATAAATATTAGTAATATTGTTAATTAAATAATATAAATATAAAATTAATATAATTTTAATATTTTTAATTAAATTTTAATTATTATAAATAATATTTAATTTTAATTTATTAAGAATGTCTAATTTATTATTATGTTAATTTGAATAATTAAAATAAATAATAATAATTAATATGTTCTTATCATGTTATTAATTAAATTATGTTATAATAATAATGATTAAAATAAATTATTATTGTTATGTTAATTTTAATAATTATTAAGAAAGTTTAATGTAAATATAAAAATGCAGCCAAATCAAAGTATAATTCATCACAATTCAAACAATTTGTCCACGCGGGTCAGTTCGAAGTGGGCGGGGTTCGAACCCTGCAAAGCGCAAGCGTGGGTGGCACGGGGGTGGGTTCGTGGGTGGCCAAAGTAGGAGAGCGAAGGAGAGGGATTTGGAAGGGAAAAGAGGGATTTTTAGCTGCTTTAAGCCATTTTTTCTATCAACCTAGTTGGAAAAATGGTCTAGATTGAGGTATGTCACATTACATATATCTCAATTTTCAAAAATATGAAATTTTCTATATTTTTGATTAAATTTATATTTCCAATATAAAAAAATGAGAATAATTTTGCACAATTTTTTTTATTTTGTAACTTTTTATATATTATAGAGACTAAGATTATGAACATTCTGCATATTTTCTAAAAAATTTTTCCAGATATTTTAGAAATTACATAATTTTTATTGAATAAAAAATAATTCGAACACTAAAAAATAGTGTTGTAGTACACTTACTGTCATAAAAAAGTGTTTTACCCAATCTTTGATAATTTAGTTATATTTTGAAACTATGAAATTTTGCTTAGTAGGATAAATTTATATTGCCAACCATTATAGAAAAATGTGCAATTCTGACACATGCTCAATTATGTTTTAATTGCTATAATTTGATGAAATATGTATACATGTGACTGAATTATGATTATTGGGAGATTTAAGAGGCCAAAATTTTTTAAGATTCTGTTAGTGTCAGAGACTCTGATGCCTATAAGGCATATTTTGGTGGCTATAAGTCATGTTCTGATGTTATAAGTATAAAAGGGAGTCAGCCAAGTGGCCAGAATGTTTTGAGATTTTATCTGGGTCTAGAAGAAGAGATAACTGATATGAACTATTATGTATTATTCTATGATATGAATTTTAAATTATTAGATTGCTTGGTATTATTACTTGAATCTTTGAATAATGGTTATGCTCTTATTACAGTATAATAATTTATTATTGTGTATTTAACTGCTTTTAAATATTCTAAAAAATATTTAATAAAATAATTTATAAATTTAGATTAGTTTGTGTGGCCTGCCAAGCTATTATAGCTCACTAAGTTCTGGTTTTCAAGATCTGCGAAAAGGAATGAGCTAGTTGATTAGCAGTTTAGGATCTGATTGGAGTTGATTAGTATTTCCTTTTTTGATTTTTGTATGATTATGGCTAATTTATTATTCAATTCTGTAACTTCTATTTGTAGCATGTACTGTAGTTTTTACATTTTGATGAAGTGAAAGAAATCTTATGGATGAGCTTATTTTCAATACTTAGATGTTTTAGTAGCTCTGTAATCTGTTATTTATTTAAAATGAATGTTGAAAGAGAATTTGAAATATTCCAAAACTAGATCTTGAGATTTGCTTATCACAGCTTAACACGATAGGACCTGTCCTAGCTGGGTTGGGTTATGAGATATTCAAACCACCAAAATTTATTTTTAATTATCTTATTCTCAATAAATTTCATTCCAATTGTTTCTCTAATATAATTAACTAGTTTTGTCACACATGCATGGTAACATTCTTATTTTTTCACACTTAATTTATGTATCAATGACTTTTTTATTACGAGCACTCAGAGGCCTACAACATTATTTGCCAAATTGAAATTTTATTAAATTTACCTTTAATTAGTCTCCATGACATCCTCTTATCGTATAATAATCTAAGGATATTCTCTATTTCAACTACACATTTAAATCTAGAAATTATAGTCTCATTCTTTTGTATAGTAGATCCAAGATATTTAAACATCATACAATTAGATAATGCTTCATCTTCAAATAATATTGATTAATAATATTATAAGGATACTCATTAAAATTACTTATCATATACTCAAATTTTTTACTTTGTTTATCTTCTAAGCATTTTCTCTATTTTTCAACTGTTTCTCTTATTTCGGTGGATATATCACCAATTAGAACAAATATTATCTATAAGAAAAATACACACCAATACATCTCACTTTGAATATTATTTTTATTTCAGTAACAAAAATAAATAAATAAAAGACTCAATTTTGATCACATACTTAATAGAAATTATGCTCTCATTCTTTTGTATAGTAAGTCCAAGATATTTAAACCTCATACAAATAGATAATGCTTCATCTTCAAATAATATTTATTAATAATATTATAAGGATAATCAATAAAATTGCTTATCATATACTCACATTTTTACATTATCTATTTTCTAATCATTTTCTCTATTTTTCAAATGTTTTTCTTATTTCAATGGATGTATCACCAATTAGAACTAATATTATCTATAAGAAAAATACACACCAACACATCTCTCTTTGAACATTATTTTTATCTCAATAACCAAAAAAAAAAAAAAAAGGCTAAATTTTGATCCTATACTTAATGTTATTGTAATAGGAAACTCTTTGGTCACCACAAACCGCTTATAATTCAAGTTCGTGCTCCACTACACATATTCTTATAGCATTAACATGTTGGGAAATTTCTATATGTGGGCCCATATACTTATACATATAAATAAAGTTTTATACATTAGAAGTTATCTAATATTGAGCCAAATAAATTTGTGATCTATTTAAGAATTAAATTATTTTTTGGCTTATGAGACATCTCATTTAAATTTATATGAAATTGATAATTTATATAGAGGTCAAGTATTTATTTTTATTTTAATGATGAGCTGAAATAAAATAAATACACTTAAGATATAAAAAGGTCATAATCCCCAGTTTAAGCGGTGAAAGTTTTCATTTTCTCTCATTTTCCCATCTTGAGTGAAAAGAAGGGGTCTCTCGCTCTCTTGGAGAACGCCGCTTTAAACGTGGAAGATCGAAGACCTCGGTTCTATAATTCAATGGATTTAAGTACGCTTCCGATAATTCTTCTCGATGATTTGACATGTCTTTTGGAGATGATCGAATTTATTTTTCATCTCCTTTAAATTCTAACAAGTGGTATCAGAGCCTGATTTTCATGTTGATTCAACGAGAAATTATTTTTTCTAAGTATATTATTAATTTATTTGAGTTTTTTTATCAAAAAAAATATTCATTTGATAATATTTTTTTTATTTAGAAAAATTTTGATTTCTTGATGAAAAATATTTGTAAGTAATTTTTCAAAATCTACTTTGCTTTATCTTGAAAGATTGAGAGATGACAATTAAATTGTGAAGTTCAATATTACTGAAATAGTATTAATTCTTTACTACTTTTGCCATCAATTAAGTTCATCATTTTCATGAATTTAATTTTTTTTGCTATGAGAATACAAAAAGTTGCCATTATTTATGAATTTGTAATATAAAGAATGATTATTTTGCTATTATTTTTTTTAATTTGTCAGTTACATATTAATATATATATATATTCTTAATATCATGAAGAGTCATGTATTTATAATATCATTAAATTAATTGATGACTTATAACTTTTGAATTAAATATATTTATTTATTTTAATGACATGAGGAATTATGTATTTATAATATCATTAAATTAATTAATGACGTATAACTCTTGAATTAAATATATTTATATTCTTAATGACATGAGGAGTCATATATTTATAATGTCATTAAATTAGTTAATGACTTATAACTCTTGAATTAAATATATTTATATTTTTAATGATATGAGGAGTCATTTATTTATAATGTCATTAAATTAATTAATGATTTATAACTTCTGAATTAAATATATTTATATTCTTAATGATATGAGGAGTTATGTATTTATAACATCATTAAATTAATTAATGACTTATAAATAAATTAATTATTTATTAATAAAAAAGTATTTATGAATTAAATATTTTTCATTTGAAATGATTATTCATTATTTTAAAATTAAATTAAATTGAAATAATATGTCACCAAAGTGACCTCTATTAGATCAATTTATTTAATTTAAACTTAATTGAATAATACTAAAGATTTATTTCTAGTCTATGCAAAAAATAATCGGCCCAAAGGAAGATTGTTTTTTTTTTTTGTCAGACTTTAAAGATATAGTAATAAATATGTGATAATTTTTGAATTATTCATGCATATAGTAAGTCTGTCCAAAGTAAGGCTTATTATTGGTAGAATTTATTATCAATATTTATTAACTATAATTTTAAGAGTGTTGTTTACAAATTATAATTTTTGTTCAAAGGCTGAATTATGATGTTGTGTTAGGTATCTTATAAAGGGCCCACCTTATATTGTTACTAATTATGAGTTAATTTTTTATTCTTTTTCAGTTAATATTTCTTCATTATCTACCAATTTAAATAACATTCCAGTGCTTAATGGCTCTAATTTTAAGAAATGGAAAGAGCACATTACCATTATTATTGGGTGTATGGATCTAGACTATGCGATTCGAACTGAACGCCCTCCTGCCCTTACTGCGAAAAGCACTATTAAATGAAGGGCAAATTTTAAAAAGTGGGAGCACTCAAACCACATGAGTCTTATGATTATAAACCATTCTATTCCAGATACCATAAGGGGTGCAATGCATGAGGAAGAAAATGCTAATAAGTTCCTAAGCCAAATAGCACACAGACCGTTTCGTAGGTTCTAAAAAGGTCGAAACAAGTATTATTCTTAGTAAACTTATTTCAATGCGGTATAAAGGGAAAGGGAACATAAGGGAGTACATTATGAAAATATCTAATCTTATTATAAGACTAAAAGCATTAAAGTTAGAATTGTCTGATGACATTCTTGTGCATTTAATCTTGATCTCTCTTCCTATACAATTCAGTCCTTTTAAGATTAGTTATAATACTCAAAAGGAAAAATGGACTCTTAATGAGCTCATTATTCAGTGTGTGCAAGAGGAAGAAAGATTGAAACATGAAAAGATAGAAAGTGCTCACTCAGTTGCTTCTTCTCATGATTTTGTTGAAAAATGAATTATAAAGCTAAAGGAGTTACAGATAAAGGGACTTCACAACCTAAAGTGCAATAGAAGTAAGATCCGATTATTACTTATTTCTTATGTAAGAAGACTGATCATGTGAAGAAGGATTGTCCAAAATATGCTAACTAGCTCATTAAAAAGGATAAACTTCTGAATCTTATTTGTTTTAAAGTTAATTTGGCCTTAGTAGCAAATCATACTTGGTGGATTGATATAGGTACAACTACTCACATAAGTGTGACTATACAGGGTTATCTAAGGAGCAGAGTGCCAACTGATGCTGAAAGATTCATCTATGTGGGAAATGGCAATAAAGCTCCTATTAAAGCTGTAGGCTTATATAGATTATACTTAGAATATGGTTCTATTTAGATTTATATGAGGCTTTTTATGTACCATCATTTATACGTAATCTAATTTTAATTTCATGTTTGGACAAATTCAATTATTCTTGTTCATTTGAAAATAGAAAATTTAGTCTCTTTTAATATTCTAAAGTTATTGGTACAGATTTTTTGATTGATAATCTATATAAATTAGATATTTTTGCCTCATAGATAAATGAAACTTTGCATATAAATAATTTTGGTACTGATACGTCATCAAAAAATTATCTTGATCGGGCACGAATCTCGAGGAAAAACTCAAGTTGGAAACTTCAAAAATTATTTCGGAGACCATTTAAACTCCGATTTCAGCAAACTTATAGTCGAACTGAGCGTCTCGGAAATACGAATCCAACGACACCAAATTCGACTCAATCCGAGCCCAAGTGAGTCCAAATCAAGTACCCGAAGTGCTGTTGGAAGCATCGAACAGCAATTTGAGTTACCAAACGATCTCCGATTTTGGCGAGCTTATACTCGAATCGAGCGGCTCGACGAGACAAATCCAACGAACCCAAGATCGTAGAATTCTGATATCATTAAGACCTTCAAATGCTTGATAAACGGTTCACGATCAAGGGATTCAATATCGGCCGTTCATCCGGATCACTCCCTATTCGCCCCTGATCCCTCACATATTTACGGGCTATGCCACTCCAGAAAAACTATAAATAGCCCCTCATTTCTCTTAAGAGGGGACCCAAGCCAAGAAGAGAAGAAGAGAAGAAGAAGAGAAGAGAAGCCTAGGAGGGAACAGCTCCTCCTCGACCACCGCCGGAACTCCGCCGGAACACCGCCAGAACTCCGCCGGAACACCGCCGGAACACCACCGGAGCACCACCAGGCGCCCGAGGGATGCCAGAGCTCTGCCCGACACGGGAGCAACGTTGGAATTCTGCTCGACGCCGGAATTTTACCCAACGTCCGAGTGACGCTGGACTTCTTTCCAAGTGACGCCGGAATTCTGCCGGACATTCAAGTGACGTCGAAACTCTGCTTGTCCTTATAACTGATACTCATTGTAATGTGATCGTCTTGAATTTAAAGGACGAATCAGCCTCGTGTACTTCAAACAACACTAGTGGAACTCTTTCAACTGGGCATGGCCCCGTGGTTTTTTCCCTTTCCAGGGTTTTCCACGTAAAAATCCCGGTGTTACTATTTCGATTCTGTTTGTGTGCTGGATATACGTACAACGCTGAGACGGAAAATTAAAATCTATCGCCGCGTATATTTGAGTCCGCAACAGTTTGGCGCCGTCTGTGGGAACCTTATCCCATAACTTCAAGTATTGCTACGATGGTCAACAGGCGTAGCAGTCGCCTCATAGGAGCCTCCCGCTCTCACTCTCATCAATCCAGGAATCAGTCTATGGATCATAGACGCCCGATATCTGCCTCTTTATACCCCGGGGGGCAAAACGTACCTAGAGAAGGGACCTCGGGACCCTCCCTAGAAGAGAGAATTCAAAAGATGGAAGAATCTCAAAACGAGATACTACAACTCTTACGAGAGACTCTACAACCGACCCTAACACCTCAGGAGGAGGTTCTTCTCCCTCGAGATCCACCACGTGTCGAAGCTGTTCAAATCGAACATCTTCAAGACGAGATTCCTCTTCCTCCACTCAGGAGGCGTTCGCAGTCGCATCAAGATAATGAACTGGCTGATACAGCAAGTTCTACCCATCCTTCGCACATAGGTCGGCAACCTCGTATTCCTTTGGACCTTCCCGAAGAGTTAGCCCGACCACACATTGCTGAGCTCCCTCGCAATGCCCTTCGCCACGAACTGCGATGATTGGTCCGAGAAGAGTTCCCTACAGGAGGCATAAGGCAACCCCTTCGTCAGTGGCACTTGCAGGAGTCGTCACCCTTGATAGAAACTATTCTTCAACACGCTATTCCGGCAGGATTTAAACTACCAAGCATCGATTCCTACGACGGGACATCCGACCCGTACGAGCACATCGATCATTACAGAACTATCATACATATCCAGCGAGCATCAGACGCACTCCTTTGCCAGGTTTTCCCTGCCACTCTTAAAGGATAAGCTCGAACATGGTTCTATTCACTTCCAGCCGGAACGATCCCCACATTCGTCAAATTGGCTAAAGTATTTGTCGAACAGTTCGTAGCCAACCGAAGAATTACTAAGGATTCTTCTCATCTCTCTGGGATCCGTCAGAACGAGGGAGAAACATTAAAAGAATATTTTCAACGATTTTCTACTGAGGCTCGACAAATTCCGGGAGTAGATCCTGAATTATTGAGAGGAGTCTTTCTTGGTGGCCTCCGTCCTGGCCCCTTTTATTCGGCTCTTATACGAGATACGGTTCATTCATACGCCGACCTGATTCATCGTGTGGAGGCACAAATCTCCGCAGATGAAGCCATAAATGCTCATAGAAAGCAGTTCGAGCAGACAAATGGGAAGCGCAAAGGTACTCCTGGGATGAATAATTCTTCCTTACAACGGAAAAAGCAAGGGAATATCAATCTACCTCCTAGGCCCCCATTACCACAACGAGAACCTCGGCAGGAGAAAGAATACACTCCGCTCAACACATCTCAAGTAAATGTGTTAATGGCGATTCAAGATCAGGACAAAGTGAAATGACCGCATCCTTCGAAGCCAAATACAGGAAATCAAGATCAGTACTGTCACTTTCATCGTAGTCGTGGCCACACTACTGAAGCGTGTTGGCAACTTAAGGATGAGATTGAAAGACTTATCCGCCAGGGCTATCTTCGACAATTTATTGGGAACCCACCTACCCGAGAAGAAGCTCGCCCCACTGGGGGGCAAAATCAACAACAATAAAGACAACCATTGAATAATATTCAAATGGTTGGTGAGATTGAGTAATGCTGCAACTTGAACCTTTGTGTTAGTAATACTACTTGTCATGTGTCACCATGTATCTCTTCTATGATCAGTAGGATGTCACTCTAATGTCCTTAGTATTTCTACCAAGTCAAATGATATGGTTGTCCCTATATGTATCTCTTCTGTTGTACAAGGGAATTATTGTCTTACAGTAATATAATGTGTTGTTCGTCCAGTTATGATATTGTCTCTTTCTTTAAAAAAAATATAAATGACAGTGAAAAACTACTGACAAATATAGTCTCTTTATCCTTGATTCGAGAAATATGCAATCTTTATTATGTCTCAATCACTGGATGATCGATCCCAGGGGGATTCGATCCGACCTCTTCCATACAGGTTAACGTCGTCGAGCAAAGGCTCTGACATACAACCTCGGATAGGTCTCACATCCTTGGTGGATTCTCTCGACCTCTTCCATATAGGTTAACGTCATCGAGCAGGACTCTGACATGCAACCTCGGATAGGTCTCACATCCTTGGTGGATTCTCTCAACCTCTTCCATACAGGTTAACGTCGTCGAGCAAAGGCTCCGACATACAACCTCGGATAGGTCTCACATCCTTGGTGGATTCTCTCGACCTCTTCCATACAGGTTAACGTCGTCGAGCAAAGGCTCCGACATACAACCTCGGATAGGTCTCACATCCTTGGTGGATTCTCTCAACCTCTTCCATACAGGTTAACGTCATCGAGCAAAGGCTCTGACATACAACCTCGGATAGGTCTCACATCCTTGGTGGATTCTCTCGACCTCTTCCATAAAGGTTAACGTCGTCGAGCAGGGCTCTGACATACAACCTCGGATAGGTCTCACATCCTTGGTGGATTCCCTCGACCACTCCTATACAGGTTAACGTCATTGAACAGGGCTCTGACATACAACCTCATATAGGTCAAATGTCATTGGATGATGTCTTGTATCCCAATCATTGAAAGATCATTCTTGGGGAGATTTAATCTAACATCTTCCCTTAACGTCATCAAGCAAGGGCTTTGACTTACAGTCTCAGATATGTTAAACATCCTAAAAGGATGTCTCTCACATTCGTTCAGACTAATAATACATCAAAAGCACAAAGCATGTCTTACAGATGCAATAATAATTCAGGTCTCTCTAGGGGACAAATCCTCATTTCATATACAATATCATTAGAGTTACATAAATTCAGATTCAAATATATATTTCTTCTCATCAGAAGTTGAATCAAAAGGTACACTAGCGACACTCATACAAGCTAGTATCATCCAGCAACAAGTAACTTTAACACAGTCAAATATCCTTGGTGGATTTAAGTGACTTCTCCCTTACTGCACTCAAGCATCTCCTACAACTGCTCCTTTAAAGAAAGGACATAACTGGATCATCATCAGACCTCCACTCAGTTGACAGTGTTAGTGTATTGCCAGAATATTGGCATGTCACACTACTTCGGCCTCTTGATTCAGTAATATCTGATGTTGGCACACTTCAGTATGGATGAATATTGCCTTAATACAATGTTACTGGACGCCGGCCATCATCTGCCCGTCTCCAGACCCTCGTCGAATTTCTACCCAACGTCGTATTTCTGCCAGTTACGTGACTTGCCTCAGATATCTACCCGACGTTGTACTTATGCCCGTCGAGGGACTTTCATCGGACTTCTGCCCAACGACGAGCTTCTTCCCGTTGCTGGGTCTCTGCCCGTCGCCGGACTTTCGTTGGAATTTTGCCCAATATTTTCGTCGGACTTCTGCCCGACACCGTACTTCCACTCGACGCAGGACTTCTGCCAGTCGCGGGACTTTTGTCAGACTTCTGTCTGACGCCGAGCTTCCTCCCGTTGAAGGACTTCTGCCCGTCGCGGGACATTCGTCGGACTTCTGCCGGACACCGAGCTTCCTCCCGTTGAAGGACTTCTGCCCGTCGCGGGACATTCGTCGGACTTCTCCCCGACACCGAGCTTCCTCCCGTTGAAGGACTTCTGCCCGTCGCGGGACATTCGTCGGACTCCTGCCCGACGCTGAGCTTCCTCCCGTTGAAGGACTTCTGCCAGTCGCGGGACATTCGTCGGACTCCTGCCCGACGCTGAGCTTCCTCCCGTTGAAGGACTTCTGCCCGTCGCGGGACATTCGTCGGACTCCTGCCTGACACTGAGCTTCCTCCCGTTGAAGGACTTCTGCCCATCGTGGGTCATTCGTCGAACTTCTGCCTGACACCAGAGTTCTGCCCGCCGTCGGACCCTCGTCGGACTTTTACCCGACGCCGGACTTCTGCCTATCGCCGGGCCCTCGTCAAAGTTCTACCCAACATTGAACTTCTACCCGACGCCAGACTTCTGCCCGTCGTCAGAGTTCTACCCGACGATGTACTTCTACTTGTCGTCGGACCTCTGCCCGTCATCAGACTCTTGTCGGACTTCTACACGACGCCAATTTTTCACCCGTCACCAGACTTCTTCCGTCTGTTACAGGGCTTCCACCGACTAACGTCGGACTTCCACGAGATCCCTCAGAAAAGGAGGAAACTCCTACTCAGTGAGGGGCCCTGAACCTGGACAGCGGATACCGTCTGAACAGGACCAGGGGAATGCCTCAACATGAGGGAAAGACGAATGTGAGGGAGGATTTTCCCTTCTTGCAAAGAGGGGCCCTGGACCCGGACAGGGGATGCCGCCTGTGTCGGGCCAGGGGATGGCCTCAATTGAAAGAAAGGAGGAGAAGACTCCTACTCAGTGAGGGGCCCTAGCCCTGAACAGGCCTAGGGGAATGCCTCAGCGTGTAGGAGAAATGAAGAAAAAATGAAACATCCTTCTTGCAGTGAGGGGCCCTGGCCTGGACAGGGGATGCCGCCTGTGCAGGGCCAGGGGAATGCCACACATGAAAGAAGAAAGGGAGAGGAGAAGAGAGGTGCAAGAAACTCATAGGCCCTAGGGGGCTATTTATAGCAGGAGGGGGAAGTTGGGGAAGTTGCTGAAAAAAAAAAAAAAAAAAAAAAAATTTCGGCCTTAACTGCCAGCGGTTAGCTGGCGGTTACCCAACCGCCAGCGGTTGGCTGAACTGCCAGCCGCGGCTAAACCGCCAGCCGCCAGAGCCGCGGCTCAGGAGAGCCGCGCAGGAGCCAGGGCAGCGCGGGCAGCGCCCGCTTGCGCGCGGGCAGGCGCGCTGGGCAGGGGCGGGCGCGCGGCAGCTGCGGCGGCGGCGCGCGGGGAATCCGGCAGCGGCAGCGGCGGCTGAGCTGCCCCAACTCATTTTCGGGCCAAATTTCGGGCCCGGAAAGGTCAAATTGGACGTTTTTGGGGTCCTCGGAACCGTTTTTCGACGTTCCGGACTCAATTATGGCACTTTTAAGGCCATTCGAGACCTCTACACCCAAATTTGGTTTTTTGCAAATATCAAATTGCACGAAAAAATTTTCCCAAAGATTGAAACGCATATTTTCGAACTTCTAGAGCTTCGATGTCCGAAAATAGGGGGGCAACTGATACGTCATCAAAAAATTATCTTGATCGGGCACGAATCTGGAGGAAAAACTCAAGTTGGAAACTTCAAAAATTATTTCGGAGACCATTTAAACTCCGATTTCAGCAAACTTATAGTCGAACTGAGCGTCTCGGAAATACGAATCCAACGACACCAAATTTGACTCAATCCGAGCCCAAGTGAGTCCAAATCAAGTACCCGAAGTGCTGTTGGAAGCAACAGCAATTTGAGTTACCAAACGATCTCCGATTTTGGCGAGCTTATACTCGAATCGAGCGGCTCGACGAGACAAATCCAACGAACCCAAGATCGTAGAATTCTGATATCATTAAGACCTTCAAATGCTTGATAAACGGTTCACGATCAAGGGATTCAATATCGGCCGTTCATCCGGATCACTCCCTATTCGCCCCTGATCCCTCACATATTTACGGGCTATGCCACTCCAGAAAAACTATAAATAACCCCTCATTTCTCTTAAGAGGGGACCCAAGCCAAGAAGAGAAGAAGAGAAGAAGAAGAGAAGAGAAGCCTAGGAGGGAACAGCTCCTCCTCGACCACCGCCGGAACTCCGCCGGAACTCCGCCGGAACACCGCCGGAACACCACCGAAGCACCACCAGGCGCCCGAGGGATGCCAGAGCTCTGCCCGACACGGGAGCAACGTCAGAATTCTGCTCGACGCCGGAATTTTACCCGACGTCCGAGTGACGCCGGACTTCTTTCCAAGTGACGCCGGAATTCTGCCGGACATTCAAGTGACGTCGAAACTCTGCTTGTCCTTATAACTGATACTCATTGTAATGTGATCGTCTTGAATTTAAAGGACGAATCAGCCTCGTGTACTTCAAATAACACTAGTGGAACTCTTTCAACTGGGCGTGGCCCCGTGGTTTTTTCCCTTTCTAGGGTTTTCCACGTAAAAATCCCGGTGTTACTATTTCGATTCTGTTTGTGTGCTGGATATACGTACAACGCTGAGACGGAAAATTAAAATCTATCGCCGCGTATATTTGAGTCCGCAACAGGTACAAAGAGAAAATTAACTGATAAGAATTTTTTTATATTATGGCACAACCGTTTAGGACATATTTCTAAACAAAGAATTGAAAGATTTTGTGTCAGATGAAATTCTTGATTCCCTTAATTATACTGATTTTAAAATTTGTATTGAATGTATTAAGGAAAAACAAACAAATATTAAGAAATTAGGTGCCAAAAGGAGTTCAAATATCTTGGAATTAATACATACTGATATTTGTGGTCTATTCCCTACAGCTTTTTGGAATGATCAACAGTATTTTATTACTTTCATAAATGATTATTCTCGTTATGAGTACTTATACTTAATACATGAAAAATTAAAATCTCTGGATGTATTTAAAATCTTCAAAGCTGAAGTTGAAAATCAACTTGGTAAGAAGATTAAAGCTGTCAAATTTGACCGTGGTGGTGAATATTATGGTAGATATGATGGATCAGGTGAACAACATCCAGGCCCTTTTACAAGATATTTAACAGAATGTGACATAGTTCCTCAATACACTATACCAGGGACTCCAAGTCAAAATGGTGTAGCTAAGAGACGAAATAGAACTTTAAAGGATGTGGTTAGAAGTATGATTAGTCATTCTTCTTTACCAGAATCACTTTGGAGAGAAGCTTTAAAGACTACAGTTTATATTCTTAATAGAGTTTAAAGCAAAGTAGTAGCTAAAACCCCATATGAGTTATGGACTGAAAAGAAGCCTAGTATTAGGCATTTTCATGTCTGGGGATATCCAGTTGAGGCTAGGCCATATAAGCCTAATAAAAGGAAATTGGACTCAAGAACTATTAGCTGCTATTTCGTTGAATACTCTGAAAGGTCAAGAGGCTTTAAATTTTATGATTCTTCAAGTAAATCCTTTTTGTAAACGGGCAATGTTAAATTTATTGATGATGTTGAATATAGTGTGAGCGATAAACTCAAATATTTTCATTTTGAAGAGGAATATATTAATATTCCTAATATTATAATTGAAAATGATTAGATAATTATGCCTGATATCATTCAGATTGTAAATCCAGATAATCAAAATAATCTTGAATTACTTCTTGAAGGACAACAACCTTAAATTGAAGTGCCATTAAGGAGATCCATAAGGGAAAGAAGAACAATAATTTCAGATGATTATATTGTATATCTCCAAGAGCTTGAGTTTGATATGGGATTAGAAGATGACCCAATCACATTTAGTCAGGCCAAATAATATTCTAATTCCCAAGATTAGATAAAAGCCATGGAAGATAAGATGAAATCAATGAAAGATAATGATGTTTGGGATCTTTCTAAATTGCTTGAAGGAGCAAAATCTATTGGTTGTAAATAGATTTTCAAAACCAAAAGGGATGTAAAAGGCAATATTAAAAGATATAAGGCACATTTAGTTGCCAAAGGTTTCACTTAAAAAGAAGGTATTGATTATAAAAAGACTTTCTCTTCAGTTTCTTCGAAAGACTCTTTTAGAATTATTATGACACTTGTAGCTCATTATGATTTGGAGCTACATCAGATGAATTTAAAGACTGCATTCCTTAATGGAGATATTGAGAAAATTATATATATTATGCAACCAAAAAATTTTTAATCTTCTGATTCAAAACATCTGGTGTGCAAATTAAAGAAATCCATCTATGGTTTAAAGAAAGCTTCCCGTCAATGGTATAAGAAATTTGATCAAGTGATTTCTTCATTTGATTTTAAAGAAAATACTATTGATCAATGTATTTATCATAAGGTCAGTGGGAGTAAGTTTATTCTCCTGGTGTTATATATCGATGATATTCTGTTAGCAAGCAGTGATATAGGCTTATTACATGAGACTAAGAGATTTCTTTCAAATAAATTTGAAATGAAAGATCTTGGAAATGCATCTTTTGTATTGGGTATACAAATTCGACGGGATCGCTCCCGTGGTATACTTAGGTTATCAAAAATAATATATATTGATAAAGTGCTTAGCAGATTTGGCATGAAAGATTGTGCACTAGGGGATACACACATTACAAAAGGGGATAAATTTAATATACTCCAATGCCCAAGAAATGAAGTTAAAAAGCAAGAGATGGATAAGATCTCTTATGCATCGGCAGTAGGGAGTCTTATGTATGCTCAAGTTTATACGCGTCCAGATATTACGTACATTGTTGGAATGCTTGGTACATATTTAAGTAACACATGAATGGATCATTGGAAAGCAGTGAAACGGGTTAT
This sequence comes from Dendrobium chrysotoxum, assembly GCA_019925795.1. NCBI lineage: Eukaryota > Viridiplantae > Streptophyta > Magnoliopsida > Asparagales > Orchidaceae > Dendrobium > Dendrobium chrysotoxum. The sequence goes on along the minus strand of CM034314.1, from coordinate 20,452,208 downwards.
GAGGTATCTAAAAAGGATAAGAGATTTCATGCTCACATATCAGAGATCTGATAATTTAGAGATTATGGGGTATTCCGACTCTGATTTTGCTGGTTGTCTCGATAGCAGGAGATCCAGTTCAGGCTATATTTTCATGTTAGCTAGAGGAGCTATTTCTTGGAAAAGTGTCAAGCAATCACTTATAGCTTCTTCAACAATGAAAGCAGAATTTATAGCTTGTTATGAGGTTTCAAATCAAGGAATATGATTGTGAAATTTTATCACAGGGCTATATATTATTGATAGCATTGAGAAACCATTAAAGATATAATGTGATAATAAAACAATTGAGTTATATTCCATGAACAATAGGAGCTCGTCAAAATCAAAGTATATTGACATTAAGTTTCTTGTTGTGAAAGAAAGGGTTCAGAGTTCTCAAATTTCTGTTGAATATATTAGTACAAATTTTATGATTGCAGACCCACTTACAAAAGGATTATCATCTAAAGTATTTCATGAGCATGTGGCTCGTATGGGTGTAATCTTTTTTGATGGTATGTTAGCTTAGTGGGAGTTTGTTTGTATTGTTCAATTATTATAAACTTATTTTTTGATCAGATTAAAGTATTATTATTTTAGTGATTTGAAAACTCTGAAATAAAGATATTTAATTTCTATTACGGTTTAGCATAAAGTATTAAATTTTGGTTATAACTCTTTTGAGTTATAATATTGGACCAGTTGAAAATAGTCATGATTTGAGATCACATTACATGAAATTTTTATGCTACATATCCATATTTGATCTATGTCGTTAATTATATTAATATAGTGACCGTTGATGAATTTTGTTACAAAGAATGTAATAAAAATTGCTTTGATTCTATATTAATATGATTGATTGACCAGATTGTCTAGAGATGTTATTTCATAAAGATAGTAAATATTGAGCTCTTACGGTTATTTTATAATGTATAATTTTATGTATATATATATATATATATATATATATATATATATATATATATATATATATATATATATATATATATATATATATATATATATATATATATATATATATATATATATATATATATATATATGTGGCCCAAGTGGGAGATTGTTGGAAAATTTTTATATGTGGGCCCATATACTTACACATATAAATAAAGTTTTATACTTTAGAAGCTATCTAATATTAAGCCAAATAAATTTGTGATCTATTTAAGAATTAAATTATTTTTTGGCTTATGTGACATCTCATTTAAATTTATATGGAATTGATAATTTGTGTAGAGGTCAAATATTTATTTTTATTTTAATGATGGGCTGAAATAAAAATTAATACACTTAAGGTATAAAAAGGTCATGGTCCCCAGTTTAAGCGGTGAAAGTTCTCATTTTCTCTCATTTTTCCATCTTGAGTGAGAAGAAGGGGTCTCTCGCTCTCTTGGATAACGCCGCTTCAAACGTGGAAGATTGAAGACCTCGATTCTGCAATTCAATGGATTCAGGTACGCTTCCGATAATTCTTCTCGATGATTTGGTATGTCTTTTGGAGATGATCGAATTTATTTTTCATCTTTTAAATCCTAACATAACAAGCCTTTGACAAATATATTTTGATATTAATGGGCATCAAATCAATTTTCATAGCATTTGATGATTTGATTTCTGAAGTTCACAAAATATTACATATTATTTCTCTAATCTCTATGTTTTTCCATTAATTATCTTAACATAAAATCTCTATCAAATTATATCTTCTTAATGTTAAAAAAAATTCATTCTTCAAAACTAATGCAATTTTTTAAATCTATATCTCATTACTCTCTCCTATAACTTCATTGTACATATGATGCATAAATTTAAATTATTTTATAACTAACTAAATCTCAAAAATCTCTTTTATTAATCTTATATATTATCACCAAAAAGCTTATATTCTAATCATTTCATAGTCTTTTAATTTTTAAAATTTTTTCAAGAGATTTAGTAATCAAACTAGCATAATATCTCCCATAACGAAAGCTAATTTCACTGCACTTGTTTTTATGAATCAATAATATATCACATTATTTTGTTCATTATGATCATCCAAAATAATTCACTAGAGTATAGTCATGCCTTAATTATCAAATATATCTCTTTTTCTCCTTCATTAGTAGCAAGAACACTATATAAATCATAAAAAAATATTGTTTTTTATTTTTCTCAATACAATTTTTGCTTATATTCTACCTTTCTTATAATCATCATAGGCCTCATTACTATTCAATTTTCATAACTATTTGAACGTATATTTATTTTCCTTCAAATATTTTGCATCTCCTCCATTATATTTCCAAGTGTTTTATTAGCGAACACTCTATTTTCAGACTTTCCTAAAAGTTCTAAATGATCTTTTTAATGGAACTAATCATCTTATAGTACATCAAATTTAGCTCAACTAAGGAATTCCAATTTTTGTCCCTTAGCAACCTATCTTAAAAAATTAACAACTTTTATCCTTTTAAATTCCACCAACTTATTACAGGGAAACATTTTTTTTAATTATTTGTTTATACATTTAAGGCAAACATTTTAAATTGCCTTCCCAAATTGTAAAAGCTTGGAAATTTATAAATTTTTTAGTACTAATAAATTCTAAGTGCACATGAGAGACTCTATATGCAGGGATGGTGTGCAAATTAGGAACATACAAGGACTAAAGAAATGACCATAGTTCAAGCAAAAAATATTAGGATTAAGGCTTCTTATAGGACAACTTTTGGTCACTATATTATCACTGCTTTCATTGAATTTTTGTGTTAGAAAGCCAGTTTTGAGAAAGCCGTTCCAAACAAAGGCTAAAATTCACCAATTTAGCGTTTTGGGATGAGTCATAGACAACATAGATGATAGGTACAATAATCATAGTTTAGTCCTATATTTTTTAATTTATTATTTATTTATTTTATATATGTATTCTATATAATGAGGATGCTAATGTTATGTGGGAAAAAGTGGCTACTGATATTAAGAATATTGCAAAAGATGTGCTTGGAGTATCAAAGAGAAAAGCTCCTAATAGTAAAAGTAGTTGGTGGTGGAATTCAAATGTGCAAGAAAAGATAAAAAAATAAAAAAAATTTTTATAATTTTTTTTTAAATGTAAAAAATCTCATAATTGAGAAAGATATAAAGAGACACGTAAGGAATCTAAGAAAGCAATATGCTATGCAAAGATCTTAACTTTTAATGATTTATATAATAGATTAGATACTAAGGAGGGAGAAAGATATATATATAAGTTAGCCAAACAAAGAGACAGGAGTGCTAATGATTTAGTTCAAGTGAAGTGTACTAAGGATGAAGATCAAAAAGTACTTTTCTTAGAAGATGATATTCAATAAAGGTAGATGAGATATTCTGCTAAATTTTTTAATGAAGAATGTGAAAATATGATTGTCTTTAGTGACCTTAGCACCCTAAATGAGAATAAAGATTTATGTGTTTATCAGCGTTTTAGTAAAATCGAAGTTAGGGAGGCTTTAAAGAAAATGAAGAGTGGAAAATCTGTTGGACCTGATGATATTCCAATAGAGGTGTGGAAATGCTTAGGAGATGAAGGCATTTCTTGGTTTACTAAACTTTTTAATACTATTTTGAAGACTAAAAAGATGCCTGATGAGTGGAGAATGAGTGTGTTAAATCTTATGTTTAAGAATAAAGGTGATGCACAAGATTGTGTGAATTATAGAGGAATTAAGTTAATGTGTCATACTTTAAAACTATGGGAGCGAGTTATGGAGTGTAGGTTGTGGCGTGATACTAATGTTTCTCAAATCAATTTGGATTCATGCCAGGTATGTCTACTATGGAATCCATACATTTACTGAGAGGTTTGATGGAGAAATATAGAGAGAATAAGAAGGACCTACATATGATATTTATTGATTTAGAGAAAACATATGATAAAGTTCCAAGATAAGTGCTATGGAGAGTTCTTGAAAAGAAAGGAGTTAATAATGTTTATATTCGAATCATTAAAGATATGTATGGAGGAATTATTACTTGTGTTCAAACAAAAGGTGGTTTGACCAAGTATTTTCCTATTTCGATTGGATTACATCAAGGATTAGCCTTGAGCCCATATCTTTTTTACTTTAGTCATGGATGTTCTCACTAGACATTTGCAAGAGGATGTACCTTGGTGTATGCTTTTTGCTGATGATATTCTTCTTGTTGATAAGACTAGAGAGGGGGTTGAAGGTAAACTTGAATTATGGAGGTCAACTTTAGAATCTAAAGGTTTTCTCTTGAGTAGATCTTAAATGAAATATATGGAGTGTAATTTTAGTCGTAATAGACCTAGTGAGGGGATTGTGACTTTGGGCGATCAAGTCATTAATAAGAGTACAAGTTTTAGATATCTTGGATCTATTGTTCAGAGTGATGGTGAAATAGATGGAAATATTATCAGCATAATTCAAGTTGGATAGTTGAAGTGGAGGAAGGTATTGGGCTTGTTGTGTGATAGAAAAGTCCCCCTCAAACTTAAGGGAAAATTCTATAAGATGGTGGTGAGACCTGTAATGCTTTATGGTGCCGAATGTTGGTCATTAAAAGAGAAGCATAATACTAAGTTAAGTGTTGTAGAGATGAGGATGCTCAGGTGGATGAATGTCTTTACCCTTAGAGATAGGATACGAAATGAGCATATACATGAAAAGGTTGGAGTAGCTCCAGTGGAAGATAAGATTAGAGAGAGTCGCCTTAGATGGTTTGGTCACGTAAAATGGCGGCCTTCTGATGACACAGTTAGGAAAGTAGAGGTACAATATTTGACTTATGTTAAGAAGGGTAGAGGTAGACTAAAAAAGACTTGGTTAGAAAATATTAGAAATGATCTTTCTTTATTAGATTTAAACGAGAATTTAACTTTTAGCATAACACAATGGAGAAAAAGGATTCATGTAGCCGACCCCACGTAGTGGGACAAAGGCTTGATGTTGTTGTTGGTGTTGTTGTTGTTGATGTATTCTATATAAAGAGATTTATAAAATAACAAGCGCACACACATGAGAGAAATATATATATATATATATATATATATATATATATATAATTTTAATTAATACAAATTGGTCATATAGGTTGTACTATATAGCATCAATAATATTGTACAATATGCTCTATATTCTAATAAATAATATAGATAAGATATATTAACTAGGAGATTATTAAAATTAATTTCAATAAACTAATCATATTATATGATGTATATTGTATTGTACCATCATATCTAAATTCAATTTAATCTTTCATACCATTATTCCTTAACTATATTAAACCAAAATTTAAATTATTTTTATTGTATGCTATATTTATTAATTTAATCTAAATAAGCTGCAGTAATTAATGAGCTAATTAAAGTGTGTATGGTTTAACTAATAATACCATATGATCTGCATCATACTTGACAATTACATAGAACATGATTTTGCTTATGTGTACTAATTATAATGTATGATAGGTGCATTGTATTGTATGATTTGATTTTATTATTTGATTTGTGGTCACTTAATGTAAATATTTATCTATGAACACTAGATTGTGATAGAGTTCGAAAATTTTGAGAGAAAGAAAGGGAGAGGGGTTGCTTTTGATTTTAAAATTCTAAAGGGTAGAATCTCATTGCGAGAGTGCACTAGTGAGGTTGTTTCCCTCTTCTTTGACACCTTAATTCTCTAGTTGAGTTTTGTTGGCTTATTCGAAGCTTGGTGTACTTGAGATTGTAAGGGATTCATAGGATCTCAAACAATATAGAAGTCTCCTACTCGATGGGGGGCAAAGGAGAGAGTAGTAGAACCTTGCATAGATGGCTCAAGGCATTGACGTAGGCATTAATGTCGAACCATATAAAAATCCCTTTATCCCCTTTTTTTTCTCTTGATCCTTATTTTACTGCACAGTTACTAGTTTTTTTTTTTCTTATGATTTTTAATACTTTTGTTTAATAGATGAGCATTTAATAGATGATAATTTAGTATCTTGGATAAATGAATAATATCTATAATTTGTTAGTGAAAATCATAATGTGAGTTCTACTTAATTTTTAAATTATCGCATTATTAACTTTAAAATTTTTTTGTCACTTCATAATAATTTTATAAAATAAGAAACTATATTGTTCACTAACTTTGAATTTTAAAATATTATATCTCACTTATTTAATTAGTTTCAAAAGATGTCAATTCACTCCCTCTTAGATATCACCATTCTCTTCAGAGTAAATTGATTATCATTATATTTTAAGATTTTCTTCAGACTACTATGGCTGATATGAATTTCTTTGTTAGAAAGCAGTTGCAAGATCTCACCTAGGAGCCTGAGAATATGAATGGATCCCTTTGAATGTGAATCGATGGCCATAATTGAATCCTACAACATTACTTGCTGCATTGAGGGATTCCAGGTAACATGATTTGATCACTTCAAGGGAATGGGAAGTGGCCATGGCAATACTTGGAGTAAGCCCATTGTGTTTAGGGATGTAGGATGATAGAGGCTTCATTTGAGACAATTTTCTTTCTGTTTTATTTTTCAAATTGAAAGTTTAATTTCTATTTCGTTACTACTTTTCATTAATTTTAAGAAATTTATGTTATTGTAAGCAATTTTTTACAACAGCTTTCAAAAAATTACATTCCCCATAATAATTTTATAATCACCTTTACAAAATGATGCAGCCATCCCATACAGACCTAGAGATCATACCCTATGAAGCATACTCCTTAATAAGGGGTTTTAAGGCTATCGAAATCAAATCTCTCAGTGTCTAGTGTTTTTGGACGTATAGATCCACAGCAGTATCTCTTAAGGATTTTGTAAGGTGATAAAAATCATATTAATTTTTGTAGGTTACTCATTTTTGAGGGGTAGTGAGTGAGGCTTGGGGAATGGCTAACTCCTGCATGGTCTTGCTTCAGTTAGATAAACATTCATGAGAATTCAGCTTTAGCTAGAAATGAAGTTGTGATAGTAGATCTGCTTTACTTCTGAAACTGATATTACATATACTGATTACTATTACTGAATATGGTTACAGGTATTGGTGTTGTAACTGATAGACTAATATGTATAACTGACAGACTGACATGAACGATTGGATGATAAGAGTAAATAAAACTAACTAAATGATTAGGGCAGGTTGGCTAATTGATTAAATTAGATAATGATTATTGATTTAGTTTTCTTACATGATTTACAGTATATTTTTCCTCTTTTCTCTTACATTGATTTCACTTGCAAGATTTAAGTTATTTGCTGGGCTTTTATGCTCGTTACATAGTTTTATATGATTTTAAGTAAATGTAAGGGCCCTGCAAAATGATGCTTGACAGTAATGTGTTTTAGTTTTATTTTAAGTTTTCCAATTAAATGTATTTTTTTGTAGCAGTGTGGCTATTGTGAATATTATTTTGGACTCAAATTTTATAGTAGAATGCAAATATTGACTGAAGAAAATGGAATGATGTCTTCCATGGTTTATTTATATTTTGTAATGCAATTATTCAGCTCTATATATCAAATTGATTTGATTGTTAATTGAAAGAAATGAAAAAGAAAATAGAATAAAAAGAAAAGAAATTCTTCCACGTTAGGTCTTGGGGTGTGACATCTTCAACCTAGACTGTTATAGTCCTCATTGATGTGAGAGACTGTTTGCTCATACGCTGATCTGATTTATTGAGTAAAAGCTAAAATAACTGTAGATGATGTCAACAATACTCATCGAGAGTAGTTTGAGTATTCCTCCACCAAACATAAAAATCCACAAGAATTTGATCAGCCTAAATAATAAAGAAGGCATGAAAGTAAAAAATAATAATGCTCACCAAATTCATTTAGGGTCACCTAACTACACTCCTTTAAATGCATCAAGAGTTAATATTTTGATGGAGATTCAAAATTTTGAACATCCCAAGTGGCCAAAGCTCTTAAGGAATCCAAACGGTGGAGATCAATCCCAATACTATAACTTCCACCATTCAAAAGGGCACTTAACTAAAAAAATGCTTTCAATTAAAGGATGAAATTGAATGTTTGATTCAACAAAGATATTTAGGTTATTATTAACAAGAATGACTTAGAGATCGTTAGCCTTAGAATAAAGGAGATCAAAAGAGCCGTGGTAAAGAAATTGTTAGCATTATTGATTAGGAGTATCTTTATATTTAAAATTACTTAAAGGATCCAAACTCTTTAGAAATTTTAACTTATGTATCTTTCAAGTAAATTTTATTTAAATTATTAATAAAAATTTATATAAATAATATTGCATATAACCAACCCCAAGATGGCACACCCATGAGGTAGCTTCGATGGAAAGCTAGTAGTGGACATAATCCTCACTAGAAAGATTCCATGAGGGTAAGTGGCAGATATAGTCTCCACTCACAATCCTAGGAAGGCATGTCCATGAGGTAACCTCAAAGTAAAGCTAGTAGTAGACAATGTCATTATTAAAAAGACTCCATGAGAGCAAGTGGTTGACAGTATCATTACTCATTCAAAAACATTAGAAGGTAAAAGCCTTAAAAAGTTCAGAATTATTAAAAAACCTTTAAACATAAAGGCCTTAGAAGGAATACGTGTGCATAAAATCTCAGAAGGAAAATGCCTCAAAAGGTATATGTACAGCCAAAATCTCAGAAGGCATAATCCTCATAAGATATAAGATTATCTAAAAAATCTCAGAAAGCATACACCTCAAAAAGTATAGGTATAAAAAATCTCAAAAGGCTAATTATCTCAGAAGGTATAGGATTCCACTTATTCAAAAGTATCATAAGGTAAAAGCCTCAAAAGATTCAGAATTATCCAAAAGCCTTTAAAGACAAATGCCTCAAAATAAGCATGTGTACGTAAAATCTCGAAAGGGAAATGTCTCAAAAGATATATGTACATCTAAAATCTCGAAAGGCATAAATCTCATAAGATATAAGATTATTCAAAAATCTCATAAGGTACATGTTAACAAAAATCTTGAACAGCTAATGGTCTTAAAAGGCACATACACATAAAAATCTTATAAGACTAAAAGCCTTATAAGATATATATTTTTTGATTAATCAACAATATCGTAAGGCTAACAGTTGCAGAAGGAATAAATTCATGTAATCTAATTACTCTATTTTGGGGGCAATATCTCAAAGCATATTTCAAAAATGCATAAATGATTTAATTTCTTCTATGGGGCAAGTTCACAAATCAGAATTATTCTTACATAAAGATAGAGCATTCATTACTTAAAATAAATTGAAATTAACCATCAAGCTCATATAAACATCTCAAAGACATATAAAATATTTTTAGATTTACATGATATCAAAATAGTAAAATTTTACATCAAATTCAAGAATATGGTCTTCTTTATCTAAAATTTGATATAAGGAGCTGAAATTAAAATTTCATAAATTTAAGTACTTTCATCAACATTACTTCTACATCTAATACTACAACAATTTTTTGCAATGATGACATCCCAATTAGGAGAAATTTTGGAGCTTCAAAATACAATGTAAAATATCTCAAAATGAGGTTAATCAATTTTCTTTCAAGAAATTTTGGGTATCACTCATAATTCAGTATAAAGAGCAACTTGTTCTCTATATAGAGGGGCACTGGAGATTGATAGGGGATACCGTCTATTCAAGATAGTAGAATATCTCTCGTGTGAAAAGAAATAGAGAAGCGAAAGAAAATGGGGGCCATAACAACTTGTTCTCTACAGAGGGGGCACTGAAGTTTGATAGGATATGCTGCTTATTCAAGATAATGGAATGTCACTAATATAAGAAGTGGAGAAGAGGAAAAAAAGGGGGACAAGAGCAACATTTTTTCTATAGAAAGGGCACTAGAACTTGATAGAGGATATTACATATTTAGCCCGTGGAATGTCTCTAATATGAAAAGAAGTAAAGAAGAGAAAGAAAAGTGGGGAAAAATAAAAGAGGAGAGAAGTTGTGCAAAATCCAACTCCCATGAAGGATTATTTATACTTGAAGGGAAATGAGGAGAGTTACACAATTTTAAATGAGAGATTTATAGGAATTTAATAAAGAGAGTTACATCGCATAAAAAAGTAATGTTACATGACTTTAAATGAAAAAAAAAATCTCATTTTAAAAAAATCTTTTAAAAAAAAAAAATCATTAAAAAAAACTCATTTCAAAATAAAAAATCTCTTATACAAAAATCTCATTTAAAAAAAATTAAAAGGGGGAACCAAATGATGCCCAAGGGTGCGTAACCCACGCCAAAAAGCACACCTATCCGCCGGCTGGCCTAGTCCAATTCGGGCCCAATTTTTGTCCGAGACAAGCTTATTCCAACTATTTTTTGACCTTTTGAATTCAATTTTTGCACTTTCCGGATTTTTCACATAAAAATTTTTTCGATCTTACTATATTTTTCTGTATGTGCTAAATCTTTCCACAACATCGAGATATAAACACATATTCCACCTGACTCAATTATTTTAGCACCTAACAAACTTTTTATTAAAAATATATATTTGATTTAATTCTTAATAAAACTAAGATACAAAATTATAAAATAATACAAAATAGATTGATTAGCTTATAAGCATTGCTCATTTTATCGATCATACTGAAATATAAAAATTTTGCTATGAATTATACACTTATATTTTATTTTTAAAAATATTAATGTATTTATTTGATAAATTTGTCCATACTTAAAAAAAATAAAATTCTTCTCCTCGTTGTGCTGCTGTGATGCATCACAAAACAGTAAATCTCATTTAAAAAAAACTCATTTCAAAAGAAAAAATCTCTTATACAAAAATCTCTTTTAAAAAAAAAATTAAAAGGGGGAGCCAAATGACGCCCAAGGGCGCATAATGCACGCCAAAATACACACTTGTTCGTCGGCCGGCCTAGTCCAATTCGGGCCAAACTTTTGCCCCAGACAAGCCTACTACTCCAACATTTTTAGACGTGTAAACATATATTCCACGGACTCAAATTTTCAATCATGTAATAAACTTTATATTGAAAAAATCTATTTGATTTAATTATTAATGAAATTATGATGCAAAACTATCAAAAAATACAAAATAAATTAATTAGCATATAAGCATTGCTCATTTTGTCGATCATAATGAAATATAAAATTTTATCATGAATTATGCATTTTTATTTTATTTTAAAAAATATTAATTATTTATTTGATAAATTTGTCCATACTTAAAAAAATAAAATTCTGCTCCTCCCCGTGATGTATCACAAAACAATAAATCATTATCGAAAAAATCAGGATGCCAGCATCAAAATTCAAAGACTATTTGGAGAAAATCACCCTCTCCTTTGGGAAAAATTATTAAGCGCGGAGTCTCAAAGATCTCTTGAGATAAAGACTATTAGGAACATAAGGATTGTCTCACTGTATAAAATAACTCAGATAAATAGCAAACACTTTTCGTATCAAGACGAAGTGAAGAACAAATCAACAAATCAGGCTCCTCCTTGCTTGATCTTCTCAAGCAGAGTTCCCCTACCGGGGAAAATATTCACAAACCTTCCCACATCTTTATCGCCCAAATCGCTCTTCTTCTCCACAAACACCCCATCACCATTACTCCCTCTTTCCTCTGCTCCTTCTGCCAAATGTCCCACTTCTTTCTTCAATTTCTCCATCTGTATCATCCTCCTCTCCCTTCTCTTCTCCCTCCTCTCCTCTGTCCCCCGCCTCACCTCCCCCCCTTCTCTAAATACCCCGACTTTCCTTCCCAAGACATGACCTTTTTCCATCTCCGACGAGCGCCGCGGAATCCTCCCGCCCATTGAAGTACCGAGCAAGTCAAAATCAACCCTCGCCCATCCCTCCTTGTCATCGTTATCCCAACCAAAGGTTTCGCTCACGGAAAGGAGGTCAGCGAGGGGAGAATCGGAAGGCCGGCGGCATCCGGCAGCGCCGGCGAGTAGGCGCTCGGCAGACTCCCATTCAAGGCGGTCGCGGTAGATTGGGTCGGCAAGGACCTCGTCTGCAAGGCGAGCCCAGTCCAGGAAGTCTCCGGCGCGGAGGTTGTTGGAGATCCAGGATAGGTAAGAGGAGGGGAGGGAGCCAAGCATTCGGCCACGGTGCTTGCCAAAGTCGATGACACGGTCCCTCGCCGGGATATTTAAGGAGGCGGCGGAGATTAACGGGCTGTGGGAGGATGAGGTTCGCCGTAGAGAGAGGAGAGGATGTGGGATGACTTTCGGTGAGAAGAAGAGGAGAAGAGACATTTGGGAATGGGGATTTGACGGGACGGAAGGGGAAGATAAGATGGTCTATCTATCTACAAAAACACAACAGAAAATTAAAAGATGCAAATTGTAGCTCGGCTTTCTGAAAGATTTGCGTTTTCTAACGAAAAACGCAATTTTTTTTGTTGTTTTATCTGAAGACCGATTTTTATTTTACGTTATATATATAAATTTTCTAAATTATCTCAATTAGTGGTCGGTCTCGATTAAAAAGGTTCTAATCTTTATTAGTTCATAAGATTAAAAAGGTGAGTGTATTTATAACGAAATTAATTATTTGTAAAGCAAATTTTGTTTAAAAATAGTTATAATTTAGTTGTTCTGTTGGAATTTATTTATGTTAAAATAAGAAATTATTTATAATGTTATTTCATGTATATTATATATTATGATTTGTAAGTTATTGTATAATTTAAGTTATTCTAGCTTTGAAGAAATTTTATTTTTATTTTTTTGGGAGCTTTTCATGTTAATCACATGAAATTTCTACACTAACATATTTTTTAGCTATCTTATATTGTGAAATTAAATTCAAAGCTTTATGTGCCTTAAAAATATAATCATTTGTAAGCATATATTAATCAATTTTGTCTTCTTTTGGTAGAAAAATAAATGTCAAAGAATAAATCACACATGCACATATATGACTCCAAAACCATTGCAATACCATAGGTAGATAATTTGCTTAATTATTACTCTCTAAGTAAATGAGACATAGGCCTCATTTCGGATAACTTTTTTACTATTTTCTAAAATGACTTTTTAGAATAAAAATTTTTAGTTAAAAATATTTTTTTACTAAAAAGCTACTTTAGAAAGCAGTAAGAACACAACTTTCTTACTGTTTTCTAAAACTGCTTACAAAAAAAAATTTGGGTTCAAAAAAATTTTAACTCGAAATTTTTATACTAAAAAGTGTTTTAGAAAGCAGTAAAAAAACTATCTCAAACGAAGGCTTAAACCAACAATGAATCATAAAGCAAGAATTTGTTGTAAACTGATTACTAAATTTTAAAATTATTATCATCTAATTTACTATTTTGCGGATATACAATTTATTATTTGAATTAACAAAAAAAGAGAAGAAAACTCATGCCTATTTTAACAATAAAAACATGGCAACATAACAATTGAATTGCAAGTATTTTTTTATCTAACTTATTTAAAAAAAAACTAAATATATTAAATATTATGTTATAAATATATATTATATTATATTACAAATTATAAAATTTTTTAATATTATAGTTGTAAACATTTATCAAATGCGACTTTTTATAATTATGATAACTTAATTAAAAATCTTATTACATTAAAATTTAAGAAAAAATAAATAATATACTTATAAATATAAATTATATTAAATTAGAAGTTGTAAATGAATATTATAACCGCCACAATTTTGTGACAAAATTTCGGTTATAAGCCTACAGTGGCGGTCATAACCGTATATATTTTGTACGCTTGTGGTAGCTATAACTGTTATAGGCAAACTTTCAAATATATATTTTCCACAACAATCTTGAAATCACCATAAAATGTCTTTGCAGCGCATTGCAATCATGACGATTTTGCAGTGATTTTCAAACTACTGCAAGAAATATAGTGACAGTTAAAATCGTCGAAAAAATCTACTATTAGTGCTGCAATAGCTCTTTTTTTGTGGTATTGTTTGCACATTTGATGTCTAGAATATTAGTCCTGTGCAGATATGATGATTAACATCTACACTTCAGTGCTCACCAATAACAAATTGATCTTATGTGGTTAATATTTGCTGAATCTCTTACCAATATATGATTGCTTCATATTGTGACATTACACAAAAATATAATTTGTATTAGTGAAGTTATAATTTTGAAAAGAATCAGCATATTATCTAATTAGATTTATATTTAAACACGATGATGAGTTTCATCTATAAGATGTGTTTGATTAATAATTTATCTGATTTAAATATGTAGCAATACTAAGCAATAACAAAGTAATAATAGATTACTTATCACAATAATCAGATAATTCATATGAAAATAAAATATACATAAATTAATCAGTAATAGTAATATTATATTCAATTATTTAATATACTTCTTAGATTTTAATATGAAAAATATTTAATAGTTTTGTCATATTATAATTAGAATATCCTCCATTATATCCTATTTTTATATTTTTTATGCATTTATTTTGATTGGAGATTTTTTTCCTCTCAATAAGAAATTTTTTAGTTAAGAAGATTATGATAATTAAGCATAGGAAAATTAATTAAACAAATAATTTTCTTAATGAAAAACTAAATATGATTGGTAAGATTGTCAGTTAGAATAATTATAATATATAAGTAAGAGATAATTAATTAATCACTTAATTACTCTTAAAAATAAAAAAAATAAAAAATTAGTTAGGATTTGCATAAATAAAACCCAATCATTAATGTGCACATAAATACTTTTTTTTCATTGCAAAATATAAAAGAATGTTTAACTTTCCTAAATTAATCCTAATTTATTAAATTTAGTGATTAATAATTTATGTGTGAATTAATATTTTAATTTTCAAAATATTAAAAATAAACCTTCTTAAATCGATCATACATTCTTTAAATTTAATGGATGATTTAATGAATTAATCATTTTGTAAAACATTAAGAGAAGGATTGTATTGAATTTTTTTTTTTAAAATAATCTTGAAGGCTAGAGAACATTGTTTCATAAGCACCTAACGCCATTTTTTCAAAATTTGAAATTGTTGAAATATTATTTTAATTTTTAAAAAATGAAAATATCATTTGTTAAATATTTTCGAGTCAGTGTAACCTAATTTAATGCCTAAGAAGCACTTTAATATTATCTTATTATTTAAAATTGGTGAACTCATAATATTATAAAAAAATACATAATATTATAAAAAATAAGAGTTCATACTTTTAGAATATCATGTATATTATTCATGATATGTACATGGAACTTTTTCCAAGTATACTTTTCATTTACCTTGAAAATTAATTTATTTAAATTCGTTGAAGATCTCTCAAAATTTTGAATAAAACTTATATTTTCTAGACAAGTTTCATAATTTTTAAAGCTTCCAAAACATTATTTTTGGCATTATGAAAATTTTAAAGAATTTTTTTTTCATTTATATTATATGAAATGAATTTACAAATCCCTTGAAACAATCTTGGAAGTTAGGAAAATATAATGTATATTTTTTTTTATTTCTTTGATCTTATAATTTTCATGGGTTAAGCAATTTCTCCTTGATTTTTTAGAATTGTTTTAGAAATTTCTCAATCATCTTATGTTTCTTATATCTTCTTAAGGAATTTCTTTACGTATTAAACTCTAAACACAAGTATAGCAATTCAACCATTGATCTTTACATCTATTAAGATACCATTGGTTCACTTTAAAGTGTTTTGTGTGGGCTCAATTAAATGATAATAGAAGGCGTAACTTATATCATTCTGCCTTTGTTCGGATGATTGTGATTATTTCTAGAATCCTAAGGGAAATCAAAGTTTTGATCTACACCTTAGATCCTATCATGCGAAAGATTCAACGTTTGGGAGATCATCTTCAACATGCATGCATGACTATATTATCTCAAGGTTTCCAAATGCACATGCTCCTCTATTTCTAGATCATTTGTCACAATATTAGCTTCTAAATGATAAATATATAGGGAAAAGACTCTTCCTATTAGTTTTAAGAGAATGAATAAGCATGGTGTGGGAAACCATGCTGATCATCATAGTAAATATAGGCTAGGGCTTGAGTGTATTAACTTGTCTATTTATTTCCTTCAACACGTACCATTGCTTTGAGGATATGAAAAGTGGTTGGAAATGAGCTCCCTCTAGTTGCTTTTCTCAAGTGAATATTATTGGAGATATTTATCCGAGCTGAGTAAGAAAGCTTTGGAAGGTGAGGAGTTGGTTGGGAATCAATACCATTACTTAGGATGACTCTTTCATCTAAAAGGATTGCCCCAAAGGTGATTTGAAGCTATGATCAATCCATTTAATCTCCCTTGAATCATGAATTAAGCTCAACAAAAATAATATTTTTCACTTGATTTTTTCTAGCTATTTTTTAGTTTTATTTGCATTTTTTATATATATTTTTTTATCGAAGTCCTTAATATATTTATATAAGAACAAAAGTTTATATGTTCAACCACTGACTCATAGATATGGTAAGATCCCATTGGTCTACTTCAATGTGCTTTCTATGTGGCATTTTTCTTATGACAATGGAAGGTGTGACCATGGTCGTTTGATCTTTGATTAGTGATCATGATTATTTCTAGAATGCTAAGAGAGATGGATGTTTAAATTGGAGAAAAATTTGTGTAAAGATATCCTTATGCGATTTGCATTAGGATAGGCTTTATATCCTTTGGATTTACATTGAGATTTATGATACATATGATGTCCAAGGGTTGTACTAATTTTAATGCAAATCTAAAGGTTATGAAGCCCATCTTAATGCAAAGCATATTAGTATATCCTTATGCAATTATTTTTTTTTTCCAATTTTGATGCACCTATAGATAAAATCATGTGGAAGATTCAATAGGCAATGCATTGCTACTAATTATGAAAAACAAATGCTACATAATTTGGGTAAGGGCTAGTTTATGCTAATGTGGAACCAACAAAACTAGTTAGCTGTCTTATAACTTATAGCCTTGTCGAGCTTGATGATTTTTTTTGATGGAACAAATATTGATCTAGATTGCACTCAAATTCAAAATGCATCGCCTGAATTTGAGGAATGTTTGAAGTGTACCATAGACAAATCTATAAAAGTTAATTTATGTAACAAAAAAAAAAAAGGAAGATTCCCATCAAATATATATGTGCTTTATTGCATGTGTAGGGGTCATGAGTTTGATCAAGCTCCTAATGATTTTATAGATTAGTTTTCCCAGAGTTATGACTAAATACTTAATCTCCCTTTATATGTGATTGTTCATGGACATAACATCCAACCTAATGCTATAAGATGAGGTTAGAATTAAGGAATATATCATTATCAAGATTAAAAAGTTAATAGAAGCTTGTTTCATTTGAGAAGAGAAAGGTTGCACATGGCTAGCTATTATTGCTAATCTAAAAGAAGAATGGAAAATATATGTTTATGTTGACTTTTAAGGTTTGAATAAGGCATGTCTTAACGGTGAATTTTCCTTGCCTATACATAAGCTAATGGTTGACCTGGCCACATCTCACAACTTTTTTTCTTTCGTAAACTATTTATCTTATTATAACCAAATAAGGATTACCTCTAAAAAACAGTAGTTTATTTCTTTTAGAACACCTATAATAATATATTGATATAAGGAAATACCCTTTGGCCTTAAGAATGACAAAGTAATGTATTAGAGGGCTATGGCCCCTTTTTTTATGAGCTCATTTATAGGCAGGTTGAATGTTAGATTATTGATTTGGTTATTAAGAGGAAAGCCTAGAATGACCACATGCATGATCTTGAAGCTGTATTTGAGCAACTTAGATATTATAATCTCAAAATGAACCCCTTAAAGTATGTCATCAATATTACCTCTAAAATGTTTCTTGGATCAACCATAAAAATATTGATGTTGAACCCTCTAAAACTAAGGTTCTCTTAAACTTAAAGCTCCCTTTGAGTCTTATACAATTTATATCACTTTAAGGGAAGCTAACATTTTTTAGGTGCTTTATTTTCAATCTTGTTGGAAGGTCCTA
Source organism: Dendrobium chrysotoxum (assembly GCA_019925795.1). Lineage (NCBI taxonomy): Eukaryota > Viridiplantae > Streptophyta > Magnoliopsida > Asparagales > Orchidaceae > Dendrobium > Dendrobium chrysotoxum. The sequence goes on along the minus strand of CM034314.1, from coordinate 20,434,169 downwards.
GGCATTTGTTACTTTAGCTATATATGAAGGATACTTAAATTAAATGAGAATAAAATTATAATGAAACCTTTGAAAATATAAATTGTAACCACTTGATGGCACCTCCCATATTAATGGATTACATTCCAAGGAAACCTCTTACTCTTTTTACTCACATGCTTGTTAAGTCTCTTAGGGGTTGTTTGGTTTGAAGTAGAAGTGGTGTAAAGTATTCAGATTATAGAGGTTTGAAGAATATTGGTATTTCATTTGAAGTAAACCAAATGCAGTGTAAAGTTTAGTGTATTTAGAATCCATCCTTTAGTTCATTTTTTTATGTATATAGAAATTAATTGATTTTGACAATTTTTAAATACACATGAACATCATTGCTTGCCACCGCCACCGCCACTGCCACTGTTTGTATGAACCCAAAAGTTTAAAATGAATTTATTTAAAAAATATAAAAATATTTATATAGCAGGCAGTGCTACAGTGATGAGCAAGCGCGGCGGTGCTGAGAGAGTTGTAGTGTCAGGAAATATAGTCGTTGCATTGAAGGTTTTGTTCTATAGTAAGTCTCAGGGAGGCATGCAAGGCACCAGTGTTGGATCTTGGGCATTGCGTTACCCGACACTAAAAATAAAATTTTTAATGTTTTTCATTTAAATACTTATGCCACCCCACCATCCCTCCCTTGCTTCATTTGGTTTACGGGGAAAGGAAAGAAAGGAATAGAAGGAAAGGAGGGAGAGAGAAGAGGAGAGAGAGAGAGGAGAGAGAGAGAGAGTTCTTTGGCACTTTTTCACCAATCATTTTTGTTACGAAAGTTATTCTATTGTAGTTAGGGCTGTCAAAATTGGGTCACGTGCCAGGTTTGGGTCCAACCCGAACTAGTTAACCCAACCTGAACCTGACCCATTTTTGCATACGGGTTAGCTTTTTCAACGGAACCCGACCCATGTGGATTGCAGAGATGACCCGACTTGACTCGCGATGAACTGAGTTATCAAACGGCAATGACACCAAGATTAGATGCTCAGCGAGTCTACATTTAATTAGGACAATGAGGCTGCAGGCAGGGTGAGGCATCAGCAGCTTGGCGAGTTGGTGGTGGCGGCACCAGTAATGACAGGCACTCGACGCGACAGCAGGCTCTCGGGACAGGACGTTAAGCCAGCGCGGGCACTCGAAGCGATGCAGGCAAACGCGGTTAGCTCAGGCACTCAAAGCGACGGAGGGTAGCGCAGTCAGTGCGGACACAAGACGGGCAGACGCGATTAGCGTCGACGCGACCGCGGGCAAACATAGTCAGTGAGCTTTTCTCGGGTTAACCCGGGTTGAGTTTGGGTTGCCGTGTCAACCGAAACCCAACTCATTTTTTTAAATGGGTCAAATCCAGGAACCTAAACCCGATCCTTTTGTGAAACAGGTTGACCCTAACTCGAAATTTTTGGGACATGTCAAATATTAACGCCCCTACTCATAGTAAATGACTAAACTCTTATTCCTATTTTTGATGGTTTGAATTCTTTGATTTTTATCTCTTCTAATTCTGCCAAAAGTGTATTATCTCCTAATTTATTAAATATTCACTGCATAACTTTTGGTATATGATAAATATAATTTTTATGAGCATTTTGACTGTAATATTATTGAATTTTATGGATAAATTGATAGTTATAATTTTTTGAAGTAAAAGAATATTGTACAAGTTTCCCTGCATTTTAGAGATCATTTCATTTTATACATGAAGTTGAATGTCAAATTGTATAGAGAAAATGACAAGATTGATACATGATATGTTTATATATAATAAAAGAAGGTTGACTGTTAATACTATAATTAATTTATGTTGCCTCTTAAAATATAATAATCTATACAAGAGAGTGGGCTGACGAGCTTTACTTTAAGTAAAGAGGTTTGTGGTATAATCCTGTATGTTAACCCATAATCGATTGATCAATTTACGCTGACGGGTAGAGAGTGATGACTTAATTATTTACTGAAAGTCACATGTATTAAGATTTATGAATTATGATGATAATATAATGACTAATGACCAACGAGTCGATAGTTTGGGTTAAATTAAAGACTTGTGACCAACTAGGGAATAGTTGAGGTTAAAGATATTGAAAATACCATATTAAAGTTATATGTCCTATCTTTTTATTCATAATTGTATCAATGTCTGTATTTACATGATAACATGTGACTTGATTGAATTAATTAATAGATATGATTGATGTAGGACTAATAAACTAGCATTAAGATTGATAGAGCTCATAACATGTGATAGGGACATTAAAGACATTGATAGAAATATTGATACAACACTAATAAACATTTGATATATCGATAGAGCATACTGATATGACATACTGATTCACAGCACACGATGTATTATTGATAGAAAATATATGCTATAATTATTAGCATGAATATAATTAATAGATAATCAACAATTATTTTATTATACATCACATGACATTTCTTTATAGACTTTTATTGATTTCTTTATATGTTGACAGATTCATATATTCTTGAGATGCTTTTGATTTACTAATCATATTGGTTCTTATAATGATTTTATAGATTCATTATTGTATATGCTGATGATTACTGATTTTATAATGATTGAGATGAGCATGCATATTGATTATTGAGACCTTACATTAAAAACATTGCTAAATTTTAGTTACTTACTGGACTATGTGCTCATTACCTAATTTTTACATGATTTTAGGTAAGTGTAAATAGCCTATTGAGTGAGGCTAATGTGGGTGATCATTTAGGTTTTATTTCTCACTATTTAGTTTTATGTGTCATTTTATAGTCACTTATTTACTATTATATGTATATTATTTTGAGAACTTGCCAAATACGTAAATATACAATGAATAGTAATGTATTAATGTTTTTTTGCTTATATTGAATCCTATGAATTATGGTTGATGTATAAAGATAAAAAATGTGTAAAATTATTTCAATTTAAATTTTGGGGTGTCACACCACTGGCCACTGCCTCCAACTATTGGCCTCCACCACTGCTAGCCACCACAATCACCAACCACTACCAAATGCCACCACCGCTGGCCACCATCACCATCATTGCTAGATGCCAATACCACTGGTAACTACCACCGTCCATTGTCGTTAGCCGCCGCCACTGCCCGTCATCGCCACCGACCACCCTATGTTTGGACTTTACACTATATTTATTTTAGTTTAAGCCAAACAAACAAAAAAAGTAATTCCTGTATTTAATTTACTCTTATCAAATAATTTCAAAAGTATTTCAAATAAATTGAATTTTTTTTTGGTTAATCTATTTTATTATGTTGTGACCTATCCAACTTTATCATGACATTTAGCATAACAGCCGATGATACTTTTATAGTTTGATATTACATATATCTTATAATAAGGTATAAAGGGTCAAGCCCTTAGTGATTTATCAGCCGTACGTCCCATCTTTGTGAATTTTTCCTTGAATGATAGTCTCCCTAATGACTAAGTCATGACCATAGATAACCAAGATGACCCAACAAGGTAGTTATCCTTTGATGGAGTGGCATTTATGAAAGATTTATGAACTATAATCTCTCGTGATTAAAGTAACCATTGGCCTTATTTCTATTACTCTTGAGGAGGAGATCATGTGATACCCATACATTCTTTTAGAGGTGCATGATAATAATTAAACAAAGTTTGAAATTCAAATCACTAATCTTAAGTTAGCAATCTAAATGAAAATAAATAGTATTAGAATTTTAGGTGATTGTCAATTGGTGATCAACCAATTAGGGGTGTCAATATTTGACACGACACGAAAACTAGACTCGAATCTGACCTGAAAATTTCGGGTTTGACTTGACCCGATTTCAAAACGGGTCGGGTTCAGGTTCCCGAATTCGACCCGTTTAAAAACGGGTCGGGTTCAGGTTGACCCGACGGGTTGCCGGGTCAACCCGAAAACCCGTTTAAAATGAGCTGCCCGTGCTGCCCTGGTTGCCCGCGCACCTGCCCTGGCTGCCCGCGCACCTGACCGTGCCCTGCCCGCGCTCTATCTGCAGCTGCTCGTGCCTGCCAACTGCCGCCCGCGCCTGCCAGCTTCCGCACGGGCTCCTGAGGCTGCTCGCGCGCTCTGCCCACAGCTGCCACGCCCTGCCCGCAGCTGCTGCGCCCTGCCCGCGTGCTGCCCTGCCCGCTGGATGATGCGCTGCCCTGCCCGTGCGCTGCCCTGCCTGCTGGCGGACGCGCACTGGCCTGCTTGCGCGCCGCCTGCCATCCAGCCTGCCCGTCGCTCCGCCGTCCTCCCGCCGTTTCGTGTCGGGTCGGGTCAACCCGGCAACCCGACAGGTCGGGTCCGTGTCCGAATTTTCGACCCATTTACCTACCCGGGTTGGGTTAGGGTTGACTCGTTTGAACCCGGGTCAGTTCGGGTTCGACCCGAACCTGACCCGAAACCCGATTTTGACACCCCTACAACCAATATTAGGTATTTATAAGGTCTTTAATCCTAATATGCCTTTTTATCACTAACATGTTATGAAGCTATATAACCTACCTGGACGAGGTCTAACGGGTGATCAACAATGCCTGTGGTCTAAATCCGCGACCTTCATTGCACTTTGAATGGGCGCTGGTCTACCATATGCCCAAGTGGTAGAGTGGACGGCATAATTTGTGATAGGGGGGTTCGCGTTCGCGCGGCTTCTACAAAAAAAAATAAATAAATAAAAAATGTTATGAACCTATAATAATGTATTTTTAATATTGACCGGAGTGTCAATTGCTTAATATATAAACTCACGAAACCCTCTAAGCAGTTTGCTAATCAAAATATTAATCTAGTAACCATAGTGGTTTATAATAGAAAAATCATACCCTAGCTAGTTCCCCACTTATGAAACTATTACTATGATATATTGTGACGAGGGTGGAGGTAATCCTTCATAGATTAATTGTTAAAGAGTAAGCATAACCGTTCTCTTGTTTATCAAATTAAGAAGAGACTGTTGTCATTCACATAAAGTAACAAAATCTTATGCAAACATTTGTTAGACCAAATACAGCTATGTTGCCTTGAGTAAGGCTAAGCTCATGAATTCATGAGTGATGTTCATGCTAGATTGCGTGGAGTTTGTTGGTCTAGTTCTAAGATGAGATATAAGAAGAAATGTCTTGGCAGTTGTTTGCATTTTGTTGACCCTTCTATAGAGAAACAAAAAATAAAAGAGGGTAGAAATCCCACAGACATACCTCGTATCCGCAAATCCCGTCGGATCCTGGAATCCCGCCGAGATTCCGCTGATTCGGCGCCGTTGCAGTCGCGTCTCGCGTACGAGGTCTGCCTCGATCGCTACCCTTGCGGTCTTTAAAATGAGAGCGATGCTCTCATTCGTTCACACGACACTTCCTCCTCTCCCGTCGCAACTCCCGACTCCTGCTCCTACCCGAAGCTTCTCCGCCTCTGCTTCCCCTCTTCGTGAAATCCCGCAAGCCCCAGTCGACCCACTCGAGATCCCATTCACAAACCCCTGCTTCCTCTCGGTTCTCCCACACAACCTCCGTCGCTGCCTCCCGCGAGAGAGAGAGAGAGAGAGAGAGAGAGAGAGAAGAGAGAAAGAAAAGACCTACCTTGCCGATCCCTCCTCTTCCTCCTGTCGAACCAAAGCCAGAGCACCCACGATCCCATCCGACCCCTCATCCAGCCACCCGATTTCCCCAAATCGGAACTATATACCCGTCGCCTCCTTCGGCTCTTGCGTAGCTGTTCGACTTCGCTCATCTCGACGACCTTCCTTGACTGTGGGATCGGAAGTTACGACATTTTGGTTAGAAACAAAAACGAGAGCTCGTCGAGTGTGAAGGTAGCTTTCTCCCATTCGTCGTTTCTTCGGCTAAATCCAATAAATTTTGCTAAGCAGAGAGGGGATGAGAGATCTAGCTCATTATGAGATTTAATAATGCCCTAAATCCTGTAATAGTTAACATTAATTATATTTAATTATAGCTAATAGTACTTAATTATATAATTATTTATTATTAAATATGATTAAATGTGATTAGTTACGATTAATCACACTTAATTATTATTATTAATAATAACTAATGATAATTATTTATTATTAATTATATTTAATTATAATTAATTAGTTATTTATTATTACTTATGTTTTATTATTATTAACTATTTTTTTAACTCTAATTAACAATGATTAATTATTACTAATTACAATTAATAAATATAATTAATCATAATTAATTATGATTAATTATAATCAATAATATAAAAAAAAGAAAAAAGAAGGAGTGCTCCTCCCTCTCTTGTGCCTTGATCCTCGTGCCACGAGCCTCCACCGTCGTCCTCGCGAAGGTATAATTCCTAAATCTAGATTCCCATTCTCGTCGTTAGTGGCGAGCTGGCAAACCCCCTACGCGCTCACGTAGCGTAGTAGGGAGGGAAGCTAGCGCGACACCTACGACGAGGCGGGCAATCGCCTTAAACCTCGCCCTCGACGCTTGTGACGAACCGGCAAACCCCCTACGCGCTCACATAGCGTAGTAGGGTGGGAAACCGGTGCGGCGCTCGCGACGAGACGGGTAATCCCCGGATCGCTCATGTAGTGCGAGGGGGACACAAAATTAAGTACCCATACGTGGGGAAATCCTCCTGCTTTCTTTGCAACAGGTGCCTAAGATCCCTAAACGCTCATGTAGCGGGCGGGGATTGAAGAAAATTTGCTGCTGTGGTGTCTACGGACATCTACCTGAAGCGCCCACGTGGCGTGGAGGGGAAGGCAGCCTCTTGGTTTTTCCCCTAAACGGGGGAGACGCCGGGAGGCTGCCGAAATTTCATTTGAAGATTTTGAGGACTTGGACAAAAATCTTGAAACTTGATTTAGACATAATTCAAGCATAATATTAAACTCAGATCAAACTTAAAGCAAATTTAATCAAATGATGATTGAATGGAATCAGAATTTGGACTCAAGCTTGGACTCGAACTTGTATTTTGAACCCAAAAGGATGAATGAATATAAACTCATCTTGAACTTGATTGAAGAAATTTGGGACTAAATTTGATTGAACTCAAAGACTAATTCAAACTTGATTCAAACTTGATCAAAAAAAAAAAAAAAGAACTTGAACTTCATTTCACTTAAAAGTGAACCATGGTTTAAAGGTCATGAACTCGAACCAAAGCTTGGACAAATGAAAGGGACTTGAATGAATTTGAATTCAAACAAGTGATGATGAACAACAGGGAACTATTCCTGAAATTCAAATGACTTGGAGCTCAATTTGAATGAAAGATAGCAAGAGACTTGAGCTCAATATAAACAAATAAGAGCTCGAATAAATTTGGTACAAAGAATCTTTACATAAACTTGAGCAATGCAAAGGACTTGATTTGGGACTTAAGTGGATGTGTATGCATTTGAACAATCAAAGGAACTTGGACTTGAATCCAACTCGAAATGCAAAAAGGATTTGAACAACCTTGACTTGGACAAAGTCACAAGTGAATTTGAATACGAAGATCGAGCAATTGATTGATTTGGGACGATTGCATCGATCGCAAAAGACAAATGAGGAATGCAATTCACGCATAATGGAGATTGAAAAGGTTGCAGATAAGTGACAATAAAGAACATGAAATGAACTTGGTGGTCTACCAACGACCATGTACAAGAAGCATGCAAGAATATGTGATGAATGCAACAATATCCTCATAACCAATGTCCTTATGCAAACAAGCAAGTGGGAAATGAACTTTCCATGCATATAAATGATGAAACTCCAAATGCAATTCAATGGCAGGCCACAATACCTGACCAATCATATGCAGATGATAATATCTCCTGTATGTGTATGCAGAGGAAGAAGGTGGTATTGAATAAGATAACATGCTCAATACATTCAATGACACCTTCAACTCACAAGCGAGTACTTCGATTGAAGGACAAAATGTGAGGGACGAAGTAATCAATTGGCATATAATGAATGCAACATATCTTCAAGCAAAGTGGAGGAGTTGCAAGGACAATAGTTTGCCTACTGTCAACAATAGCTAATAGGCGGATGTCTTGCATATACATGCAACAATTATTTACAAAGCTAAAAAGATCTGCAATACATACAATCTCTCTACGAGTACAGATGTATGTAAAACATGTCACTCGTGGGTAGATGCAGAAAGACTTTAGTAAATGCAGTATCCTAAAGTCAATTCCAATCTATGAATGATTACATCTACCCACCTACAAGCAACAATAGGGGAGATCGTATAGCGCTACGCCACCGGATCTGCAACATCCATGCATGCAGACAGAAGGCGTACAAATCCCCAGATGAAATCCCAGCGCTACGCCACCGGATCTGCAACTTTCGTACAAGCAGACAGAAGGCGTCCATAAGCTGTAACTCTATGCCACCGGATCCGCAATATCTATGCAAGCGGACATAAGGCATTTATAAATATTACAAAAATGTCCCCAACACGTGCACTTTAATCTGTATACACATAGGTACACAAAAAGGGACACGTGCAATCATACAACCCGCATGGGCCCCGGCGAGCGTGTTATTGGTACACACGTAACGCCTAGGGATGCTGCACGGATCAATAAATTTGAACCCGATCCTCCTAAAGCAAGTAGATAGGAGTTGACAAGGTTCAATAAATATTTATAAAATGCCCCCCAAACACCCGCATGGGCCCCGGCGAGCGTGTTATTGGTACACACGTAACATCTAGGGATGCTGCGCGGGTCAACGAGTGAATTCAGGTTCGAACCCGATCCTTCTATAAAGGTCAATAGGAGTCGACAGGGTTCGAACCATCAAACAAATATACAGTTGTGGCAACCTATATAATTGTTTTAATGCGTTCATATTAGGCCTTCAAGGCCTATAATTATGAAAATTCACTAACAAAGGCATAAAACCTACGAAACCCGATCCTCTGTCAATCACTAGACAGAGTCGACAAGGTTCAATTTAATAAAATATAAATGACCCCATACACCCTGATGATGGCCGTGTTGAATGCAAGCCTCAACCGGAGGGGTCCACATAGATCGTTTCAAAATACTATCTCAAATTTCACAAAATCCAAAACTCCACAAAACTCCCAAAATCCCAAATTCCCTACAAAATCCAATCTTCTGAAAAATCCCAAAATCCAAAAATCATCCAACTCCAAAAATATTTAAAAATTGAAATCCAACTATCAAAACACTTAAAGCAAAACACATCCACCCTCCGCAATAGTTTACCGAGGTGGACAAATTGAAAAATACTTCAGCTCACAAAGAGCTAATGCCTGGTCGAGAATATCACTAGGATCCATTCTCAAATAATCTCCTGCCAGCAAGGACGTGGTACGAGTCCTCTAACCGGCAGTTTCGCCGCCAAATGGCACTGCAGGATAAACGGTTATGACTCGGGGCCCTCTGAACCAAGTGGTCGCCGCCAAATGGCACCATTATATTATGGTTATGGCCAGAGCCCGTATGCTCCCCAATGGCATCAAATCCTTGAGATATGAATCAATAGGATATGATTGATAGGGCACAAAGCCCTCTGTTAGCTAAGGTGGATTCAAATTTGTCCCCTTAGGCAAATACTCCCCCCAGGTCTACAAGGTCCCCTTGAACGAAGCAACCCATGGCTGCCGACAAGGATCCTTCTGTCAGGTTGGGTCGACTATCTGCTCTGACTAAGTAGACCAGGGACCACGATGGCCCGGGATGACGGAACCATGGGATCTTGATCGGGTCCATCATCCATTCCCCCACCATCCGCTTTAAGTCTAAGATGGTGAAATTTTAATTTTAATATCAAATCTTCAAACTCCCCAACTTTCCATACTAATGCTGCTACTATATGCCAGATGCACGTATCTATACGTATCTGATTGACGACTAGCCTTAATCGAAAGTTCTCTCTCCGGGAGGGGTAATTAACTATAGGGGCTTGCGCCTGCTGGAAACCAGAACTCAGATCATAAAGTCCTCGCAAAATGAGGGCGAAATCTCTGGGTAGTGTCTAATCTACAATACTCATCTGCCTTCCAAAATTTACCCCGGAACTTAGTCCGTTAAAACTCCACCCGAAGCAAAAAAAGCGGGCAGAGGCCGGGGCCGAATTTTCGGAGCCCACACATTTGACCCATCATTATTATAGTTGATAAAATCTCTTGAGTTAAGATAATTATTTTTCATTATGCTTAGTAGTTATATGCTTATTCTTTAGATCTAGATTCGCTTGTATTAACATAATCTATTTCAAGGATACATTTATTTTTGTGTTTGGCAAAAAAAATCACATTCATATCTCAGAAGTTTGTGTAGTGTTATTATCCTTTGTATTTGAACATTCTTATTAGCCTAATAATTCATTCAATGTCATTACTTCGTTGTGTTATTGCATCTATAGAATCAACTGAAAAATTAAAAAAAAAAGTTTACGTATTTGTAATTGAAGATTACATTATTCATTTTACGCTTAAAATTGATAACTCACAATTTAATATCTCATATATTGAATTGTTTGTTATCTAAACATTTGCACATATTACTAATATGTTTATATTGTGAATCTTGTTAGTGTATTCTTAGTTTCCGCACATTACTTTATTTATTATATTTATTGCTTCGATTGTGTATTAGTATTATTATTATAACTTCATTACATTGTGTTTGATTGTATGATGACTTGAATTGAAAAGAATTTCATAAATAAATTCTAAGGAAGAAAAAAAAAATTATACACCCAATTCATGTTCCTTGCTGAGCCTTTTAATTCAATGAACATCAATATATGCTATCAATTAACGCATCAATGCTTGTATAAGTGATCATCTATATCAAAGAATAAGATCATTTCTTCCTCACCCATGGCTTTGCATTTATCTAGAAAAAATTGTGCTTCAATCCACCAAAAACTCAACCAATGTTGCTATATTGTTTTGCTTCATTGCTATCAAAACTTGTGCATTGTCTTGTTTTCTTCTTTTTGTTTGGGAGTGTAAGTGAGATTGTTGGAACATGAGAGCATAGCTGAGCCAATTGTGGAGAAAGCCTCACACGAGGACTGGGTCGAGGAGAAGGGATTGGTGTTTTAGACCAAGTTGGGGTGGTTGGTGAAAGATTGACTTGCTCAAGTGCCTTGCATTGCAGATCAGAAGGATATTCTCTCAGGCAACCGATGCGAGGACCAGCACCAGTACTCCATGTCCAAGTAAGGTGCTCAACTGATTCAAGCAAAGGTTGTTCTCCCATATTTTTTTGGGCATCAAATTCAATCTTTGAAGATTCCTTTTCAATCTCTTCAGTGTTTTGTGTATCTCCCAATTCCTTAAGCTCTACCACTGTTAGATCCTTCTCTGCTACTTTCGTTTCCGATTTCATCACCACCACCTCCTCATTTCTAGGCATCTTAAATGACGAGGAATGATCGAGTGAATGACTAGATTCATCAATAGAATATCTCTGCATTAATGATAGAAGAAAGAAGGTTATAAGGACATCCAAAGCACAATATTAGAATGGAGTATTGAAATTTGAACTCTTTTTGTACATCTATGCCGATGATGTTCTTTTCACGTGTTGAAAGAAATATAATCATCATTTACTCATTTCATAATTCACAAGTTGTTAAGACAATCTATAAATTCATGAAGTCATAAATAAAGCGGCAACATCATTAGCCTTGTCCCAATAATTTGCTATCAAGATATGAATTCTCATTTTTCATATGTTTATATTGAGTATTGTCTAGTTGTCGAATATATTTTTTGCAAAACTTTTTCAACAACTTCTATCTGTATTAGCTTAGATTTAACCCTTCTTCTTAATCCGACTACAAATTTTATTTACAACTTCGTTGGTGAATTTTCTACTCTTTGTTATCCACATCTAAACTTCAAATCACCCAAATCTACTTTTAAATATTTGACCTTTAATTAATATCAATCCAGTCATTATCAGCCAAAGAGGAAATGCACATAATGTTGATTTTGTATGACTAATTTTCAGATAAATTAAAACTGTGCTAGGAAAAATTAAGCAGGATAAAAATCAGAACCACATGAAGCCAAAAGCTTTTCTAACAATTATTTTAGCTGAAAAGGATGAAGAAACACCTTAACATTGGTGAGATCTACGTTGTTCTCTGCTAAAAACTTGATGAACTCGTTAAAATTTTCCTCTGTTGGGAGGTAATGTCCGCTATATGGCCAAATAGCCTGTAAACATGCAAAACTATTAGCATATGAATGCTCATACTACAAAAGGCTAGTCTACAATCCTACAAACATAAACCATTAATTTTTCTTTTATTGATATACCATAAGAAACCCATCCTTGACAAGCAGCCTTCCAGCAGCTGTTGTAGCTCCCCCAGCTAAGAAACTTGAATGCTGAAATCTGCCCTTTTTCTTCTGCTAAAAAAATATCAGTAGAAATTTCCTGTGTTTCTTTCATTGAAATAACACATATTGAATAAGACAATGATGGAGGGTGGTGACAGCAGCCGGCTACTTTGGTGACCAATGACCAGCAATGGCTGAGGTGTTCGGGGTGATTTTCATTTTAAAAAAAATGAAACATCTAAGAGTTGTTTTGAGTATTTTTTTTGTTTTTGTTTTTTTGGGACATTTAGGCTAATTAAGACAGACTCACACACACATCGCATACACAAGATTCGAACCCAAAATCTCTTAGTTGGTAGCCTAAACTCCCAATCAACAGACCAAGGTGAGCTGTGTTGTTTTGAGTATTTTCAAAAATAAAAAATAAAAACAGCTAAAAACCCTAAATCAAATAAAAAACAAACAAAACAAAATGTGATGTCAAACAATTTAATAAATTATCAGTTTTTAAAATATAATTTCTAACTTCAAGCAACCAAAATAGCCCTTCAAACTGCCCTGAATGTATGGATATACCTTTCCAACATATAAAGCCCTACACGTGCTCAGAACAAATATCCATTTTGCATCATCATCAGTCGTATGGACAAACAACTCTGTTAGCTTATAGACAAGCTTCCCATCCTTGATACTAACTTCATATGCCTCCCTCTCTTTCTGCGACCAACTAAAAAAATTTCAATCACAAAGCAAAACTTAATGCTTTATTTTGACATTACATTTAAAAGCAAGTAAGAATATCAGTAAATTTCAGAAGCATACCGGCCCAAGATATTGGATGCACTGCTTCTGAAGAAGGCTTCTTGGGCATTTTTCAAGATTAACTTCTTTGCCATCTCCAACATCCAACCTTCATTATCACAGAAACAGTGACCTAAATGTGTTGGGAACTCACAATTGTGCAAAGTTGGGAGGCAAACTTACCAGTAAAAAAATGGATGTGAGCTCTCACTTTCAAACCAGACATCATAGTAGAACTGCAAATTATGCCCATATCGATGTCGTGGATCAATCTGCAGATCAACATAAAAGTAATTTAAGCTTGGAGCAGTAATCATTAGATTATAGGACCTAACAGATTACATATCTATTTAAAAATGGCTTAACCTCCTTTTCCATTTCACCACTTACATAGGAATGTCATAAATTTAAAGGACATTACAACAAAACGGTTGATTGCATTGGTCTGTGTCTGTAATCCAATGCAACATAAGCGATTTCGCATCAGAAATATATGAAGTAGAACTTACAGCTTCAAGCCAGTGTTGCAGTGCCAGTTGTTGAGCTTTATCACTTTTTGATAAACCCTTACCAACCTGCAAAACTAAAAGCATGAACTATCCAAACTATTCAAATCAAATCTAGCATGTAAAATAATGCAGAACAATACAGTTCATCTTATTGCAATGATTTTATTAAAGCCATCACCTTTGCAGCCCTAGTCAGAGCCCTCGCCCACCGAGAACCTGCTGTCTCGGGCTTGTTACCATTGAAAAATGATATCGAACTGCGCTTTAGAGATTCAAAATCCAAAGCCTTCCACCTGGGGAATTTAACAAGTAAATTGTTAAGAGAATGATTAAAGCATTATATGAAGACAATTCTTAATCTTGCCGTAATTTACAACGCCAAAGATGAACTAAGAAGGAAAAAGAAACAAAAATTTACCAAAGTTCCTCAACAACAACTGCACAATCTGCAAGATTTCTTCTTGTCCGATAACTCTTATACATTTTCTGCAGCTTAAGAGCAGCGGCATGCATCTCACATGAATGATGAGGAGAAACTAACTCACGAAAGCACATATCCTGACACAGTTTAGAAGCAGAATCATCCCTCAGAGTGTCAGCGCAAGTAGAATCTAAATAATGATCATCCATATCTAAGCTATTTGATGTGGTTGTAGCTGTGAGATCATTATATTGTGGCACCAAATTATTGATTTTTGAGAACACTTCAATAACATCCTTTCTGTAGCCAACTGAAGGCAGCTTAATCCCGAGGTTGCCTTTTTTGAATTTAGCTGATCTCACTGTCATCTTGGTTACTTCTGAATTTAAATGATTCAGCTACAATCAAATCCCACTGATGAAAATGGTTATTCTTGAACTGTGATCTACTGGCTTTTCCCTGTAAGAACAAATCATAATATTCATTCTCTTCTATTCTAATAGTTTAGAGAAACATGTTGTAAAATAGTATTATAACAACAAATGAAACAGGGATTTCGGCAATAAAAATAGCTAATCGACATAATTTAATTGTTTTTTAATAAAAAATCAGATGAACATAGATAACAACGAAAAAGAAAGAATAAAGTTTATACCAATAGGTGGATTCCCAGGGAATATGCTATTCATAAACACAGAGCTAGCATCAAATGGAAGCAATTTTCAACTATTTTTAATGTCAAACTGGAACCCAAATACCTTATAAACCTTGAGATACCCTTCACATTTCAATGCTCATCACCATAAAGAGAGAAGAGAAACAGGATCCCCTTATGTCTATGGCTTATTATATTCTTCCATGTCAAGCAAACATAGCCATGCACCTCTAGCAAATGGTCCAAACAACACTACTTTTTAAAGTTTCTTCAGATTTGATTATATCGAAAGATGACATTTTCAAGATATCTAACTCCTCTATTTCAATGGCTGGCAAAAATAAAATAAAATAAAATCAAATAAATATAATAATAATAACGTAAGCGCCATAAAAGAAGAACACAATTGAATCGGTCAACATAAAAGTTTGACCTAAAATTACCGTTAAAAAGACCTAAAGCAAATCTCAGAAGCCATTTATCCATTTGGTGAGAGAAATGAGTTACGAGCTTGAGACCAGAAGAAGCATCTTCTAAAAACATTAAACAAAACCCAATAGCAAGAAAAGAAAGGCAGATAGAAGAGAGGCATTTACGTGAAGAAGAAGAAGAAGAAGAAGAAGAAGAAGAAGCGATTTCCATTGAAAGGAGCCTCTTTTGCTGTATACGTGCTGAAATCTGCTACGACAAAAAAAGCATGGGGGGTTGAAAGAGGAGAAAACTCAGAGGTAATGTAGGCGGCTGAAGAATAAGACTCAAACACCCTGAGCCGCCGGAGCAGCCCCCCCTCTCTGTATAACTACCATGAAACCAAGGTGAACATTTGGCCAATATAAAAAAAGAAAAAAACCTGAGTAGAAAGAAGTATTTTTGGGTTTTCAATCACGGAAGCAAGAAGCCAAAGCGCTTGAAGGCCATCCAGCTCTTTTGAAAAGTAGTATTCATTAGTGTCACCAAACACCAATATTTGTAAAATTGTGCTAAAAAACTTTAGAGGAGCTATCAAGATTGGGTTTTCTGGTGGAGATTCAATCTTTCGCTGAAAATGACATTAAATTTTCCAGATTCTTTTATGAAATTATGTCTGTGAACAAATTCTTTTTTTTTTTTTCATTGAAGCAACTGCTACTTTCATATTGTGGGATATACATATTAAAATTCTTATGCAAACCAGAAGAAGCATCTTCCAAGTACATTAAACAAAACCCAATAGTAAGAAAAGAGGCATTGAGATGAAGATGAATAGAAAGAAAAAGAAGAAGAAGAAGTGATTTCCTTTGAATGGGGCTTCTTTTGCGGCATACCTTCTGAAATATGGCTACAACAACACAAAGCAAAGGCGGTTGAAAGAGAAGAGAGCTCATAGACAATAGACGGCTGAAGAATAAGACTCAACACCCTGCGCCGCCCGAGCAGCCCACCTTCCCTGTATAACTACCATGAAACCAAGGTGGACATTCGCCTGTTCAAAAAAGAAAAGGCCAGAGAGGAAAGAAGTCTTTTTGGGTTTTCAACCACGGGAGCAAGAAGCCAAAGCCCTTGAAGGCCATCCAGCTCTTTTGAAAACTTGTATTCAATAGTGTCATCAAACACTAATGTTTGTAAAATTGTGCTTAAAAAACTTTAGAGGAGCTATCAAGATTTGGTTTTCTGGTGGAGAAAGTTTCAATCTTTCGCTGAAAATAGCATAAAAGTTCAATATTTTTGTAAGAATTTATAAGTATGTGAACTTTTTCTTTTTTTTGGAGTAACTGATTTTTTTCGTTTTGTGGGATATATATATATATATATATATATATATATATATATATATATATATATATATATAATGGAAAATATTAATTTTATTTTATCTAAAAAAAGGGTACATAATCTTTAAAGGGATCACAAACTCTCTAAATACTCAAAAGAGCTAGAAACAAAATTGAAATAAAACCTAATGAGTTAAAAATCCTAAACTAATTGTAAGAATTAAAATAAAAGGCAGGCAAAGAGCCATAACCCAAAATCCCATTAGAAGCGGCAAAAAACCCACAGCACGAACCATCACATCCTGCAAACATTCAAGACAAAAAACAACCACCAAAAGATCATTGAACTAGATTAAACGTACACCTATGAGAAGACCCCCATAATTAGCATAACCGAAGCCCACAGCAAGAGCATAACACAAGGGTTTCTCAAATATGCAAGATAAAAATCATCCAAAAGCTTACCACCATACGAAATGTTGAGCCATTAGAATCAAGAACACCAACAATGCAAATGAAGCAAAAGAAAGCCTAAACAAGAAATAACAAAACACCCAACCAACAACATGATAATATGAAATAACACTAAAATTTATCACAAACACTAACTAGCCTAATTAAAGTCCATCAAGCCAAACATAAAGGGGTATCAACAACCCAACCACAATACACGAGAAGCCCATGAACCGGTTGATCAGGGAAAGCCAAAGAATAGAATTTCAGATAGTAAATCAAACAAAATAATCTAAAAAAATAGGAGTGGAAGCAACAACAAAGATACTAACACATGGGCACCAACATGAAGAGAAATTTATATAGTGAAACATATAAAAGAATCATAGAATCAGAGGTGGAAACAACAGCTAATGAACCATCACATAAGCACCAGCAGGAAGAGCCTAATAGAAACCAAATACCAAAGAGAAAATATTTTATCAAAAGAAAATTAAAGGCATAAAAACAAAACATATGTAGTAACCTAAAATAAAAAGCAGGAAGCAACCAGAAACTACTCAGAAATAACTACCCTGTGACATATGGAACATCCAAAGCTTTAAGATTGCTTTTACCTTTAAGAAATCTATAAGAGGAGTTCATATTAAACAAAACAATATCGTAAATATTGGAATCTTCCTTTGCCAACCAATTAGCACAATCATCACCTTCTCTGAAAATATGAGTAATTCTATATTTGAATTTACAATGCAGGGTCTTTATTTTGTTGAATAAGTAAAAAATACTGTCATTATGACATTTTTTAAAACTAATTAAAGAGACGAGTACTTTAAAATTAGATTCGATTCAAATTTTCAAAATTTTGTTATCAATACATAACATAAGCCCCTTAAATAGAGCAGTCAACTGCGCACCAATAACATTGCATTTAGGAATGTTTGAAGTTGCAAAACCAAACAAAAGCTTTCCTTCATGATCACGAATTAAACCATCACAACCAAAATTGGCATTTGAGATAGAACCATCAATGTTGAGTTTAAACTCATTTTTAAAAGGCTCAGACCACCTCACCATTTGGGAATAAAAACCAAACAAGTATTGCCACTATCAATTTTGAAGAAAGAAGACCAAACTCTCTTCCCTATTAAATGATTATGAGTTAAAACTTTAGCATTAAAAATTGCATGATTTTATTTTTGAAGGTACTTATTACCCTAATAGAACTCATTTTAACACCATTATGCTTACTATTAATCCTCTCATTCCATAAAAGTCAGAAAACCACCAAAGGAATAACAGTAAGAATATGATCTTTAACTTTATTATGAAACCAACCAGGTAAAAAGAAAAAGAAATTATTGTTATTAAAAGAAACCTTCAACTCAAGACCGTTCTCAAATTCAAACCAACGCCTAGAAGCAATCAGGCCATTCAAAAAGACATGCCTTAAAGTCTCAATATGATATCAACATTGACGTTTAAAAACAAAGCAAAAAACCTTTCTCTTTTAACCTGATATCCACATGAATATAACCTTTCAAAATTCTCCAAGTGAAAAAAGAAAACTTTAAAGAAGTAGAGGAATTTTAAAATTTACCAAATATAGGGCTACAATCCCTCTTATACCTAAAATAATTCCAAACTTTGTTTAAGCTGAATTCACCATCTTCAATGAATTTAAAAATAGGTTTATCATTATAGTTAATATTGAGATGAATGTCATAAATG
The DNA here is from genome assembly GCA_019925795.1 of Dendrobium chrysotoxum. NCBI lineage: Eukaryota > Viridiplantae > Streptophyta > Magnoliopsida > Asparagales > Orchidaceae > Dendrobium > Dendrobium chrysotoxum. Next base: position 20,415,484 of record CM034314.1, on the reverse strand, counting down.
ATATCCACCATGCTTTGAAGAACATACTCTATTGGAAGATTATTACATCATTTGCCATCCTTGATGAACCAAGACACCTTTAATGAGGAGGTAGAATGAGTGTCAAAGTAAGAGTTAAGAGAACCAAAAGATTGATCATCCTTCCAGAAATGATAAGAGTCATTCCTAATTCCCATTGAATAGTTGATTAGACATTTGATATTACATAACCTTCTCTATCCAGAAGATTGACCCTGCTTATTATTACAATAATTTTTATTCATGTTGTTAGCCCAATAGAAATCATTTCTTCTAAATCCACCATAACTTGTAAGAAAATCCTTTCACCAAATCAACATGGTTTTACATCCCAAACCACCTTCCATGAGATGGATAATACAAGCTTTCCAGTTAGACCAATGAATATTTTTAGAATTCGAGCAGGAACACCAAAAGAGTATCAATCTTGCCCTAGGGATGAAAATGAGTTGAGCTAACTCGCGATATTGCTCAAAATTGACTCGTTAAAAAGCTCTTGAGTCAATTTTATTAAGTATCAAGCTCGAGAAAAATTTTGAGCTCATTGGATTGTCAAGCTCAAGTTCGATCCAGGCGAAGTTTGGCTTGATTACATTTTGAGCAATTTGAGTTTGTGCAAAAGCAAAAGGCGGAAGGTGGACCAACTATGCTCCATAGATTTGAGGAGTAAACCAAGTTATCTAAGCGATAGAAAATAAATAAATATAAGTGTTATTTTCCTTGCTTGTGTGTTATGGTTTGCCATTCTAGAGTTAGGGCTTCTCTTCTCTTCATCATTTGCTGTGGTTTATGAGCTCTAGGAGGAGAGGCGAGTCAACGACTAGAGAGTAGAGAGACATCCATTTTTGTCCTGGTATCCTCTCTCTCTCTCTCTCTCTCTCTCTCTCTCTATATATATATATATATATATATATATATATATATATATATATATATATATATATATATATATATAACTTCACTCATTCTGCAAGAACGGTAATACCTATGGCAACCATGATTTATAGTAAGCGATTCCACTCGTTCAGGACAGTTTTCTGCTCTGCTCTGGTTAGGAATTTTTAGGTGGTTCATCTTCTTCACCCTAAATAAAATTACTGAGGTATAAAAAATTTCTTTAGATTCTAGTGGGGTTTTGTTATTTTTATTTCAGAATGATTAATGTTTGTGAGTTTAAAAAATTTATTTTCGTTAGATGTGGTTCTTAGGTCGTTCATCTTAATCTCTACTTCTTTCTCTCATACCTATCATGATAGGGTTTTTCTTTTATTCTTTAAGCTTGAAGTTGATCCTTGTAATTGCACCAAAAGTTTACTCAGAGAGGCATCTGATTGATGATGCATATTGTTAAATTAAGAGTGTAGATCTTAAGATTTACTCAATGTAGCTTTGTAGTGTCGTATTTTAGTAGCTTGACCTATCGATTACACAAATATTGATGCATTTTATCGCCAATAGACCTTAACAAAATTTGAAATCATATGTACTATTAGGCTAATAATTTAGATTCAGTTTCCATTTAATTTAGATTCATATCCTTAATTAAAAGAAAACAGATATGATAGTAATGTGCAAATTAATTTGTGTAATGTAGTCCTACTATGACAGATCAAATTCATGCTTAAATAATTATTCAATGCAATAAATCTACAAGCATAAAACACATGTTAGAACTAAAATTAGATGTAGACTAGAACAAGGTTACTTGATGAATATCATGTATATATAGAATGATAAAGGCATATTTTACATGCTACATCATATACTTTACAAAATTACCTTGGAGCCAAATGTGAATTTGTGCATTGCAGGTCCATAAAATGCATATTCCTTTTATTTTAATTAATTTAAAAGCTAACTATTTTTTTGATTATAAACATTGAGCCTTGTATTTTTCTCAAAAAAATTGAGCCTTGTCGTTTCTCTAGACTTTCTTTGTTCAGTGCGCAAGCATCAAGTGATTTATATTACATACAATGCTTAATAATTATATATTAGATATTATTTGTGCTTACATATTTATGGATTTTGTTTGGCTTTCCTTTGCAATAAATGATTTAGGACTTAAGATAACTTGTATGCTAAAGTTAAATTGTTTGTTCTATTTACTCAAGAATGTCACCCGAACCATTTGTCAAAGATAATATTAGTGATCAAATAAATTTGGAGACAATTAATGAAGTGCAATCCTTTAGTACAAATCGAAATATTATTTTGAATGAAAATGATGTTTGTGTGGAGGAAAATAAGGGAATGGTAGGGAATGTTGCAAGAATAGGTAATGAGAATGAAGATGAAAATCCTATTGGAAAAAAGAAAAGAAAAGAAGATATCAACTATTTGGGATAGTTTAAGGAAGTTACTCTTCCTTGGGTAGAAGAAAGGGGAATGCATTCATTGCAAGAAGAACCTTTCCATAGGAAATACAAGATCAATAACACAGTTTAAACATCATTTGGAACATTGTGTTGGTAGAGTTCATTCCATAAAAAATAAAAAAATTCTGTATTTTCAAGCTAAGGACATTGATTCAATAGCTAACAATGCTCTGGAGAGTGTTAGTTTGACTATATTCTTCTATGATAATTTTAAAGTAAGAGAAAGCATAACACACTACATTTTGATCAATGAGAAGCCATTTTCAATTGCAGAAGAATTTGATTTTAACCGTGTTCTTAAGTCAATGTAACCTTATTTTTTAAAATATTCAAGAATAACATCTCATAATGATGTCATGTTAGTATACATAAAAGATTAAAAAAATCTATGTAATGCATTGAAAAAGTATAAACATAATTAGTTTTACCATAGACTTATGGGAGTCCAAAAACCAATAAATTTCTTATATGGTTATTACCGGACATTATGTAGACTCTAATGGAAAGTTGCAAAAGTATGTGCTAAGTTTCTTTCTCTTGTCTCCTCCTCACACAACTTTAGAGATTGTTGACACTTTTTACAAGTTATTAAATGAGTGGAGTTTGTAGAATAAAGTGTTCACAATATCAGTTGATAATGCTTCTAATATGATCGGGCCATTAAATTACTAATGGATAACTTTCATCTACAAAAAAAAAATATTTTTGGAGGAAAAATATTTCATGTTTGTTATTATGCATATATCTTGAATTTGATGGTGAAAGATGAGACTTAAAGTGTAGAATTTATGGTAGAAAGAAATCCATGACAAATTTAGCTTTTTAAATGCATTCAAAGTTAGACTACTTAGATTTGCTAATGTTGTTCAATAGTTACAATTGCCAACTAGAAAGCGAGTTATGGATTATCCAATAAGGTGAAATTCAACCTACAACATGATTACTGTGGCTCTTAAGTTGAGGGAGACATTCTCTTCGTATAGTGAGAGGGAGATATCTTATCAGAACTATCCTACACAAGAGGAATGGAATAAGATAGTGATGGTTTGTGTCATCCTTGGTTTTTTTAATGAAGCAACAAACCTCATTTCAGGTATCGAATATCCTTTTTCAAATTTATTTTTGTCTTAAATATGCACCATTAAGAAGGTTTTAGATAATGGCTCAATATCTCCTAATGAAGTTTTTTGAGACATGACTATAAAAATGAAAGGAATAATTGACAAATATTGGTGCAAATGTTGCAATCGAGGATCTCGAGCTCATGATTTTGATCATAACAATTTTTATTGGCTTCTTACTATATTTCTCCTGTTAGTATTTATGGATATTATTTTTCTGTGCATACTAACATTTCAGGTAAATCGACTCAAGATTGGGTAGACTATGTGTGTTATCATTTGATAAGAGTCTGTAATTTTATTTATTTATTTTACATTTCTTGTGCCAAAAGTCCTATAAAAAGTGTATAGAAGCTTAGTGATCGTGCACACACATAGGAGAGAAAATTTAAAAATATTAATATTTGATGAAATCATACTATATGATCTGAGTTAAAATGAATTTAATTATATCATTAAGTTAAGTTTTTTTATTTTGATCTAATTGTACTGTATGATACTGATGATACTGGATGATCAGTACAAATCAAGAAACTTGCCACCAATCATAAATTAGATAATATTTTGAAATTCAAAATTTGTATTAATTGTACTATACGATCCCTATCATACTAGATGATGAATTTAAATCTTGCCTAATCTAATCCCCTAATTAAGCAATCAAATCTGGATTTATTAATATTGAACATCATACTATATGATGCCCTTATTTGTACATTACAAACCAATTCTAGATGGGGATGATAATTAATCGTCGTTGATCATCTTGGACTAAATAATGATTCGATTGAACTAATCATATTGTATAATACTTAAATTATATTGTTATATTATATTGAACTAATTGTATAATATGATTCCATATCATACTGTACGTTCAGAGTCAGCAAAATTGAAAATTTAGGATTTTTTGTAGCCTAATTTAAATACTTATTTAAAGTTAAAGGAGAGAATCTTTTGGCTATAGAAGGAACTATGAGGGAGAACTCTTGAGAGAACTTTAGTGCTTTGGAGAAGGAGAAGGTGGGATTGAGTGTGAGAGAGAAGGAGTGTGAGGGATTTCCACATGATTGGTCCCAGATGGTTTGTACCTTTTTCCTCCAAGAACTTGGTGAGTTTTTGGGGTTACTTTAGGGAGAGAAGCTTCAAGGTCAAAGGTCGAGGTTCTCTGCCTTCACCAGGATGGTGAAAAGATTTTCAGTTCTCCACCGCACTAAGTTTAGAGGAAGTGATTTGTAAGGGCTTCTCTGCCTTGTTGTGGGGGCTAAAGGAGAAACACTAAAGGAGTTAGTGCAATACCTAGAGAGCAGGACTCTGGGGAGTGGATGTAGTTCAAGTTTTGACTGAACCACCATAAAATTTTTGGTGTGCTCGTTCTTTTACTTGCTTTTTTATTTCTCACATTTGATTTCCTACATATTATTCTTGTGAAATATGTGGTGAGAAATTTTGTGATATCTGTGGATTAGTTTCTATGAGCAAGAATTAGTAGAAACAAAATCTGAAAGCAAAAGTAACAAAAATATTTCTTTTTACTCAAACAAAAATATAAATTTCATTTTGATCTTTGATATTTGCTTCTGCTAGTATTTTTGCTTGGAATCATTTGTAGAGAGTAACATTTAAGGGGCAAGATTTTTAAAATACCAATTCACCTCTACCCCCCCCCTCTTGGTGTGCATAGGGACCATTCAACGCGGTTTAACATCCTCCATTGAACTTTCAATTGGTATCAGAGCAATCTTAAAATTGTGATTTTAAAAAATCCCTAAGAAAAGATCAAATGGCACATTTCAGAAATTGAAATACCATGAAATGTTATTCTATAACTAGTCCACCATTATTCGATAAAAAAAAAATTTATTTTTAAAAAATTTGCACGTCTACATTTTGTAATCCATTGATATTAGAATGTGATATATGATTCAGGAAGGCCATTCTACACCTTTTCATTTTATTAATGGAGTTAAGGTAGAAACCTCATTTATTGAATAGAGTCATGAGGATAGATAATTAGCTTAGCTTAATATGGGATAAACTATGCATCACATATGAAGGTACTAGTAAGGTCAAATAATCTAAGTTAAAAATTTTGTTGCATGAATATGAACTATTTCACATGAAATTTAATGAGCTAATTTATGAAATGTACATTAGATTCAATCAGATGGTGACACCCCTGCATGCTTTAAGTAGAGAACTATCCAATTCAGAAAAGGATAGCAAAATCCTACATTATCTATCTAGTGCTTATGATGCAAAGGTTACTATAATATCTAAATTAAAGATTTGAATGTGTATTCTATTAATAACTTGCTTGGCTCACTCATTGCCTACGAGCAAGGCGTAAGTCAAAGATTACTCAATATAGGTGACAGGATAAAGGAGAATGCTGTGGCTCTAAAAGCTAATTACTCAGACAGTGACAACTCTATAGCTGAGGAGGATGACGACATTGCACTGATGACTCGATAATTCTGAAGTTTTTTTAAGAGAAACAAGAAGCATTACCAGCAATGGAATAAAGGTAAAATTAGCAAAAATTTCAAAACATCAGCTGACACTATTTATTTTGAATGCATAAAACTAGGTCACTTGAGTATTGACTGCCCTAATTTGAAAATTCATCCGGCTAAGGGGAAGGGTGAAGAGAAGGAAAAATTTAAAAAGGGAAGCACAGACATAGAAGGCATTTTGGGCAAACTTTACCTTAGAATCATCCGAATAGGAAGCATAAGATGAGGTAACTAATCTGTGTCTCATGGATAATGATAGTATTGATCATTCTGATCAAGATGAGGTATGCCAGCTATCTTATGATGAACTTTTTATTATATCTGAGAAAATTCATAATTTATATAGGAAGCTTAAATATATATATATATATATAGTAGCTTGAATAATGATTCTTTTACCATACAAAAGAAACAAGATTATTCTTAGGGTAGAACACAATGCTTTAGATAAATCACATATATCTTTACTTGATGAATTTGATGTATTAAATAAGAAGCATCTTGATTTAATCTAAGAGCATGAATCCTTGAAATATGAGCATCCTGATTTAGATGATGCATTTGATAGATTAAATGTAGTGGTTGGTAACTTGGAAACTAGTAGGAATGAAATCCTATTAAAACTAGCATTTGAGAAAAGTATAACTAATGCTCTAGAGATAAGATTACAAAGACTGCAACAAGACACTTACAGGCCTATGCATACATAATCACAACCTAGGACACAATATGCATTGTATATCCCTAAGAAGAAGCATAACCCAAACATAGACTAGTAAATCCATTCCCTGGGGTTAGGTGTCATTCTTGTGGCATGCTAGGTCACATAGCCCACACTTACACAATACATCATAGGACATATTTAGTGTGGAGGCCTAAATCACTTGCATCATAATATAGTATCATGTAAGTCATTCCTCTAAGCATAAGGTTGAACCCAAACTCACTTGGTTTTCCAAATCTAACCTCTAATTGAAATTATAGAGGTGCTCTTACAAAAGGCCTAGTGAGAGCATGTGGTACCTGGACAGTGGATGCTCAAGGCATATGACATGAGATTTGAAGCAATTCATCATGCTGGAGGCCAGGGCAGGAGGCATGGTTACACTGGGAGACAACACCACTAGGAAAGTGGTGGGCTCAGGTATGATTGGAAACTCAAAGAATTTTATAATTGAAAATATTTTACTAGTAGATGGATTGAAGTATAATCTTCTTAGTAGCAGTCAATTATATGATAAAGGCTTTGAATTTAAGTTTCTATCTACTAAGTGTTTGATCAGCTTAAATGGAAATATCATTTTAAAAGGTAAACAAATCAATAATATTTATATGCTTGATTTGAACTATGTTGATTATTCAAATTTTATATGTTTAAAATCTATTGTTGATGAATCCTGCTATGACATAGGAGACTATGTCATCCAAGCATGAAAACCCTTAGAAAAATCATCCAAAAAAATCTAGGTAGAGGCATACCCAAATTGGAATTCTCTAAAGACCATCTTTGTGATGCTTACCCATTAGGAAAATAGGTCAAAACATCATTTCATCACATTAAAGACATCATCACATCTAGACCTTTAAAAATCCTTTACATGGACTTGTTTGGACTAGTTAGTACCGCCAGCTTAGGTGTGAAGTCTTTTGGATATGTAATTGTAGATGATTTTTGATCTCTACACACTGAGAAGGAAATCCTGCTTAAATCCCATTGTTCGGTGCCGTTTACATCACCTCCCAAAAGTCCTGCATAAAGCCCGCAATGACATCCTCGATTACACTCCTATTTGTGGCTTTAAAATGAGAATGAAACCAAGTTTCATTTATTTTCTACATCCACGCTAAAGCTCCAGCTTTAAATCTCCCTGTTCGACCCAAAGCCGTACCCAACCTCTACTCTAACTTCTACCCAGATTGAAGCTCCTCTAACCTACTTCCCTCCTAGCCTATTTGAATCTAGAATCCATAGCCTCCTAGCCACAAGCTAATCGGACCCTACGCTCCGATCCTCCAAACCCGCTGACCAACCTTTTTCAATCTGCTGATTAGCCCCAACTGCTCCTCATAGTAAACCGACCTCCTAGCCACCAATCTCTACTCCTCCTAGCTACAGATATCCACTTCTCTAACGCCATAATCCCTGCATATCAACTTGCTGCTTCCATCTTCTCTTAGCCAAATCCAACCTTATAGCAACCACAATCCAACTCCTATTGCACATCAAATCCCCCCAAATAACCAAAATAATAACTCATTTTCTCTGTTATCACTATTATTATTGCTAATTACTAGTATTATTATTATTATTATTTAAAAAAAAACAAAAGAAAAGAAGAAAAACTAAAAAATTTTATGCATTCGCAATCATCATTGTCATCTCCACCACTTGTATAAAGGTATAATAACGATCCTCAAACTCAAAAAACCTGAAAGTCCCAATCTCTGCATTTATAGCATGCTGGGGGACCCCCTATACAAGTTTTTTTTAGCATGGTGGGAGGGAACCCGATGCGGCACTTATGACGAGGTAAAAAAAGCCTTAGGCACGCTTTTCTTTACATAGCAGGGTAAAAGAATTAGGTACTCGTGTGTGCCTCAGTATCTGCGGGAAAAAAACTACATCTTCAAATATGTACCCCTTTAGACCTATGCATGCTTTTCTTGGAGTGGTAGGATTGAAGACTACGACCGCGGTGTTACCCAACACTGACTGTGCATATCTTTCTTGACTTGGCGGGCAGGCTATGATTCCTAAAATTTCACCTAAATTGGGGTGACGTCGGGAGGCTGCCAAAATTTTCACTAACAGAGGACCTTAATTGAATCAAATGAACATGGGGCTTGCATAATATGATGCAGGAAACTAGACATTAAAATATTAAATGGATAACCATATTGAAAATACAAACATTAAATAGCCACGTTGATCATTTAAATGCATTTAAATGAATATCATGCAAGCAAGTAGAAGACTCGTGGTGAATAAACTCTTAAGTGCATGCGAGCAATGAATGGTAAAATTAAAATGACTTATGACATGTAACTAATCAAGTTACAAATGTAGATGAAAGAAAGACCCTTGATGAATATACTAATACATTAAAGAAATATTGGATTTGAAATGAACATGGTCCTCCTACAATCGACATTAATTAACTCATAAGCATACACATAAGTCTCTTGTGAACACTGAAAGTTAGCATGAGATGAGCTGCCTATAGGCATGAATAAAGAAGTTGATGGTGCTCAAAATAATATGCGACAAACATTGAAGGTTGATATGCAATGATATGCTCACAAATAGAATGAGGAAGATGTGCAATAAATATAGTAGTCTACAAACAGATGATGTCACTTAGCAACATACAAGCACACTAAGCTCTTGCAAGTGGTGACAGTTAGTACGCAATGATTACAAAGACACACTTACTAATCAAGTATTTAGCAAATGCATAAGTTCCATACAGGCGAAGTAAGTCTACATGCAGCGAATGCTATAACATCTCGTTAGCCAACATCAGCTAGTTATCAAATGAAACCTGTAACTTCCTATAAGCACTGAAAATTAATGTGCGATGAACATGATGACCCACTAGCTAGTGTGCATGAAGAGGTTAGTGGCATATGTAGTCACACCCTACAATAAATAATAATTGATATATGATGAGTGCGATTGTTCATTTAACATGCATGAAGATATTGACAATGAATGTAGCTCATCCAACAACCAACCTAGATTTACAAAAAATACCCTCAGTACCCTACAATCATGGAAAAGGACTACATTGTACAAGCTCCTACGAACCTTCAAAGGAGACCTATCATGTACACAAAGTGCAATCCATGAGCAAATACATAAGGCCTTTAGCAAACGCAAGCTCCTATGATCCATCGCAGGAGACTCATTAGTGTACAATAGTTTACATGTAAAAGTAACAGGTAACCCATAGTGTGATGCCACACTACCGGATCTGTAATACTCATACAAGCGAACAGAAGGCATGTATAAGCTCTTAAATGGAATACTACGCACACTCAAATGAGGGTTATCCTCATAGACAATTGGTGCCAGATGATTTCTAAATGCCCCCTAAACACCAGCATGAGCTCCAACGAGCATGTAGTATTTACACATGTGATGTCTGAGGATGCTGCGTGGGTCAAGAAATGATAAATCAAAGTTTGATGATCTTTCTATGCGAGTAGATGGGAGTCGACATGGCTCGAACTATCAAAAGAATATATGATCATGGAATCAACTAAGATATTTGTTTTTATATGTTTATATTAGGCTTTCAAGGTCTATAAATAAGAAAATCCACAAATAAAAGCATAAAGCTGACAACGAACCCAATCCACTGTCAGCAATTAGATAGAATTGACAAGGTTCAACATATAATTACAAAAAATTCCCCCTAAACACCAAGCGAGCATGTTATATATACATACATGACATTTAAGGATGCTGTGCAGGTCTAATGATAAATTTAAGTTTTAACCTGATCATTTTATGTGAGTAGATAGGAGTTGACACAACTCGAACTATCAAAAAATATATAATCATGATGTTGATCGAGTTATTTATTTTAATACATTCATATTAACATGAAAATTATTTAAATAAAGTCATAAGGCCTATGACAAACCTAATCCTCTATCGATAAGTAAACAGAGTCGACAGGGTTCAGTCAATAAAATATAATTTCCTATAAATACTCCGATGATGATCATGCTGAATGTTTATCTCAACCGGAGAGCTTACTCTAAATATTTATAAAAACTTCCCAAATGCCCATAAAATTCAAAATTCTATAAAAATATTAAAACCTAAAATATTTAAAAATTAAATAAGTCATCAAACGCTTAAAGTAAAATCCATCCACCCTCCATAATCTTTTATTAAGGTGGACAAGTTTGAAATACACTTTAGCTCACAAATAGCCAGTGCCCGGTCAAGAATATCACTAGGATTCATTCTCAAACAGTCTCTTACCAGTAAGGATGTGGTATTGGTCCTCTAATTGGCAGTTTGGTCAGATGGGTCTATAAAGAATCCATGGTTTAACCAGATGGCTCCACATGGTCAATAATTTTGATCGTGACCCTCGGACCTAGTGGCTTGGTCGAATGACTCCATTGTATTAGGGTTACGATCATAACCCGTATGTTCTCAAATGGCATCAAATTCTCGAGATATGAATCAATAGGATATAATTGATAGGGTAAAAAGCCCCCTGTTAGCTAAGGTGGATCCAATTTTATCCCCTTAGATAAATATTCATCCAAAGTCAACAAGGTTACCTTAGACGACATAACACATGGCTACCAGTAAGGATCCTTCTATTAGGTTAGGTTGACTACCTCCTCTAAGTAGACCAAGGACCACGATGGCCCATGATATTTGGGAATTAGTTAGTAGACCTAAGGACCAGAGTGTTGTAGGAATAAAGTAGGTTTTCAAGACAACACTAGTGCCATTTGCAAAGTGGATTCTAAAATGTAACTATTATGTAGTGATTAGAAATAAGACAGATTAGTAGCTAAGGGGTACAATCAGATAGAATGAATTAATTTTGAGAAAACCTTTGCCCCTGTAGCTAGGTTAGAAGCTATTAGAGTTATACTAGCTTTTACTTACTTTAGAGGTTTCAAGTTATACCAAATGGATGTTAAGAGTGCTTTTCAAAATTTGATGATTAAGGACGATGTATATGTGGATTAACCCCCTGGATTTGAGAATTCTTAATTTTCCAATCATGTGTTCAAATTAAAGAAGGAATTGTATGGATTGAAGCAAGCACCTAGAGCTTGGTATGAGAGGCTTAATATATTTCTCTTATATGGAGCCTTTGTTAAAGGTAGTGTAGACACCAACTTATTTCTTAAGAAAGTAGGAGAAGATCTTCTTATTATGTAAATTTATGTGGATGATATAATCTTTGGATCAAAAAATAAAAATATTTATCATGAATTTTTAGAAATAATGAGTGAGGAGTTTAAGATGAGTATGATGAGAGAGCTTACTTACTTTCTTGGATTTAGTGTAAAGTAGAGAGATGGTGGAACCTTCCTTAGCCAATCTAAATATATCAATGATATTCTTAAGAAATATGAGATGGATATTGCTAAGGCAATCAAAACTCGTATGAACTTTATTATTCAACTAAATAAGGATCCCAATAGAAAATCTATAGATCAGAAGAAGTATAGAGGAATAATAGGATCACTTATTTATTTGACTGCTAGTAGACCATACATTATGTTCAGTGTTTAACTTTTTGCTAGATTTAAGGCCGATCCTAAGGAATCCCATATGAGTGTTGTTAAGATAATCCTTAGATACCTCTTAGAAACCCAATTAAGAAATTTGGTATCTTAGACATAGCCCATCCTTTGAAATCATAGGTTATTCAAATTCTAACTTTGTTGGATGTAGGGTAGATAGAAAAAAGCTCCTCAGGAACCTTTTAATTCATAGGCCAATCACTACTTTCCTGGTCTAGTCAAAAGCAAAACTCTGTAGCATTATCCACCACTAAGGCAGAATACATTGCTATAGGAAGGTATGTTGCTCAAGTCTTATAGTTAAAGTAACAAATCTTAGATCTTGAGTTATTTGTAGGCACTATTCCTATCATGTCTGACAACACTAGTGCCATTTACATTTCTAAAAATTTGATCCAACACCCCTGCATGAAGTATATAAATCTTAGGCATCATTTCATTAGAGATCATATAGTTAAGAGAGAAATAAAACTACATCAAAAAGCTATTAGCAGACATCTTTATCAAACCCCTTGCCTATAACATCTTTAGCGCATTGAGGACTAGACTAGGGGTTATAAACATTCATGCTTGATCCAGGGTTAATGAGATAACTTCAATCATTTGCAATTATGAGTTTTTCTTTTCATCATGTGTTTTTGATATTTTTCCATGTATTTGATTTGAGTTTGTATGTTTTTTATTTTATTTCTATTTATTATGTTCTATAGTTATTCTCTGATCATCACACACCTAAAATCATTTTTTTATTAAAAAAATTTGTTCATATCGTATGGTACAAATCAGTTCATACTATATGATCTACACATTTTTTGCACATCATGATCATCTGTGAAATTAATGGTCTTGATCTAACAAATTATTATTGATCATACTATATGACCAATTATTTTGTACTGTATGATCCACGTGTAACAAGCTGTTGGATGAATTCAATTTGATCGGTATGATCATCAATAACATATCGTACTGTATGAACACCTGTTCATACTATATGATGTATTGGTCAAAAACACATCCAGGCTGACTCCTCAAGATATTGGATTTAACAAAGATCATCCAGTATGATTCTGATCGTACTGTACGATTTGACCAACTTTTTGATTGATCGGATAGGATGAATTAACTTCTTCTGATTGTACAGTATAATACCTATTGTATAGTACAATCTGGTTAAAGTCTATTTAAAGGAAGGGAACTCAAATGCTAAACTCACACTTCTCATCACACTACTTTCCTTCTTCATCTCTCAAGTCCTCATATTGTTTAAATGGATGGAGAAAAATGATCTAGGGCACTAGTAGGGAGTTTATCGAGGTGACTAATAGATCCCCATTTCACTGAAGCTGTTGATGAAGATGCATATCATTGCTACAAGGCTGTTGGGATAACCCCCTCTTAAGTTATCAATTAGGAGAATCTGAATTTTGAGGCACTGAACCTTTTTACTGGCACTACACTCCAATTTATCCTAACCCAAGCTTTTTTCTTTAATTTTGAACTATTGTATGAATTCTTTGTCAGCCTTAGAATCAATAGTGAAGGCACTTCCCTTCAATCCTTTTTCAATAGGAGACCTGTAGAGATTATTTATACAGATTTTGACCAAATCCTATGTCTCTCCACCACTAGCTTTAAAGCTTACACCAACAACTCCTTCAACATACTCTACAGTGATAGACGCCGCCATGATCGTTATGTGGTAGATCCAGAAAAAGAGGAGGCAGTTGGAGCTCTACCAGCTCCAGCACCAGCTTTAGCACCAGCACCTATACACCAGCCTTCTCAGTATAAGACATTGATTTAGAGATTTGGTCAGATGGAGACTTGCTTTGATGCTTATGTTGAGGAGCAATATCAGTAGTATGAGACTGATATGGCATGATTTGGCAAGCAGTTTGCATCCCTTCATCGATACTTTTAGGCACCTTTACCACCACCACCTGATTAGGGACCATCGTACTTTTAGCGTGTGTTATTTATTATAGTTTTTTTATATATTTTCTTTTCATTATCTTATTTATTTTATTTTTCTTATTATGCTTAGTTGTTCTTCCTTTTTGTGATTGTTGACCTTGATGTTCACCCAAGAACCCTCCATTGGGTTCAGTGGGTCAAGCCTGACCCATGCCCTGGGTCAACCTGGTTGACCCATTAAACCTTATAGGGTTAATTCAAGTTTAAATCGGATCCAAACCCTATTCTTGGCTCGACCCCCTACCTCCTTTGACCCAATTGAATAGGTTGACCAAGTCAAACTTTAACTTGGTTAACCCAAGTCTCATAAGGTCATTTTGACCCATTTAAGTTAAATTAAATCCCTATTTAAGCCATTTAAACATTTCCTAATGCTCCCTCATTCAACCACGGCTAGACAACCTGATTTCCCACTAAATTAATCAAGGATTCGATCCTAGCCGTAAATCTAAGCCCTTGATCTTTTAAATAGTCTCTTTAGGGTTTGTTTTGGGGACTTTTTGCTCTTGCCTCCTCCCTAAGCCCTCTTAGCCTGAGAGCTTTGGTGAGAAAACTCCCATGACCTCCCTTCATCTTTCCCAAGTCGACCCCACCGGTCAACCCCTGCCGGCGGTGATCTTCTGGTGACCCAAAGGCTTAGTCATTCCAAGGCTTTCCTAGCAAGATCCCTAGCGTTTCGAGGCTCGAGTTCAACTAGGAAATTATTCGTGGACAGTCTACAAGTTCAGAGAGTCCAAAAATACCAACATCCATCGGTTAGTTTCTCCAAAAACCCTAACCCTAGTTAGAAACACATCTTTCTAAATGGCTTTTAATACAGTGCTTTTTAGAATGCAATATATATCCCACATGAATGCTCTTCATGAGTGAAGTCTAGTGTTAAAATTTCATGCGATTTGGTCCACTGGATTGATCGAATGAGATGAAAAATGCTCCTAGGTCTCGGTTTACATAATACGTTTGTTGCGTAAAATGAAGACCATTGATCTTATGATCAACAGTCCTGATCTAGCCAAACCGCGGCCATCTCCGACTGTGTGTATGTCTCGTTTAGTTGGCTCTCAATTTGGCGTGATTACAGCTGTCCAATGTCGACCGTGGAGGATCGAACGGGCGACGGACCACGATGACGTGGTTAATGAAACCACGTCTGCGGCTTTAATCCTGCCGCAATCATTGCTGGCGGTGCCGCCAAGCAATGATTGCCCGTGGTCCGTGGGACTAATATCACCGCCACATCACCCGCTGTCGATTATTTAATTTAAATTAATTTAAAACCTATTTTAAATGTATTTGTTATTATTATTATTTATTATTATTATTATTATTAATTTTAAATTATTACTATTATTATTATTTTAAATTATTATTATTGTTATTATTTATTATTATTAGTATTATTATTATTATTTAATTAATAATATTATTTTTGATATATTATCTTATTATTATTGTTATTACTATTATTAGTATTATTATTATTATTAAATTACTTTAATTATTATTATTATCATTATTAATTTATTTTCATTATTATTATTATTATTATTTATTCATTATTATTATTATTTTTAAATTATTTTCATTATTACTTTTTCCAAATAATTTTTATTATTATTGTTATTACCATTATTATTATTATTCTTATTATTATTTAAAAGTTTTTTTTTTAATATTATCATTAATATTCCTATTATTATCATTATTATTTTTATTATTATTATTTTTATTATTATCATTATGATTTATTATTATTATTGTTATTAATTTCAAAATATTATTATTAATAATATTATTACTATTATTGTTATTATTATTATTGTAATTATCATATTATTCTCTTATTATTATTATTATTTTAGGTTTTTATTATTGTTATTATTATTAGTTATATTTTAATTATAATTATTATAATTATTTTCATTTTTATTATTATTTTAACTTTAATTATTTTAATTATTATTATAATTATCATTTTAACTTTATTATGATTATTCTCATTATTATTATTTAAAAAATACATATGTTTATTTTAAAATTCAGAGAACTTTAATAATTGATTTATGTTAATTAATTAATTAATTATTTTTAAATATAATTATTTTAAATCATTTAAAAATACCTTTTAAATCCATTTAACTTCAATAATTCACAACTAATTTATTTTAGATCGGATTTTAGCGTATAATACATTATTCTTTTCAGAAAATTATGAATTCTAATTTAAAAATATTTTTAGAAACCAAAAATTCTTGGTGTGTTCATGTTTGTATTAAATTTCTCTTATGTCATCCCAAGGGTTAGTTTCAAACCTGATTTAAAACTTGCTCAACGTAGTGACACCCTAAGGATAATAATTAAGGACCCGTCTAGCGGACTTAGAGAAATTCTAGGAGTTAGGGTATACCTCCAAATGACTTGAAACTTGAAACACTTAAACTTAGTGACACTCTAAACTCCCTAGAATTTTTTAGGAATTTTTAGGGCCCTTTAAACCTCATAATTAAGAAACCCTAATTGCCCTTTAATTAGGACCCAATAATTTCAAAAAATTCTAGTAAATTCAAATTAAATAAAAAATTGCTTATAATATATCAAACTCATCAAAATTCCTTCCTTAATCCAAGAAAATTAAAACTCCTTTAATTGGACTTCAATCTAAACTTTAATTTAATTTTGATTAAAAATTATAGTTTAATTAAATTAAATACTTTAAAATTATTAAAAATTCCAAATTTTTTCCAAACACTTGGGAACACTTCTTTAGGTCATTCCTGACCTTTTGGAGTGATTCCAAGCAGTTTGGAACTGATTTGGATCAAAACCCCTAAAATAGCACCTTAATTAATTATTCTCAATAATTCATTAAATACCCAAACTTTAAAAATTTATAACTAATTCTAGAAAATTCCAAATTGGGAAAACTAGAAGGCATTAAATTCATGTTAAAATCTAGTTATTATTAAAAATATTAAGATTCCTGAAATCATCTTCAATCAAATAGTTAACAATCCGGTCAAACTTAAGTCAAAATTTGGTCAAAATTCGGAAATTTATAACTTAATGTAGGAAAATCCAAACTAAGCATGCTTACAGTCTAATTGATCAGGTTAAGGTTTATTATTTCATAAAATTACTAACTACTCATAAATTGCCTTTAATTAAAAAGTCAACTTTTGACCCCTTTAACTTAGCAGGTAGGTTAACCTAACTCAAATTTCAGTTAATATTACTCTAAGCTTCAAGTTAACCTCTTGAATCAATAATAAATCATTTAATACATCTCCTCTCTGAATTTCTAACTAACTAAAGTAACCTAATCAATCCCGATTGTTACTGGGTAACTCAGGCATACGAAGCTATTAACTTAGCCCCAAGGAAGGTGAAATAAACTTCATGGCCTTGGTGTGAAATAAAAGGTAGTAATTACCTAACCATTAAAGCATATTAAATTTAATCTTTAATACATTAATATTTAAATTCGAACATAAACCTCTCCCTGGGACCTTCAACAAACTTGAATAATAGATAACTTTAACTAACTATCCAGATTAAGATATATCCCAGCTACACAGCCTTTTACACACACGTAGAATTATTTGCTAGGGCACCACTTCTAGGCCTAGGCTATGTCAGTGTTTACTTTACTACTGTGTGCCGAGTTTTTTGGGTTTTCACTACATACTGTGATTGAAATATTGATCTATTTATTTACTTTTACTGTACTATATGGATTGATGTGATGGGCGATATATTACCCATAGGTTAGGATCGATTTTTGATAGTAACGGTGTCTTCTGTAGGTAGCCATGCTCATGCAGTGCTAGTAAAAGGGGGGGGGGGGGATAATATAATCATGATTTAAGACTAACAATATTTTGTGCAGGTGCTTCAGAAATTTCTTAAAGCCCCCCTCCCCCCCAGATTAAATAAGGGCTAAAAATAGTTCATAAATACAACTGCTATAGGTGCTCCAGATGCTTAGCCCTCAATTAATTAAAGGGCATGGCCAAGTGTGGCTTTAATGAGCATTTTCTTTTACATAAATAACTGCCTGGGATGTGATATATTGAACTGCTTGGGATGATTTCATTAGTATTACCATGTAAGAGAGTTTAGATTTACTTGCTTTCATTAATGTAATTATTTTGTAATATTGTTAAGAGTTATGAAAGTGCACCTTTGAGTGGGGATACACGGATCCAAAGGTTGGATTCCAATGAGGAAAGGTCATCCATTATGAGGATTATCCTTTCCTATTTAAAAGTTCAAATTTGGATCATTCTACTATCAAAGGTGGAAAGAATAACCTCCCCCCTTGAGGGAGAGCTTTCTTCTACACCCTGGGTATCCAGCTACAACAAATCCAAGGAGCTCGAGGAGAAGAAGATTAAGGAGCCCAAAGAGGAGAAGATCGGGAAGTTGAAGATAAAGAGTATCCCACTCAAAGTCACTTGCATCTTTTCTAGGATCAGAATCCGGATTATTGTCAGTGGTGCCCGACCATTTTACTTTTCTGCAGACCCTGATTTGTAATAAAGGGCAGTTGGCCTATGGACATTTATTTGATTAAGTTAGTTATTTAATGTGTTTAATCTGATGTTGATTGCGATTAGGATTTGCATGTTTTTTTTCTTAGTTTCTTGGTGATTGCATGCCGTAGTCTTGTTTTAGCCTGGATTTGATCGGAGGCTCGTGAGAACACGTAAAAATTATTCTATTCTAATTAAAATAATTTTTTTTAAATAACATAGAAAAGTTAACGACCTAGGGAATAGCCAGAATCATCTGGGGTCATATGCATATTATTATATTTCTCTCCTCCCTTATTTAAGACACTTCCCCGCCTGCGGGTAAAGTCTAAATAATTCGACCTATATGGATGAGATGCTGGATCTAGGGAAGTTTATTCTTTTTCTAAAAAACTATTTTCTTAAGCCTTTTTAAAATTTCATGCATAACTGATTTGGAGACTTTAACCAGCATACATTGCATTAGAAACTAATTAAATTAAAATTTAATTGCATTAGCTCTAGGAGCATTCACTCTACATAAGTACGAGGCAACTTAGGAACCTCTCTAGTTGTCGGCCTCAAATTCCAAAAAACTAAGTGACCCACCCATCTTTCATAAATAACTGGACTCATAGTTTTAAATCAATTAGGTGGCTAGCTAGCCCCCCAATCCAAGCCTGGGTAAGTCCAGATTTTGTATTGCATTAGCTAGGATACGGGTGTTAGTGTTATGCATAAAACACTAAACCCATTATATATAGGGTTCAATGTTACTACTATCAGTGTCTCGTAGTACGCCTCATCAGTATGTAAGTCTCCTTTCCTTCAAGGACTTTAAATCCTACCTATCTGTGTCACATGGATGACGTCACCTCCATCCTTCTCTCCTATATGCTTTGAGTGTATGATTTTCTTTTCTCCAGTTTCTTCTCACTACCCTAGTCCCTCTAGAAGCTGATATGAGCCATGTGTGTTGACTAAGCCAAATTGAACCATTCTTCCCCCTTTTGAGTATGACTTTTTAGTCTTTTCCATATGTGCCAACCCCATTTGAAAGTATAATGTAAGATCCTTAATCGAGAGTCTTCTCAGGCTTTGGCTTGAGATGTAATTAACCACAGGGGCTTGCACCCGTGGGAAATTGAATCCCATTACCAAATAAACCCCACTCCAGTTGATGTATCGGGTGGGGAAAACCCATTATTTCGATCAGGTCATGCATATTATTACCCATTGGGGTGCATAGGTGAGAGCCGCTATCCTCAATGGTTAATCGTATGTATGATCTAATCTTCCCTCCCATTAGCCCGCTTGTGAAGAGCGCAGGGGTCTGCAATCGTTTCATCCTTCAGGATGGTACGGTCGTACCCTCTGCACCCTGTTCTCTCAGATGGAGGTGTTCCTTTCGGAGGTCCACAGTGATGTCAAAGGGGGAGAATATGTGTTTGATTGATTATTATGTAATCATTTGGTTTTAGTTTAATCTTATTTTATGCTCTCTATTATATTATCTTTATTTTATGCTTTGTGTTGCATTTAAAATATTATATTACAATCCAGGATTCTGAGCTCATGATTTTGATGATAAAAAACTTTATTTGCTTCTTATTATATTTTTCTTATTAGTATTTATAGTTTTTTTTGCACACTAACATTTCAGATAAGCTGTACACCATATAAAATGATTAACTCAAGATTGGATAGACTAGGAGTGTTGTCATCTGATAAGATTCTGTAATTTGATTTATTTATTTTATATTTTTTAAGTCAAAAGTCATGTAAAAGATGTATAGCAGCATAGTGACCGTGCACGCACATAGGAGAGGAAACTTAAAAATATTAATTTTTTATCAAATTGTACTATAAGATCTCCATCATACTATACGATTTGAGTTAAATTAGTTTAATTATATCATTATGTTAAATATTTTGATTTTGATCTAATCGTACTATCCAATATTGATCATACTAGATGATCAGTATAAATTAGAAAACCTACCGCCAATCATAAATTAAGCAATATTTTGAAATTTAAAATTTATTTACTAATTATATTATATGATCCCTATCGTACTATACGATGAATTTAAATCTTACTTAATCTAGTCCCTTGATTAAGCAATCAAATTTGGAATAATTGATATTGAATTGAAAGTTCGATAGGGATGTTAAGCCCTAATGAACTAGTCCCGAAGCTAACCAAGAGGGGGGGTGAATTGGTTATTTAAAAATTCTAGAGCGACAGTAAAAAATATTTTCGATGATTTGCAGCAAAAATAAGTAAAACACACAAATGAAAAGATCAAACATAAATTTCACCCAAGCAGATAATCACATAAAACTAAAGTGTAGAAAGTAATCAAAAAGAACACACCAAATTTTTATAGTAGTTCGGTCAACTTGACCTACGTCCACTCCCCAGAGCCTCCCCTCTGGGTATTGCACTAAACCAAAGTGACTCTCCTTCTGCTCCCACAGCAAGGTGGAGAAGCCTGTACAAAAACTCCTTTCCACCGGCACGGTGAGGCAGAGAACCTAACCTCCTTTTGCTTCCTCCTGAAGCAAGCAGAGAACCTCAGACTCCTTTCGCTTCCTCCTGAAGCGGACAGAGAACCCCGGATCTTCTTGCGAATGATCCTCTCACAAAGAACACCAACACGACGAAAGACGACGAGCGGAGAAGACGACTCTGATCCTTTCTTTGAGCAACCTTCGTTGACCCCTCATAAACTCCTCCTTACAAGATCCTCTCTCTCTCCCAAACTCTCTTTCTCTCTAGGGTTTCTCTGGAAAGGAAAGTGGCGAAAGATTTTTCTTGTTGAAAAAAAAAAGATCTTTTATAGGAGGGCTCAAAATTTGCCCTAAATCTCAACTGATCGGCCAAGATCATCCTGTACGATCAGTTCAAAATCAACTATTTCAGCCTGGATGATCTGGCTCTTCTAGACGATCAGTAGAAAAAGTTGTTCATATCGTCCCGTATGATTCTGCAATCGTCCGGGACGATTAAGTAAATTGAGGAATTTCGTCCAGAAGACCGCTCTGGTCGTCCAGAGAAACTTGTGCTGGATGACCTAAAAATGACTTGATCGTCCAGGACGATATGAATATCGTCCAGGATGATATGAATATCGTCCTGTACGATTAGTTCAAATAGTGGCAAAATCATCCTGAGCACCGCTCTGGACATACAGCTGAAACACACTAGACGGTCATGATCGTCTAGGATGATATGATCATTTTAATTAAATATTAATTGCTTTCCTTAATTACCAAACTAATTTAGGCATAATTATACTAGATAGTCCAGGATGGTATACGTATCGTCCAGGATAATCAGTCCAAATATCTAAAAATAAAACTTGCCTAACTTGATCTGGCGGCTGAGAATTTTTTATTTGAGCTTATGTCCCGTACGATGTAATGATCGTCCAGGATGATCGGCTTAATCAGACAGACTTAACTTGGTCGCCCTAATTAGGGTTTTTACTTTTACTTGATCGTCTAGGATGATGTGAATATCATCCAGGATGATCGAAACAAAAATTGAACAGAAACTCTAATTCACTCAAGCTCTCCCCCTGAGTGTGTGTGTGTTAGGTTACTTAGCTAGGGGATTAGTTACATTACAATTGACTCAAGAAAAGGAAAATAATACATTTAGACACACTTGGACCCGATCTTGAGTTGGCTTGAGTTGCTCTTGATCTTTTATACCTAAAATGGGTTAGGCAAGCAAAACATAATAGAAATATATTTATCATCATCAAAACCAGATTTGTAACAATCTCCCCCTTTTTTATGATGGCATACATATGTACAGTAGTTTAAAACATAAAAGATCTAGGAGATCGAAAAATAAAATTTTTCAAATTTTATTGAACAACCAAAGTAGTACACGAAACACAACTACACATGAAGGAACCAACACAAGACAAGAACAAAAACTACTATAACTGAAATCAAGAACAAAAACTACTACAACTGACTCCCCCTTTTGACATCACAAAAAGGAGGAGGGCAAACAGAAAAATAAAAATAACAGTACAAACAGAAAAAAACAACTATAAAATACAAAACTAAAATGAAGATGGATCCCTAAAACACAAACAGTAAAATGAAAAAATAAAACCAAAGTGAATAAAACTCAAAATGAGAACACAATAAACCAACAATTTTTTTTTTGAATCAATCTGCTCCAGTAAATCAGAATTTTCCCTTGATTTAAAATCCAAAAACTAATAAGAAGATGATTGAAAATGCTGAAATCCAAAAAAAGTTAAAAAAATTGACTTTCGTAACTCCCACATCGGGCACTTTATAGGTGCAAATCTCTTTCAAAATAAAAATCCAATTCGGAAGAAAAGAAATTAAATTCTAAAAGAGATCCTTTCAAGCCTCGTTCCAGAAAAATATTTGATATAATAGTGTTACAAAGTAATAAATCAGAAATAAGGATTTTCAAACTCAAGCTTTTAAAAATATTAAGTGGCACACAGATTTTTCTAAGACATTTAACGATCTGAAAGAGAAGAAAGCTTGGTTTGGGCTCATTTTGTGCTTCTTTTTCAATTTGTTTGGCGTTTTGCGCATCTTTTAATTTTTGATACACTTTGTGTATCTTTTAGTTTGACGATATTTCGCATCTTTTCATCTTTGGGCTCATTTTATGCCTCTTTTTCAATTTATTTGGCACACTGAGCATCTTTTGTAAGCTTTCTCCCTCTCAAACTCGTTAAAGGATCTCACCTGTAAAATTACCTTCCAGACATAGGAGACGCTCTCCACAATAAGGAAGAGTAATTCATAAAACAAAAGCCATACGTCGTATGATAAGTGCAATTACTTGGTTTAGAAAATCATAATAATGACTCAAGACTTTGAAAATACTATTCATATGAGATAGATTACTGTAGGAAGATAAAATAAATCTCTATTTCAAAAACTAATATTTTAATTTTGAAGAGGATATTTATCCAAAAGAAATAATACACCAGTAAAGGAGTTAGAGGAAGAGAAACAATCATCAATGTTTCTTCCCTTTAACAGATCTAGTGGAATCAATCACTTCTTATTAGCTTCCAAATAAAAACAAGGTAAAACTCTCAGTCAGAAATCCAATTTATCAGAAGTAGCGAGCAGTGATCGGATTTTAAAAAGTATAAAATAGTAAATAAAAAAGATGAACCAGTAAATAAATATAGGTAGAAAATTACATCAACATAAATACTCAAATCAACCTAACACTAAGGCTAACACCAAAATCAGCAGAAGAAAAAAATAAAAACAACTGAAAGCAAATAATCAAATCAAACAGCTAACTAACAGAAATAGAATAAAAATAAAAAAAATCAGAAATCAGCAGTCATCAGAATCAGGCATTTATATCAATCAATCCTAATCTAGTCCTCAAAATGCTGAATGATTCAAAGGCCAGTGGTTTAGTAAATATGTCAGCCAGCTGATTTTTAGTTGCTACATGATGTAGCTCAATATCCCCTTTTGTAATATGGTCCCTAATGAAGTGATGCCTTATATCAATGTGTTTAGTTCTAGAATATTGGATTGGATTCTTAGAGATGTAGATGGAACTAGTATTATTACACATAATAGAAATTGTGCCCATAGGTAATCCTAAATCCAAGACTTGTTGCTTCAACCAAAAAACTTGGGCTATACAACTTCCTAAGGTAATGTACTCAGCTTCAGCAGTGAAAAGTGCAACTGAGTTCTTTTTTTTACTGGACCAGGAGACTAAAGATTGTCCTATGAATTGACAAGTTCCAGAAGTGCTCTTTCTATCCACCCTATACCCTACAAAGTCAGAGTTAGAATATCCAATAATCTCAAAAGAGGTGCTGTGCCTAGGGTACCAGATTCCTAGGTTTAGGGTTCCTAAAAGATATCTGAGAATTCTCTTAATAACAGTCAGGTGGGACTCTTTAGGATTAGCCTGAAACCTAGCACAAAGATAAACACTAAACATGATATCAGGTCGGCTAGCAGTCAGGTAAAGCAGTGATCTAATTATTCCTCTATACTTCTTCTGATCAACAGATTTTCCATTTGAATCCTTATTTAACTGAACAGAGGAGATCATGGGAGTGTTGATTGGCTTAGCTTTGTCCATTTCATATTTCTTCAAAATGTCCTTAGTGTATTTAGATTGATTGAGAAAGGTTCCATTATCCATTTGCCTTATGCTAAACCCCAAAAAGTAGGATAATTCTCCCATCATACTCATCTCAAACTCCTTACTCATTATTTTAGAAAACTCATCACATAAATATTTATCAAAAGATCCAAAAATTATATCATCAACATAGATCTGGACAATGAGTAAGTCATCCCCTATTCTTCTCAGAAAAAGGGTGGTGTCTACGCTCCCCCTAATAAACTCTCTTTCTAACAGGAATGTGTTAAGCCTCTCATACCAAGCTCTGGGTGCCTATTTCAATCCATATAAGGCCTTTTTTAATTTGTAAACATGATTTGGATATTGGAAACTCTCAAAACCTAGGGGTTGTTCTACAAAAATATTCTCTTTTATTACCCCATTTAAAAAGGCACTCTTGATATCCATTTGAAATAGCTTAAATCCCTTATAACAGGTAAAGGCTAGTAGCACTCTAATGGCTTCCAATCGAGCTACAGGGGCAAAGGTCTCCTTAAAATTAATCCCTTCAATCTGATTATACCCCTTAGCCACCAATCTTGCCTTATTCCTAACCACCACACCAGAATCATTCATCTTATTCGTAAAGACCCACTTGGTTCCCACAATACTTTAATTTTTAGGTCTTTCTACTAACTCCCAAACATCATTCCTTATAAATTGATTCAATTCTTCTTGCATAGCTAAGATCTAGAATTCATCAGAGAGGGCTTGATTGATGTTGGTGGGTTCAGTCATTAAGATAAAGGTAGAGTGGTTTACTTCCTTCCTAAGTCCATGCCTAGTTCTAACACCTTCTGAAGGGTCTCCTATGATCAGTTCTTTAGGATGACTTAAAGAAAATCTCCAGTCTCTAAGTAGTGTGGTTTGAGCTTCTACCCTTTCCTCCAGATTTACATTTTCAACCCCTTGGGTAATCTCCTCTACCTCTTCTTCTTCCTCAACTCTGGTCACCTTAGGATCAGATTCATCAAACACCACATGAGTTATCTCTTCCACCATCAAAGTCCTCTTATTGAACACCCTAAAGGATTTCCCCACACTAGAATAGCCTAAGAACACTCCTTCATCAGGTTTGGGGTCAAACTTTCCTAAGGATGATTTCCCGTTGTTTAGAATGAAAACTTTATAGCCAAAGACATGGAGGTGGGACAAGTTTGGAGTTCTACCCTTGATGATCTCATAAGGTGTTTTATTCAGATTTGATCTTACATTCACCTTATTCAACACATAACAGACAGTGTTCACCACTTCAGCCTAAAAATATTTTGGAAGTGAATACTCAGCAAGTATGGCTCTAGCGACTTCCACTAAGGTCCTGTTCTTCCTTTCAGCTACCCTGTTCTGCTGAGGGATCCTAGGAGCTGAAAAATTGTAACTAATCCCTTGCTCCTCACAAAAACTTCCAAATTTTACATTTTCAAACTCTCCACCATGATCACTATGAATAGTCAAGATCTCACAACCTAACTTCCTCTGAATCCAAGTGGAGAAGGACTTAAATTCATTAAATGACTCAGATTTATGTGACAGAAATTTAATCCAAGTGAACCTCGAGTACTCATCAATAATTACAAAACCATAGACTTTTTCCCCTAAGCTGGCAGTGCTAATGGGTCCAAAAATGTCCATGTAAAGGACTTCTAAAGGTCTAGAGGTACTAATGTCCTTAACAGAGTGAAAGGAGGACTAGACTTGCTTCTCTAACTGACAGGCATCACACAGGTGGTCCTTAGTGAACTTAAGCTTGGGCACACCTCTAACTAAGTTCTTTTGGGTGACTCTCCTAAGGGTTTTTATACTGGCATGACACAATCTCCTATGCCACAACCAAGACTCATCAGTAGTAATTTTTAAGCAAATTGAATTTTTAGCTTTAATGTAACTTACATCCAGCTTATAGACATTGTTGATCCTTTATCCCTGCAAAACAACTTTATCATTTAAGCTTAAAATATAGCAAGTGGGCAGATATTTGATGCTGTATCCTTTGTCATAGTGTTGACTGATGCTTAGCAGGTTGTGTTTCAGTCCATATATAAGCAAAACATTATCAATCATAAAATTCTTTGAATCACCAATTATACATGAACCTACAACCTTCATGGTTGTGTTATCTCCAAGTGTAACCTTACCTCCAGTCCTGGCCTCCAGTGAAATGAACTAATTTGCATCTCCAGTCATGTGTCTTGAACATCCGCTATCCAGGTACCACATGCTCTAACGAGGTCTTGTGTGAGAGCACACCTACAAAATCATCAAATGTCAATTTTAGGAACCCAAACGGGTTTGGGTTCCTTCTTATGAAAAGAAGAATGCAATGCATGTGTGCTGTGCTGTGAAACAGGTAATTTGGGCCTCCACACCCAATGTGTACTATGGTGAACAGTGTAGGTGTGGAAAATGTGTCCTAACATGCCACAGAAAAAATATCTAACACCAGAAAAAGGGTTAACTAATCTACATGGGTGATAGTGCCTCTTCCTAGGTTTGTATAAAACATGCTTTGATGATTTTGAACCAGATTCTACAAAAGGTGGAGGTGCATAAAACTGTGCAAACGTAGGAGGTGTTTCATGTTTCTCAAAAGCACTGATCTTAACTTTCAAAAATTCATTTTCTTTCTTTAAACTTACAATTTCAAATTTCAAAGAACCATTGCTACTCTCCACTTCACATGCCAGATTGTCTAATTCTTTGAAAGCTTTCTCTAAATCAACATACGTGATTTTCAGTAAATCATGCTCAGTAGTCAGATCATAATATTTTTTATTCAATTCATCAAACTCATCAAGTAAAGACATGTGATTGTAATCAACAGTAGAATGATCTTTAATTAAAATTTCATGCTCTTTTTGTAAATTCAGAAATTCTAGTTTCAGGCTAGCATGAGTTTTCTTAAGCTTCCTATATGATGCATGAATTCTTTCAGATATTTCAAGTAATTGATCGTAAGTAAGCTCACATATCTCTTCCTGGTCAGACTGACTAGGATGATCATCAGCCATCTGACACAAATTTGTTTCCTTCTCTTCAACTTCAGTCTCAGAGGAGTCGGATGTAGAATCTACCCAGAATGCCTTCTGAATCTTCTTCTTATCCTTTCTGAACTTGTGTTTCTCCTCACCCTTCTCCTTGCTCGGGTGAGCTTTAAGTGTAGGACAATAAGCCTTAATGTGTCCAGGCTTCCTACATTCAAAACAGACAGTTTCAGATGAACTTTTAAAATTTTTGCTGGACTTACCCTTGTTCCACTTCTGAAAGTTCTTATATTTCTTCCTTAGAAAGCTTTTGAATTGCATAGTGACTAAGGCAACATCATCGCTATCAGACTCGAAAGAATTAGTATCACTCTCGTTGGCCTTCAGTGCCACTATTTTCTCCTTCTTCTTTTCATCTGCATCAAGCTGTCTTTGGTTCACGCCTTGCTCCTAAACAATGAGTGATCCAAGTAAGTTATCAATAGAGTAAGTATTCAAATCTTTAGATTCAGTGATTATAGTTATCTTAGCATCATACAAAGAAGGTAAACATTTAAGAATTTTGTTCACTCTTTTATAGTTTGTAAGTTCTCTACCTAAGACATGCAAAGAGGTGACAATTTGAGTGAACCTTGTATACATTTCAGAAATAGATTCAGTAGGTTTCATGCGAAACAGTTTATAGTCATGAAGCAATAAATTTAACCTAGACTGTTTGACTTCAGTTGTACCCTCATAAGTGATGCACAATCTATCCCAAATCTCTTTTCCAGTTATATAAGTTGAAACACGTATGTAATCCTCAGATTTTAAAGCACAGAAAAAATAGTTCAAGCATTTGGCATTCAATTATGCTAAATCACGATCATCAAAAGTCCAGTCAGTAAAGGGCAGTTCAGTTTTTACATTGTTAATTATTCTAAAAGGTGGTTCATATCCATCCTTAACAAGCATCCACATACGATAATCAATTAATTGAAAAAAAGTGTACATGCGAGTTTTCCAAAAATTAAAAGGTATGTTATCAAATAATGGCGGTCATGTAATTGAATAACCTTCAGTAGTAGTATGATTACCAAAGTTAGCCATGGATCAAATTCAAAAGTTTTTCAAAACAAGATTTTATGAATCCCGCTCTGATACCACTTAAAAGTTCAATAGGGATGTTAAGCCCTGATGAACTTGTCCCGAGGCTAACCAAGAGGGGGGGGGGGGGTAAATTGGTTATTTAAAAATTCTAGAGCGACAGTAAAAAATCTTTTCGATGATTTGCAGCAGAAATAAGTAAAACACACAAACGAAAAGATCAAACATAAATTTCACCCAAGCAGATAATCACAGAAAATTAAAGTGCAGAAAGTAATCAAAAAGAACACACTAGATTTTTATAGTGGTTCGGTCAACTTGACCTACGTCCACTCTCTGGAGCCTCCCCTCTGGGTATTATACTAAACCAAAGTGACTCTCCTTCTGGTCCCACAGCAAGGCAGAGAAGCCTGTACAAAAACTCCTTTCCACCGACACGGTGAGGCAGAGAACCTAACCTCCTTTCACTTCCTCCTGAAGCAGGCAGAGAACCTCGTACTCCTTTCGCTTCCTCCTGAAGCGGGCAGAGAACCCCGGATCTTCTTGCTAATGATCCTCTCACAAAGAACACCAACATAATGAAAGACGACGAGCGGAGAAGAAGACTCTGATCCTTGCTTGGAGCAACCTTTGTGAACCCCTCACAAACTCCCCCTCACAAGATCCTCTTTCTCTCTCCCAAACTCTCTCTCTCTAGGGTTTCTTTGGAAAGGAAAGTGGCAAAAGATTTTTATTGTTGAAAGAAAAAGATCTTTTATAGGAGGGCTTAAAATTTGCCCTAAATCTCAACTGGTCGGCCAAGATCGTCCTGTACGATCTATAGATCGTCATGTACGATCAGTTCAAAATTAGCTGTTTTAGCCTGGACGATCTAGCTCTTCTGGACGATCAGTAGAAAAAGTTGTTCATATCGTCCCGTATGATTCTACGATCGTCCGGGATGATTAGTGTAAATTGAGGAATTTCATCCAGAAGATTGCTCTGGTCGTCCAGAGAAACTTATGATGGATGACCTAAAAATGACTTGATCGTCCAGGACGATACAGATATCGTCCTGTACGATTAGTTCAAATAGTGGCAAAATCATCCTGAGCACCTCTCTGAACGTATAGCTGAAACACACTAGACGATCATGATCATCCAGGACGATCCTGCGATCGTCTAGGATAATATGATCGTATCAATTAAATATTAATTTCTTTCCTTAATTATCAGACTAATTTAGGCATGATTGTACTGGATAGTCCAGGCGATACACATATTGTCCGGGACGATCAGTCCAAATATCTAAAAATAAAACTTGCCTAACTTGATCTGGCGGCTGAGAATTTTTGATTTGAGCCTATCGTCCCGTACAATGTAATGATCGTCCAGGACGATCATCTTAATCAGACAGACTTAACTTGGTCACCCTAATTAGGGTTTCTATTTTTACCTGATCGTCTAGGATGATGTGAATATCGTCTAGGACGATCAGAACAAAAATTGAATAGAAACTCTAATTCACTCAAGCTCTCCCCCTGAGTGTGTGTGTGCAAGATTACTTATCTAGGGGATCAGTTACATTGCAATTGACTCAAGAAAAGAAAAATAGTACATTTAGACATACTTGGACTCGATCTTGAGTTGGCTTGAGTTGCTCTTGATCTTTTGTACCTGAAATGGGTTAGCAAAGCAAAACATAATAGAAACATATTTGTCATTATCAAAACCAGATTTGCAACATGAACATCATATTGTACGATGCCCATGTTCATATAGTACGAATCGATCCTAGATTGGGACAATAATTAATCACTGCCAATCATCTTGGATGAAATGATGATTTGATTGAAATAATCGTACTATATTATACTTAAATTATACTGCATGATCAGTTCAAATATTTAAACTAATCATATGGCTTCTATCTATTATATAAAATTTTTATGCTATATTGAACTAATCGTACTGTATGATTTCATATCTTACTGTACGATTAGAGTCAGTGAAATTAAAAATTAAGGATTTTTTAAAACCTGATTTAAATACTTATTTTAAATACAAAGGAGAGAATCTTTTGATTGTTGAAGGAACTCTAAAGGAGAACTCTTGAGAGAAATCTAGTGCTTTAGAGAAGGAGAATGTGGGATTGAGTGTGAAGGATAAAGTGTGTGGGTTCCATATGGTTGCTCCAAGATGGTTTGCACCTTGTTTCCTCCAAGGACTTGGTGAGTTTTTGGGGTTGCTCTAGGGAGAGAAGCTTTATGGTCAAAGGCAAGGTTCTCTGCCTTCACCAGAAGGGTGAAAAAGCATTCCAAGGTACTTTACTATCTCCAGGAGGGTATCATAGCTTCGAGGTCCTCTGCCTTCACAAGGATAGTGAAAAAGGATTCCAAGGTATGCTGCCGTCACTAGGTGGGTGGCATAGCTTTAAGGTTCTCTACCTTTACCAGGAGGGTTTAAAAGGTTTTCAGTTCTTCTCCACATCGAGTTTGGTGGAAGTAATTTGTAAGGGCTTCTCCACCTTGCCATGGGGGATAAAGGAGAGTCACTAAAGGAGTTATTACAATACCTAGAGAGGAAGACTTCGGGGAGTGGATATAGGTCTAGTTTTGACTAAATCACTATAAAATTTTCGGTGTGCTCGTTCTTTTACATGCATTTTTTTCTTGCATTTTATTTCCTGAATATTATTCTTATGAAATCTATAGTGAGAAATTTTGTAATATTTGTAGATTAGTTTTTATGAGCAAAAATTAGTAGAAATAAAATCTAAAAATCAAAATTAATAAAAATATTTTTTTTGCTCAAATAAAAATATAAATTTCATTTTGATCTCTTATATTTACTTCAGCTAGTATTTTTGTTTGACATTGTTTATAGAGAGGAACCTTTAAGGGGAAATTTTTTTTAAATACCAATTCACCCCCTCTTGTCGTGCCTAAGGACCATTCAATGAGGTTTAACACCCTCTATTAAACTTTCAGCATATGTAACCTTCTAATGGTATTTGGTGCTATTATGGTTCCAAGAAAGAAATGTCTTGCTATACAGTTTGCATATCCCATAATTTATAGAGAAGACGGTTCACAGAGTATATTATTTGCTTGTACATTATTATATGAGTTATATGAGGAATGTCACATTCTTTGAAGAAGAAGTTAAAGGGGCAGGTGACACATTTAGAATGGGGATAGAGGCTTTAATAGGGGAAAGTAATAGTTCACGAATGGCTCTAAAAGGTTGATTAAATAAATATAGGTGTGGCTTGATTTCATAACTTATGTATCTAAAAAAAAATCAGTAAGAAACC
This sequence comes from Dendrobium chrysotoxum, assembly GCA_019925795.1. Taxonomy (NCBI): domain Eukaryota; kingdom Viridiplantae; phylum Streptophyta; class Magnoliopsida; order Asparagales; family Orchidaceae; genus Dendrobium; species Dendrobium chrysotoxum. Next base: position 20,383,135 of record CM034314.1, on the reverse strand, counting down.
TATAAAATTAGATTTAGATAATTATCTAGAAGATGGTCTAGAGATTTATCCAGCTGGCATGACATTCAATTTTAATACATGGTGGAAGAGAAACCAAATGAAATACCACATATTATCTTGATTGGATGCAGACATACTATCAATTCCTATTAGCAAAATTTTTCTAGAATCTATATTCTCAGTAGGAGAGAGGGTTATATATATGTATCATCCTAAATTAGGTGTTAAAATAGTATAAGCTTTAATATACAGGTCAAATTGGGTTCGTGCCCACTATGGATTGAAGGGTAAGACAAAGGTATTATTTTGCAATGCTTTAATATTTTTTTAATGGTTATTTTATCACTAACCTACTATGATATATATACTTTACAGGAAGAGGTGGAGGGTTAGGAGATTGAGATACATTATTATAACAGAAACAACAACCAGTAGCTATTATCCAATCACACACCTAATTTAATACTTATTGCTTGTATTAACAATATGCTTAAATAAAGATATTTGATAATTTATTCAATATAAATCATACAAAATAAAATAACTTTTATTATACCTAGTGAAATTTAATAATATTACAGTCAAAATGCTTATATTATCGATCTATCACATATCAAAAGTTATGTGTTGAAAGTTTGCCAAAATTCAAGATATTATAACTTTTGTAAGATTTAACCAAATTAAAATTCATAAAATACAAAATACAAAAAATCCTTAAAATAAAAAATAGGTAATAATTCCTTATAATGAGACGGACAATTTTTCCACTAGCAAAAATCGTTACACAACCACCAAATTTTAGATTATTTTTTCCTTTCCCTCTCTTCCTCTTTGAATTTTCATTTCTATTTCTCTAGCTTAAGCAAACCAAAAATAAATGGTTTTATAATAAATATGTAAGTGACTTTGCATATTTTATAGTAAAATATCTTTAGGACGGATTGGTAATTATTCAAATAGTTCATTTTTAACATAAAATTAGTATAAATTCTATTATATGTTTAAATTTAGAGCTCTAAAAAATATAAAAATATATTAATAAAATAACCCATCATATTTAGAAAACTTCGATGAAATTAGTTTATAAAATGGATATTTGATGTTTTTAAAACCTCCATTTATATGGATAGGTATCAATTTTTTAAGAATTTGTGCCAATGCCCAAAATTTATATAAAAATTAGTGAATTAAAATACTACAATATCTATGATATAACGAAGATAGTTTATGATTTAGACTTATATTGATTGCTAAAAAAAATTTATTTAATTATCAAAATATGGGTTATTATAATTTATCCACCTTAAATTATCCTCAATATTTTTCTTAAGGATTCAGGCATAAAATCAATATAAATCAAATTCAAGCGATAAAGCTCAAATTAAAACTCATAAAAATATATATATATATAGTTATGAAGTTCATTCTATTACTTGCCATTCAATTATGTATACAAAATAATGCACCTTAATCTTCCTAATATACCCGACTCACAATCAATTCTTATAAGTTTGATAATAATTCAATTCTTTTAAATAATTATGCTCTGATATCAATTTTGTGACACCCCATAATCTAATTTGAAATAATTATTCTTTTAGTAACATATATATTAGCATAAATAAAATTATTGATATATATATATATATATATATATATATTTATTTATTTTCTAAAAATTATATATATTACTCAGGATCTATACAATCATATCATAACTACTCTAGCCTTAGTACAAAAGAACAACAAAATAATAAGAACTTGAACTTGAAGGATTCTAATCAATCTCACACTCATGCGCCCTTGCCCTGCCTGAAATTATTTAAACACATATAATGAGCTCAAGAGCCCAATAAGTATTCAAATTCTATAACTAAACTTAAAGCACGATAAAGGAGCAATATTCATATCTGTAGTCAAACTATAACATTAATATTTATATGATCATGAATCAGTATAAAAGTAGTAAATCTCATATATAGTAGTAATAAAGTCTGTAAATGATAAAACAGTACAGTATAGAAGCCAATATAGTATTATAGTAGAGAAACCAATAAATAAACATGGGTGTTAAATTAATAAAGTAGCTCTCGTATTAGTACTATCAATCGGACAATCAATAAAATAATTATATAAAGTAGTAAAACCAAAGCATCAGTAAAGAATTATTAAATATAAATTAATGAAGTAAAATTCTATAATAATATACATATGTTATTAAATTATTCTATATTAGTATCAAATCAGTATCTTAATCACATGTTAAATATATCACGTGATCATTATGTCATATGCTTAATATCAATATAGTGTCATCAGAAAAATTAGTGGTAATAACGGTAAAGCAATGTGGTAACAAGAAAGTTATATATTAATAGTAAATTAGTACAATAATTATAAGGTCGTATAATAATAATGAATCAGTAATAATCATTTTAGTAATCATACTAAACAAGTAAGTAGTCCTAGTTTAGGTTGTATTTTTTGAGTAGTAAGTTAGTTATTAGTAACCGTTGGCTCAGTAAATAGAGTCATCACACTTTGCCAGTCGGTATAATAATAATTTCTTATAACTTTTAATCAGTGTTTCATATGAATCAGTAGAAGATAACACTCAATCATAATATTTAAATGAAAGCCTGCTAACCCACCATCCTGTACATGTCAGTAAGTCTTCATCAAATGTCAATGAAATAAAATTTTTACTTATCTTCATATATATTTTTACCATATTATTATAATAGAAATAACAACCATCTATTATCCAATCATATGCCCATTTTTATTCGCATTGCCTGTTTTAACAATATGCCTAATGTGGGCTCCGAAAATTCGGCCCCGGCCTCCGCCCGCTTTTGCTTTTTTTGAGGGGGGAGTTTTAACGGATTAAGTTTCGGGGTAAATTTTGGAAGGCAGATGAGGTTGTAGATAAGACACTACCCAGAGATTTCGCCCTCATTTTACGAGGACTTTAAGATCTGAGTTCTGGTTTCTTATAGGCGCAAGCCCCTATAGTTAATTACCCCTCCCAATAACGAGAGAGAACTTTTGATTAAGGCTAGTCGTTGATCAGATACATAAAATATGTATATCTGGCATATAGTAGCAGCATGTGTTGAAGGTTTGAGAGTTTGAAGAGTTTTAGAATTTGGTATTTAAAATTGAAGATTTCACCATCTTATACTTAAAGCGGATGGTGGGGGAATGGATGATAGACCCGATCAAGATCCCATGGTTCTGTCATCCCGGGCCATCGTGTTCTCTGGTCTACTTAGTCAGAGGAGGTAGTCAACCCAACCTGACAGAAGGATCCTTGTCGGCAGCCATGGGTTGCTTCGTCCAAGGGTAACTTATAGACTTGGGATGAGTATTTGTCTAAGGGGACAAATTTGAATCCACCTCAGCTAATAGAGGGCTTTGTGCCCTATCGATCATATCCTATTGATTCATATCTCAAGGATTTAATGCCATTTGGGAGCATACGGGCTCTGGCTATAACCATAATATAATGGTGCCATTTGGCGGCGACCATCTGGTTCAAAGGGCCCCGAGTCATAACCGTTTATCCTGCAGTGCCATTTGGCGGTGAAACTGCCAGTTAGAGGACTCGTACCACATCCTTGCTGGCAGGAGATTGTTTGAGAATGGATCCTAGTGATATTTTCGACCAGGCATTAGCTCTATATAAACTAAAGTAAATTTTAACTTATCCACCTTGGCAAACTGTGCGGAGGGTGGATGAATTTTACTTTAAGTGATTGATAGTTTTATTTCAGTTTTTTTTTAAATATTTTTGGAGTCTGATGATTTTGGAAATTTATGGAGTTTTGGAGTTTGTGGGAGTTTGGGTGGCATTTTGTAATATTGGGAATGGACCCCTCCGGTTGATATTTTCATTCAACATGGCCATCATTGGGGTGTTTGGGGGTTATTCACATTTATGGATTGAACCTTGTCCACTCTGTCGAGCTGTCGACAGAGGCTCAGGTTTCGTAGGCTTTATGCCTTTGTAAGTGAATTCCTTTGATTATAGGCCTTGAAGGCCTAATATGAACGTATAAAATAAATACTTCGGTCGACCTCGTGACCGTACATTCGTTTAATAGTTTGAGCCATGTCGACTCCTATATACCTGAATAGAAGGATCATGCTCGAACTTGAATTCACTTATTAACCCATGCAACATCTCTAGACGTCGCGTGTGTTCCTACAACACGCTCGTCGGGGCCCATGCAGGTGTTTGGGGGCATTTTTATAATTATTTGCCGAACCTTGTCGACTCCTATCTACATGCATAGGAGGATCGGGTTCAAATTTATTGACCCACGTAGCATCCCTAGGCGTCACGTGTGTACCAATAACACGCTCGTTGGGACCCATGCGGGTGTTTGGGGGCATTTCATAATTATTGATTAAATCTTGTCAACTCCTATCTGCTTGCATAGGAGGATTGGGTTCAAATTTATTGACCCACGCAGCATCCCTAGACGTCACGTATGTACCAATAACACTTTTGTCGGGGCCCATGCGGGTGTTTTGGGCATTTCATAATTATTGATTAAACCTTGTCAACTCCTGTCTGCTTGCATAGGAGGATCGGGTTCAAATCTATTGACCCACGCAGCATCCCTAGACGTCACGTGTGTACCAATAACACGCTCGTCGGGCCCATACGGGTGTTTGGCTGATTACACTTACCCCTTTAGTGTACCTATGTGTATACAAACTAAGGTACATGTGCAGGGGTGTTTCTAGAATATTTCAATTATGCTGACAACTGCTATTTGAATGTGCGCGGCATTCCTTTTGAGAGTTTGAACACGCCTTCTGTCCTCTTGTATGAGTATTGCGGATCTGGTGGCGTAGAGTTGAAGCTTGTAGATGCCTTCTGTCTGCTTATATAAGTGTTGCAGATCTAGTGGCGTGGTGCTGGAGCTTCGTTTGGAGATTTGTACGCCTTCTGTCTACTTGTATAGATGTTGCAGATCCGGTGGCATAGAGTTGAAGCTTGTAGACGCCTTCTGTCTGCTTATATAAGTGTTGCAGATCCGGTGGCATAGAGTTGAAGCTTGTAGACGCCTTCTGTCTACTTATATAAGTGTTGCAGATCCGGTGGCGTGGTGCTGGAGCTTCGTTTGGAGATTTGTACGCCTTCTGTCTACTTGTATAGATGTTGCAGATCCGGTTGCGTAGAGTTGAAGCTTGTAGACGCCTTCTGTCTGCTTATATAAGTGTTGCAGATCCGGTGGCGTGGCGTTGTGGTTTGTGGATGCCTTCTGTCTGCTTGTATGAAGGTTGCAGATCCGGTGGCGTGGAACTACATGTTGTTGCATGTTGTAGAAGCTCGTATTTGATGACGGTCTCCTGCAATTGCTCAAGGATGGCACTTTATATTTATAGCGGGTCTCCCACAATAACTCATAGGGGATCGTATTTAACGTATTCTCCTTGTAATTTGCTTATGGACAACATATTGGGTGTACAATGAATCCCCCATAACGGCCCATAAGAGCTGGTGTACACTGTACATCTTGCACTTTCGAGTCTTCATCTCTTGGATGGTTACGTTTTTACTGATGCCCTATATGTTGAAGTCAGAGGCTGACTCCTTGAACCAACGGCTGTAGTGATTGAAGGCACGTTAGATTGTCCATCATGCTCATTATATGTTGATCCTCAGCATTAGTAAGCAACTACGGTATTTATCCACTAGTCGGCTGTCGTGGACTGGAGGAGAGTCGTAGTGCTCGTTATGCATTTTTTTATAGACAAGATATTACGTTTGTTAAAGGCTCTTGCATATCTGCCTACAACCAGACTGCATATTCCTTCTAAATTCTCATTGCCTATGGGGTTGGATTCCTTCATTTGTATCTTGATGCTAGTCGTGGAGCATTGCTACATTCATCACACCTTGGTCTCTTGTCGTAGAAGACAGGCATATCCATGTTCTTTATTTCTTGCAAGATGCGTTGTATTTGACTTCATGTTAACATAAACCATAGGACGTGGCATTTGTTATGCATCGGAGAATCCCTTAATGTTGATCGGAAATCTTTATGTTGTTTGATTACAAGTGCACCATTGCCTCTTTATAATGCTCACATGTTATGAGCGATAACACTAGTCTTTGATATTAGTTGGCAAGTTGCATTCCAATCCTCATGACTTTCATGAATCTATTGAAGATTTTTGCTTTATAACTTGTAGGTTGGTAACCCCATATTTCATAATTCTTATCCGCTGTTGATTAGGAATGAATTGGATTTAATGTTACAAATAGATTATGATAGTTCGAATCCCCCCATATCATGGCTTTGGAACTAATCTATATCCCTCATAATCTTCTTGTTGTTTGCAAATAAGTTGTAATTGTAGACCCTTTGCCTTCAAGGATGGTCTAATGTATATGGTGAGTTTGATATCATTACTCATTCATATTTCAATTGAAGTAATAATCTTTTAACATTCATTAGGAATTTGGTACCATGATTCAAGACATTCACTTCATTGATTGCTCATCTTGTTATTTTGTCCAAGCTCAAAGTCATGGTTCACTTAATGTTCCAGTTCTCGTTTAGTTCATTTAACGTTCAAATGAAGCCCAAATCTTTGTCATTTGTAAGTCCCCTGTTGTCTTTGTAGTTCATTTGTTTGAGTCTGAATGTTCAAAGTCAAGTCCACACTTTTTGTAGTTCATGTCACATTTGAGTCCAAGTCTTTGTTGTACAAATCAAGTTTGAATCAAATATTTTATTTGGTCATTCAAGTTTGAATTTAATCCATTTAATTATTCAAATAACGTATAAATAGAGTTATCTGTCGTCCCAATTTTGTTCAAGTCTGAGTAAGGTTTGAGCTCATGTCCACTGCAGTCCCAAATCAAATCTTCATGCACTTTGTTCAAATGTTCAAATTTTTGTTCATTTCATGTAAGTTCAAGTTCTTCAAATTCAAGTCCAAGTCAAGTTTCAACTGTCCACAGTTTGTCCAAGTTAGGTCTTCTTTTCCACCGAAAAATTCGGCAGCCTCCCGACGTCTCCCCTGTTTAGGGGAAATTTTGGGAAACTGGGCCACCCCACCACGCTACAAGAGCGTGTATGGTTGGTGTCGTATGACACCGTGGCCATATATCTTTTCATCCCACCACGCTACGAGAGCGTGTATGGGGTCTTCAAAAGTACCCGTACGGACAACACAAGTGGCTCTCCCCACAACGCTACAAGAGCGCGTATAGGGCTTACCCACCTCGCCGTATGCGCCGCACCGGGCTCCCTCCTACCATGCTACGAGAGCTCATATAGGTGGTTCTCCGGTCCGCCGCAAATGCTGAAAATAGGATTTTTGATGATTACCCGCCTCGTCATAGGCGTCGCACTGGGCTCGCTCCTCCCGTGCTACGAGAGCGCATATAGATTGTTCCCCGGTCCGCCGCAAACAATGAGAATGGAAAATCTAAGTTTTAGAAGTTTATACCTGTGGGGTCGACGTCGAGGAGTTTGCAAACAAATATATCCTCTCCTTTTTTTTTTAATCTTCTCTTTCTCTTTTTTTTTTGTGAGGTCAACATAGATGCTGCTCACAAAATTCTTTTCCCTTGGTGGCATAGCATTTAACAATCTGGAAGAACTGAATGTAGGATCAAGAGAGTCACTGTTCTTTATGTCAATGTAGGCTGATGTCTTCTTATGAAAGAAAGATTGCTTATGCATTCTTGTCCTTTGACTAAGTGAGTTCCTCTGCTTTGCCTTGATTGATTCCGTCATATTCATGTAACTTGGCCTGCTGCCACAGATATCTTCTATCCTTCTTGATGCTAAGATAGTTGTAGCAGATGTTAGGGTTGATGTGCAGAAAGAAGAAGATGATGGCGAAATCTCATCCTAATGAAATTCTTAACTTGGTGATGAAGAAGACCAGCTTGATGATTTTTGTTAAAAGTAGGTATAGATTTCACTGAAATCCTCTTCGTCACACTGTTTTTATTTTCTTGACTTTAATCAACCAAGCTTCAGAAATCTTGGAACTAGAATCAGACAGCTTTGAACATGCACCATGGAGATCTTTAGAGTTCTTCAAAGATTGAACCTCAAATGGTTCTCTGTTGGTGGCCTGCTGCTCCATCATCCTATTTTCCCATGGTTTTGCTGCCTTCTAGCGCTCTAACCAGCTCCCATTGACATTATTCTTGCCTAAATAGGAAGCTTCATTGAAGCAGGAGAGTGGTTAAACCTTCCACTTGAGGAAGACCTATATTTTTTTTTTGTTGAGAATGAGAGTAAGCCATGGCCCTCTCTCTTGATAGCAATCTCTTGCCTCATCTGTAACTTAACCTTCATCAACCTTCAAATAACTTGCATTTTCATTGTCTTCAACCTCTGAAGAACTAGCGGCTTCATCATCCTTATCATCATCCAAATCACTCATATCTTCTTCATTAGGAACCAAAGGACTATGTGCTTTTGAAGAACTCATAAAACTTGTGTTTGAAAGACCTGTTTTAGGTTCCTTACTTTGAGTTTCCTCAACATACTCTTCTCTTATTTCCCCTAGGCCTTCAGCAACTTTAGTAGCAGTTGAATAAAAAACGCTTTGCCTCATCTCAACGCATTCTTGAAGGATTTTGTAAACCTCAACTTTGTCCATGGATGATTTCTCATTTGACCTTATCTTAAGTAGATAAAAGCCTCTTGTTCAAGCCCTTTTCTCAGAATATCAGCAACCACTACACTATGAGAACGTATCATAGCAGATGGCAATGACTTTGCCTCTCCATTAACCATAATGCTGTCCGGGATAGCTTGAAATAAGTTCCTGTCCTCTTATCCAAGCTCTTCAGGTATAGTGTGATGGCGTGGAAGTGCCTTTGGCTGAAGAGGCTTGAGTAGGAGGCTGGTTCAATGAGATGTGGAGGGGGGGATGAATTGCTGGAAACAGGTGAGTTCAGCAGTTGACAACAGGAATTCGGCTGTCTCTCATGGACGGAGGAGGAGGAGAGGGATGGAGCTTGGAGGCAGGAACAAAGCAGAGGGCTAATGCCAATAATCGAATAGAACCCCCAGCTCATCCGTTTTGTTTTAACAACGTAAAATGTAGGGTTGAGGCCAGCTGCATGATCAACACAAGAAGCGATTGACAGGAGACGATTGACGGGAAGATTTCGCAGGCTTCATCCACAGGTAATTCATTTTTGATTTGATTTTTTAGTTGACTTCTGATTTTGATTGATTTTTTTTTAAATTAAAAGTAATATTATGACCTTCCATCATTAAATTATTTTAAAGTGACAGCAATGCGCCAATCAAGTCAAAACCGCCTTGATTTGTGTGATTTCTCGGTTCGCGTGCAATTTGCCTTATTTTTACATAGTGATTTCGCTGAATATCAGAATTAGACAAATTGATAGTGGATTTAGGGTACTGCGGACATTCCGATCACAATGTCGCCGTCTGTTTCACGATCGGACGTTATTTGGGCGACGCCGAGGTTATTTTTTTCTTGAAATATGCATTTTTCCTTGGGATGCGTGTTAACCTCCTCGTATGTGCGCACAAATTTGCTGTCATTCTTGAGTATTTGGGACGTTTTGAACGCATTGATGAAATCTGTTTCACGATCAGACTTTGTTTGGGTAAAAATTTATGTATTTTTACATGAGGATTACCTCGATTTACATGCGCTACCTTAATCGAACAAATTGATAGTGCATTTAGGGTATTGCCGACGTTCTGGTTGCAACGACGTAGTCCGTTTCCTGATCGGACATCATTCGGGCATAAATTTGTGTATTTTTACATGGGGATTGCCTCGATTTGCGTGCACCACCTTAACTGAACAAATTGATAGTGCATTTAGGGTATTGATGGCGATCCGGATGCACTGGCGAAGTCTGTTTATCGATCAGACATCATTTGGGTAGTGCGGAGCAACATTCGTGTTTTGTCTCAAAATTCGTGCCACCAACCTAGATGATCCAAAATGTACTTCCTGAGTATTTGCAATGTTCTGGACGCAATGACGAAGTCTGTTTTGCAATCAAACTTTATTTGGGCAGTGCCTAGGCCCTCTTATTTTCGATAAGCGTGTTGCCTCGGAATTCATGCCACCAATTCGGGTGATCCAAATTGAACATAGAAAATATAGTTTTTAAGTATGTACAATATTTTGAATGCAATGGCGAAATCTGTTTCGTGATTGGACATCATTTGGATAGTGGCGAGGTTGATTTTTCTCGAAATCCGTGCCACCAACCCGGATGATCCAATTTGAACATAGAAAATATAGTTCTTAAGTATTTGCGATATTCTGATCGCAATGGAGAAATCTGTTTCGCGAAAGAACATTATTTGATCAGCGTTGCATTTTAATTTCGGGTGTTGATCATCTCTTTTGACCGATCTCATCCGATTCGACTGCGAGGGGTCTCGACCTAGCAGAATTTGATGTTCTGATGACAATGGCGTCGTCCGTTTGGCAATTAGAGGTCATTTAACCCTTCAAGTGATGTGTCGGACTAACCCGCGCACTACTTGATTCATCATTTTTGTCCTTTTATGCGTGGTTTGAGTTGTGGGGGTCAACAAATACCCCCCAACAAATGTGGTTCGCGTCTAGAGCGAATCACGTTTGTTGTATGATGATTGACCCTGTGGATCTCCAAATATTTACTCTGAATGTCACACAGGGGATCTCATTTTGTGAATCTCCAAAAGCTTGTTTGGATGTCACATACTAATTTTCTTTCTCTATAGATCCTCAAGAGTCCATCTCTATGCCTTCGTAAATCTTTAAATGCACTTGTAGTCAATAATTTGATTGTCATGTTAACTCTTGTCAAATAGAGGTCCAAAAGATACTGATAGAGTACTTTATACCCAGATCCCTAAAGTAGCACTTTGTAGGTCGATGATAGTAGATATCACTATTTCCTTGCACTCTTCTTTTGCCATCACTTTCACTTTAGTTTTCTAGCATTTTTATAACCGCTCAATATCTTTCTCTGTCGCAATCATGCATTAGATGTAATATTTCTACTGCATAATTGCTGGTGTTGTTCAGAATTTGCTTGAATTTGGCAGATTCATCACTGGCGAGACTTTGCTATCTCTTATACTTATTGTATCTTGCTCGAATTATGTTTTTTGCTGATGGCACATTTAATTTATGGAGGCTCTTCCACATTCTTCTCTCTTTTAGCTGTACTTTGGTAAGAAATTTTAAATATTTATTTGGGGATCTCAGCATGCAGCATGATGTCGACCCAAATAAATATTTAAAATGCTCCCAGTCTTGAGGGATACTTATAGAAGTCGTCCGGGATACTTCTTTTCATGGATTTGGCTTGAGTCGTGAGATTTTGATTTCTTCTGCCCTATGCTTTGTGCGACGGATATTGATGGAGAATTATCTGATCTATTCATATTGACTTATCAGGTGATTTTTGTATCTTCGGCCCTATGCTTTTTGCTTTGACGGACTTGATGAAGGAGTAGATGTCGGTGACCTAAACCCTTTAGGTTTATATCAGGTCAGTAGTAAAAAGTCATCGGTCCAGGGCTTTGTGCATAGCGGACTTGTTGATGACGAAATCCTCTTAGTTCAGTTCTAGGCTTTATGCAAACTTTGGGATAATTTCTTCGGTCCTTTGCTTTGTGCTTTGGTGAACTTATTGAAGAAAAATTCTTTCGATCCTCGCTTAATGCTTTACAGATTCGGTTGATAGTACCAAATGTGGGTAGTATCATGATCTTTAACCAATCGAGGAGACTTCAATCCGAGTCACTTGAGTTCATCAGAATGGGCGAGCCAGGATTTGATAGCTCTTTGTATTTTGGTTGTTGAAATGAGAGTTCCTCTACTGCGGCCTTTCTTATGGCGTGTTGAGTAGACGGAGCTGCCAGCAATCTGGCCATATTTGGGCGTGTTGGATCCGACCTTTTACACTCATTCAGACTTCAGACTTGAGCAATGGGAAACATACTCCCCAAGCTAGATTTGTTGAAGTTTACGGATTTGGAGTTATCCTTTGTGACTTGAGATATCAGGGATTATTCTCATTCGGTAGCTGTTGATTGAGACTTGTCCTTCCCACTTGTAACTTTGACATCTCCAGTCACTTAGGAGAATTTCATGGACTACAGTTACTTGAACTCATCAATTCAGATAAGCTTTTGTGCTTCTCACAGTCCCTACTAACGGGTTGATGAAATAGGGGTTCTGCTACTACGGCCTTTCTTATGGCGTGTTGAGTAGACAGAGCTGCCAGCGATCCAGCCATATTTGGGCGTATTGGATCCGGCCTCTTACACCCATTCGAACCTTATGCTTCAGGCTGTTGAAGGACTTGCGCCGCTCTGGCTTGATTTGCAGAAGTATGTAGTTATAGAAATCTTCTTTCCTGACCTTTGAAGTCTTGGCATGTTGGAGAAGGCGGTGTTCCAAATTCTTGGAAGATCACATGCATATACGCCGATAGAGAAAATTATTGTATCTTTCTGCATGAAGGAGTATTCGTAGTTGATGATTTTAAATATTTATTCGAGAATCTCGGCATGTAGAGCGATGTCGACCCAAATAAATATTTAAAATGTCCCCTGTCTTTGAGGGTGGTTGTGAGCATCGTCGCTTTAGCCACTAGTTGGAGTCAGTGGTCGTAGCTTTAGCTCAGATTTTGGAGATTTGACAGAAAGTTTGCAGGTTTCAGATTTAGTTGATAGTACCAAATGCAGGTAGTATCCTTATCCTTAACCAGTCAAGGAGACTTCAATCCGAATCACTTTAGTTCATCAGATTAGGTGAGCTAGATTTGATAGCTCTCTGTCCTCTGTTTGCTGAAATGAGAGTCCCTCTACTACGGCCTTTCTTATGGCGTGTTGAGTAGACAAAATTGCCAGCAATCCGACCATATTTGGGCGTGTTGGATCCGGCCTCTTACACTCATTCAAGCTTCAGAATTGAGCTATGGGCAATGTGCTTCCCAATGCTGAATCTACTGAAGTTGGTAGATTTAAAGTCATCCTTTGTGGTTACAGATTTGGAGTCTACGGACATTTAGTAGTTGTTCGTGATTCGTCCTTCCCACTGAAACTTTGATCCTCCGGTCAATTAGGAGAGTTTTGTAGACTACGACTACTGAAACTTGTCGAGTCAAATCAGCCTTCGTTCTTCCTACAGTCCCTACTAACGGGTTGACGAAGTGGGGGTTCCGCTACTACAGCCTTTCTTCTGGCGTGTTGAGTAGACGGAGCTGCCAGCGATCTGGCCATATTGGGGCATGTTGGATCCGGCCTTTTACACCCATCCAAACCTTAATGCTTCAGGCTGTTGGAAAACTTCAAGCTCTTTCGGCTTGATTTTTTGGAGCGTGAGTTACAAAAGTCCCTTTCTTGACTTTTGAAATCTTGGTACATTGGAGGAGAATGGTGTCCCGAACTTTCAGGAAAATCACCTGCGTACATATATTAACAACGGAATTCACCGTATCCTTATTCACAGGAAAATAAGGCTTGATGATTTGAATATTTATTTGGAGATCCCGGTGCGTAGCACGGTGTTGACCCAAGAAAACACTTGAGTATCCGCCCGTCTTGTAGGGAGGTTTTAAAATGGGATAAATTTGAAAATTTTGAGTTTTTTTTCTTAGATATTCACTTAGGGATCTCGGCATGTAGCACGATGTCAACCCGAATGGGTATTCAGATGCCTTGTGCCTTGCAAGGGGGATCCTTAAGGTGGGAGGAATTCAGACTTTCAATATTTTAAATATTTATTCGGGGATTTCGGCATGCAACGCGATGTCAACCCGAATAAATATTAAAGTGCCCACTTTTTTTTTAAGTTTTGAGATTTTAAATATTTATTCAGGAATCTTGGCACGTGACGCGATGTCGACTCGGATAAATATTTGAAATGCCCCTGTTTGGCAAGGAGTTTTTTTTTATGGGCAAACTTAAAAGTGAGATTTTAAATATTTATTCGGGGATCTCGGCACGCGGCGCTATATCGACCCGGATAAATATTTAAAATGCCCCCTATCTAGCGAGGAGTTTTTTTTTTTGAAATGCATTCTTGTATTACAAGAGAATTTCAAAAGGTGAGTCATATACATATTGATGAGTACATTTGAAGCATAGAACACTTTAAACACCTCATTATCCCTATACATGGTATTTCTTCAAGTATCGGTCATTCATCGGCGGTATAGGTCTTTGGCCCTCCAGATCAACCAACTGATAGGCTCCACCTTGATACACTTTCTCAATAACAAAGGGGCCATCCCAATTGGATACAAATTTACTACCAATTTTTTGGTGAGGGATGATTGGCCTTCTCAGCACCAGGACCAATTCCCCTTCTTGATAGGACCGAGGGCGCACCATTTGATCAAATGACTTTGTCATTCTTCCTCAGTAAATTTCTAGGTTTTGTTGGGCTTGTAACCTTACTTCGTCGAGTGCGTCGAGCTCCTTCATTCTCAGACTAGCATTCTACTCTTGAGTTAGATCATTCTGGATTGCAACTGAAGTGAAGGCAATTCAATCTCTAGTGGCAACAGTGCTTCAACTCCGAACACTAGTGAGTAAGGAGTGGCTTTGGTCGGTGTTTTGTAAGTTGTACGATATGCCTACAGCGCTTCCGTCATCTTCGTATGCCACTTTTTTTTTATTCTTGGTGAGGATCTTCTTCAACAATTTCACCAGCGTCTTATTGAAGGCCTCTGCCAAACCATTGGCTCTTGGGTTGTATATTGATGAATACTGCCAATCAATCTTATGGCGATCAAAAAAATTTATAAATTTTCATACTTTTCAATGCTGTGCCATTGTCTGAGATCACTCGACGTGGTACACCGAATCTGTAGATGATATTGTGGGTGAAGAAGTTGATCACGTGCTCGGACGTGACTTCCCTTAACGGAGCTGCTTCTGCCCATTTTGAAAAATAGTCTGTTGCTGCCAGAATAAAGCGGTGCCCCGCTGAAGAAGGCAAATCTATTGGCCCGATTATGTCTGTGCCCCAGCATTTAAATGGTTAGGATGCAATCGTTGGGTGCAGCGGATTTGGTGGTTGATGAATAACATCACCATGAATCTGACACTCGTGGCACCTCTTAGCGTGGTTGATACAATCTCTCACCATCGTAGGCCAGTAATAACCCATTCTTTTAATTTTAGCAGCCATCTTGGGACCTGACTGGTGTGCTCCGCAGAGTCCTTCATGAACTTCTGCTATCACTTTATCATCTTCCTTGGTCCCTAGGCATCGTAGCCACATCTGGTCAAAAGCTCGCCGATATAGCGTATCATTTACAAATGAGTATCACAATGATCTTTTTCTAATTTGTGTAGCCAGAGATTTATCTGTTGGGAGTTTGCTTTCTTTGAAGTAGTCGACGAATGGTTGCCTCCAATTATCTTCGACTTCAACATTTAAGCAATCCAACCACGACTCTGAGAATCTACCGGTTCTTCGTCTCTTTAATACCTGACGTTCCCCTGGTTGATTTTTAGTAGTGATTTGTTGGGGAGGTTGAGGATCAATTGGGGTTGCATCCCACTGGCTTGAACCTGGTATTCCCTCTGCCTGCGGGAATTATAAGGTTGCTGACTCTAAGACTCGACGATTTTCAACCGCAATGAATATAGGTGGCCTCTTATCTTCATTTGCAAGCTCCTTGGCCAGTTTGGCTAGACAATCTACTTTTGCAATCTGTCCTCGAGGAACTTGAGTTATCTTGACATTCAGTATTTATTTTAGAAGCTCAAGAGCTCGTCGGTGGTAGTGGGCCAATTCAAGTTTGCAAATCATGTAAATGCCTAGGACTTGATTTATCACAAGTTGAGAATCACCGAAAATTTGGAGATCTGTGATTTGGACACCAATTATGATCTCCAGTCCTACTATTAGAGCTTCGTATTCAGCTTCATTATTGGTCCGAGGTTTCGTTAAATTGAATGAGAATCTCATTATACCTCCCTTGGGTTCTATGAAGACAAGATTGATGCCGGCTTGAGCCTTTGCAAGATTTAGGGGTCAAGGAGATTTGATCGACGACGCTCCATCAAAATACATCTCTTAAAATTGGGGTTTCTCCTCTTCCTCGACCTGCAGGATTTGTTCATCAGGCAAATCGTCGTTCAATGGTGAATCTGTAGGAATTGGATGTGCAGCAAGAAAATATGCCAAAGCTTATCCCTCTACCGCCTTTTGTGGTTGGTACACTATATCAAATTGCAGTAATATCATTGCCCACCTTACTAAATGACTTGTCAACGCTGGTCTTGTCATCAAGAACTTCAGCGGATTGATCTTTGATATCAAGGTGATTTTATGGGAGAGCATATAGTGGCGGAGTTTCTAGACTCAAAGATCAACGCCAGGCAATGTTTCTCGATTAGAGAATATCGCACTTCTGCTCCGATTAATCTCCGACTGATATAGTAGAGTGCATTTTCTTTTCCTTCCTCATTGTGCTGGGCCAGCAATGCTCCGAGGGACTCTTCTAATGCAGCTGTATACAGTATAAGAGGCTTCCCTGGAATTGGCGCTGCGAGAATGGGTGGATTCAATAAGTATCTCTTGATACTATCAAATACTTCCTGGCATTCTTCATCCCACTTGAAGCGAACATCCTTCATCAATTTTGAAAATGGCTGGCACCTACCCGATAGATTCGATATGAATCGTCGAATGAAAGCCAGTTGCCCTTGCAAGGAGCAGAGTTGACGGAGGCTTCTTGGCGGTGGCATCTCTATAATTGCCTTGATTTTATTGGGATCAACTACTATGCCTCGGTGACGAGCGACATACCCAAGAAATTTGCCTGAGGAGACCCCGAAAGCATATTTGAGAGGATTCATCTTCAGATCGAACTTCCTGATTCTTTCAAATACAATCCTCAGATCGTTTAAATGATCTTTTCGGTTTATGCTCTTAACGACCAAGTCGTCTACATAGCACTCGACCTTCTGATGTATTAATTCATCAAAGATATGGGTCATCGCCCGTTGGTAGGTGGCACCAGTGTTCTTCAAGCCGAAGGGCATGACGGTGTAACAGAAAATGCTGATTGGTGTTCTGAATGATGTATGCTTTTCATCTTCGGGTGCCATCTTGATCTGATTGTATCCCGATGATCCGTCCATAAAAGAGAACACGTCATAGTTTGATGTGTTGTCTACCAGGAGTTCGAATACAGGCAGCAGAAAATCATCTTTTGGACACGCCTTGTTGAGATCCCTAAAATCAATACAGATACGTATCTGACCGTTCTTCTTCTTCACGGGAATAATATTGGCGATCCAATCAACATATTTTTCTTCTCAGATGAAGCCCGCATCTATGAGCTTTTTCGTTTCTGCAATCACCTGTTCTTCAATATCCAATCTCATTCTCCTTGGAGCTTGTTTGATTGGTGCAGCATCTGGTTTTGATGGTTAATCTGTGAACATCTACATCAGGGGATAAGCTGGGGCATCACAGCATATGTCCGGGCAAAGCAATCCCTGAATTCACAGAGGAGTTCTTTTACTCCCTCCCCTTGATCTTCTAGTAGAAGGGCGCTGATAAAGGTCGGATGAGGATCTTCTTCAGTCTGAGAGAATATAGTTGAAAAATGATGGGACTTCTTGGAGGATTCTTTAAGATATATACCATCGAGACTATTATCCGTAGGAGCCATCTTTATGATCCACTTTTGACGAATTTTTTTTAATAGTGGATCTCTAGGGGTACACACTAGCTGTCACACCATTCTTTTGAATATATTTTTCTAGAGATGTTGATCTCTCTATTTGTTTTCCCTTATGTCGGGACCTTTCGGCAGTGGATTCTTGGATATGTGTCCAAGTGTCACACCCCGATGCTCACCGTGTATATCTTGATTCTTTCTTTGCTCTATCATCAAAATAGATGGTTATTTTGACCTCTATCGAGACCTTTCAGTGATGGCATTTTTTTTTGGACCTAGGGACCAAGTATTACATCTTGATGTTCACCGTATAAAGCTCGGTAATATCATTATCATTTCTTTTTGCTACTACTACAGCACAGAGATGACTAGCCCAAGATGGAAAGAGAAACCATTCCCCAACGGAGTCGCCAGAAATCTGTGGGCTCCAAAAATTCGGCCCCGGCCTCCGCCCGCTTTTGCTTTTTTTGAGGGGGGAGTTTTAACGGATTAAGTTTCGGGGTAAATTTTGGAAGGCAGATGAGGTTGTAGATAAGACACTACCCAGAGATTTCACCCTCATTTTACGAGGACTTTAAGATATGAGTTCTGGTTTCCTATAGGCGCAAGCCCCTATAGTTAATTACCCCTCCTAGTAACGAGAGAGAACTTTCGATTAAGGCTAGTCGTCGATCAGATACATAAAATACGTATATCTAGCATATAGTAGCAGCATGGGTTGAAGGTTTGAGAGTTTGAAGAGTTTTAGAATTTGGTATTTAAAATTGAAGATTTCACCATCTTATACTTAAAGCGGATGGTGGGGGAATGGATGATAGACCCGATCAAGATCCCATGGTTCTGTCATCCCGGGCCATCGTGTTCCCTGGTCTACTTAGTCAGAGGAGGTAGTCGACCCAACCAGACAGAAGGATCCTTGTCGGCAGCCATGGGTTGCTTCGTCCAAGGGTATCTTATAGACTTAGGGTGAGTGTTTGTCTAAGGGGACAAATTTGAATCCACCTTAGCTAACAGAGGGCTTTGTGCCCTATCGATCATATCCTATTGATTCATATCTCAAGGATTTGATGCCATTGGGGAGCATACGGGCTCTGGCCATAACCATAATATAATGGTGCCATTTGGCAGCGACCATCTGGTTCAAAGGGCCCCGAGTCATAACCGTTTATCCTGTAGTGCCATTTGGCGGCGAAACTGCCGGTTAGAGGACTCGTACCACATCCTTGCTGGCAGGAGATTGTTTGAGAATGGATCCTAGTGATATTTTTGATCATGTATTAGCTCTATGTAAACTAAAGTAAATTTTAAATTGTCCACCTTGGCAAACTGTTGTGGAGGGTGGATGGATTTTACTTTAAGTGATTGACGGTTTTATTTCAGTTTTTTTTAAAAATATTTTTAGAGTTTGATGATTTTGGAAATTTATGGAGTTTTGGAGTTTGTGGGAGTTTGGGTGGCATTTTGTAATATTGGAAATGGACCCCTCTGGTTAATATTTTCATTCAACACGGCCATCATTGGGGTGTTTCGGGGTCATTCACATTTATGGATTGAACCTTGTCCACTCTGTCGAGCTGCCGATAGAGGATCAGGTTTCGAAGGCTTTATGCCTTTGTAAGTGAATTCCTTTGATTATAGGCCTAATATGAACGTATAAAATAAATACCCCCGGTCGACCTCGCGACCGTACATTCGTTTAATAGTTCGAGCCATGTCGACTCCTATCTACCTGAATAGAAGGATCAGGCTCGAACTTGAATTCACTTATTAACCTACGCAGCATCTCTAGACATTGCATGTGTTCCTACAACATGCTCGTCGGGGCCCATACAGGTATTTGGGGGCATTTTTATAATTATTTGCCGAACCTTGTCGACTCCTATCTACATGCATAGGAGGATCGGGTTCAAATTTATTGACCCACATAGCATCCCTAGGCGTCACGTGTGTACCAATAAAATGCTCGTTGGGACCCATGCGGGTGTTTGGGGGCATTTCATAATTATTGATTAAATCTTGTCAACTCCTATCTGCTTGCATAGGAGGATCGGGTTTAAATTTATTGACCCACGCAGCATCTCTAGATGTCACGTGTGTACCAATAACACATTTGTCGGGGCCCATATGGGTGTTTGGGGCATTTCATAATTATTGATTAAACCTTGTCAACTCCTATTTGCTTGCATAGGAGGATCAGGTTCAAATTTATTGACCCACGCAGCATCCCTAGACGTCACGTGTGTACCAATAACACGCTCGTTGGGCCCATACGGGTGTTTGGCTGATTACACTTACCCCTTTAGTGTACCTATGTGTATACAAACTAAGGTACATGTGCAGGGGTGTTTCTAGAATATTTTAATTATGCTGACAACTGCTATTTGAATGTGTGCGGCATTCCTTTTGAGAGTTTGAACACGCCTTCTGTCCGCTTGTATGAGTATTGCGGATCCGGTGGCGTAGAGTTGAAGCTTGTAGAGGCCTTCTGTCTGCTTATATAAGTGTTGCAGATCCGGTGGCATGGTGCTGGAGCTTCGTTTGGAGATTTGTACGCCTTCTGACTACTTGCATAGATGTTGCAGATACGGTGGCGTAGAGTTGAAGCTTGTAGATGCCTTCTGTCTGCTTATATAAGTGTTACAGATTCGACGACGTAGAGTTGAAGCTTGTAGACGCCTTCTGTCTGCTTATATAAGTGTTGAAATTCTGGTGGCGTGGTGCTGGAGCTTCGTTTGGAGATTTGTACGCCTTCTGTCTACTTGCATAGATGTTGCAGATCCGGTGGCGTAGAGTTGAAGCTTGTAGACACCTTCTGTCTGCTTATATAAGTGTTGTAGATCCGGTGGCGTGGCGTTGTGGTTTGTGGATGCCTTCTGTCTGCTTGTATGAAGGTTGCAGATCCGGTGGCATGGAACTACAGGTTGTTGCATCTTGTAGAAGCTCGTATTTGATGACGGTCTCCTGCAATTGCTCAAGGATGGCACTTTATATTTATAGCGGGTCTCCTATAATAACTCATAGGGGATCGTATTTAATGTATTCTCCTTGTATTTTGCTTGTGGACAACATATTGGGTATACAATGAATCCCCCATAATGGCCCATAAAAGCTGGTGTACACTGTACATCTTGCACTTTCGAGTCTTCATCTCTTGGATGATTGCGTTTTTACTGATGCCCTATATGTTGAAGTCAGGGGCTGACTCCTTGAACCAACGGCTGCAGTGATTGAAGGCACGTTAGACTGTCCATCATGCTCATTATATGTTGATCCTCAGCATTAGTAAGCAACTACGGTATTTATCCACTAGTCGGCTGTCGTGGACTGGAGGAGAGTCGTAGTGCTCGTTATGCATTTTTTTATAGACAAGATATTGCGTTTGTTGAAGGCTCTTGCATATCTGCCTAAACCAGACTGCATATTCCTTCTAAATTCTCATTGCCTATGGGGTTGGATACCTTCATTTGTATCTTGATGCTAGTCGTGGAGCATTGCTACATTCATCACACCTTGGTCTCTTGTCGTAGAAGACATGCATATCCATGTTCTTTGTTTCTTGCAAGATGCGTTGTATTTGACTTCATGTTAACATAAACCATAGGACGTGGCATTTGTTTTGCATCGGAGAATCCCTTAATGTTGATCGGAAATCTTTATGTTGTTTGATTACAAGTGCACCATTGCCTCCTTTATAATGCTCACATGTTATGAGCGATAACACTAGTCTTTGATATTAGTTGGCAAGTTGCATTCCAATCCTCATGACTTTCATGAATCTATTGAAGATTTTTGCTTTGTAACTTGTAGGTAGGTAACCCCATATTTCATAATTCTTATCCGCTGTTGATTAGGACAGAATTCGATTTAATGTTACAAATAGATTATGATAGTTCGAAACCCCCCATATCATGGCTTTGGAACCAATCTATGTCCCTCATAATCTTCTTGTTGTTTGCAAATAAGTTGTAATTGTAGACCCTTTGCCTTCAAGGATGGTCTAATGTATATGGTGAGTTTGATATCATTACTCATTCATATTTCAATTGAAGTAATAATCTTTTAACATTCATTAGGAATTTTGTACCATGATTCAATACATTCACTTCATTGATTGCTCATCTTGTTATTTTGTCCAAGCTCAAAGTCATGGTTCACTTAATGTTCCAGTTCTCGTTTAGTTCATTTAACGTTCAAATGAAGCCCAAATCTTTGTCATTTGTAAGTCCCCTGTTGTCTTTGTAGTTCATTTGTTTGAGTCCGAATGTTCAAAGTCAAGTCCACACTTTTTGTAGTTCATGTCACATTTGAGTCCAAGTCTTTGTTGTACAAATCAAGTTTGAATCAAATATTTTATTTGATCATTCAAGTTTGTATTTAATCCATTTAATTATTCAAATCACGTATAAATAGAGTTATCTGTCATCCCAATTTTGTTCAAGTTTGAGTAAGGTTTGAGCTCATGTCCACTGCAGTCCCAAATCAAATCTTCTTGCACTTTGTTCAAATGTTCAAATTTTTGTTCATTTCATGTAAGTCAAGTTCTTGAAATTCAAGTCTGAGTCAAGTTTCAACTGTCCACAGTTTGTCCAAGTTAGGTCTTCTGTTCCACAGAAAAATTCGGCAGCCTCCCGGCGTCTCCCCTGTTTAGGGGAAATTTTGGGAAACTGGGCCACCCCACCACGCTACAAGAGTGTGTATGGTTGGTGTCGTATGACACCGTGGCCATATATCTTTTCATCCCACCACGCTACGAGAGCGTGTATGGGGTCTTCAAAAGTACCCGTACGGACAACACAAGTGGCTCTCCCCACCACGCTACAAGAGCGTGTATAGGGCTTACCCACCTCGCCGTATGCGCCGCACCGGGCTCCCTCCTACCGTGCTATGAGAGTGCGTATAGGTGGTTCTCCGGTCCGCCGCAAACGTCAAAAATAAGATTTTTGATGATTACCCGCCTCGTCATAGGCGTCGCACTGGGCTCCCTCCTACCGTGCTACGAGAGCGCATATAGGTGGTTCCCCGGTCCGCAAATAACGAGAATGGAAAATCTAAGTTTTAGAAGTTTATACATGTGGGGTCGACGTCGAGGAGTTTGCAAACAAATATATCCTCTCCTTTTTTTTTTGAATCTTCTCTTTCTCTTTTTTTTTGTGAGGTCAACATAGATGCTACTCACAAAATTCTTTTCCCTTGGTGGCATAGCATTTAACAATCTGGAAGAACTGAATATAGGATCAAGAGAGTCACTGTTCTTTATGTCAATGTAGGCTGATGTCTTCTTATGAAAGAAAGATTGCTTATGCATTCTTGTCCTTTGACTAAGTGAGTTCCTCTACTTTGCCTTGATTGATTCCGTCATATTCATGTAACTTGGCCTGCTTCCACAGATATCTTCTATCCTTCTTGATGCTAAGATAGTTGTAGCAGATGTTAGGGTTAATGTGCAGAAAGAAGAAGATGATGGCGAACTGTCATCCTAATGAAATCCTTAACTTGGTGATGAAGAAGACCAGCTTCATGATTGTTGTTAAAAGTAGGTACAGATTTCACTGAAATCCTCTTCGTCACACTATTTTTATTTTCTTGACTTTAATCAAATAAGCTTCAGAAATCTTGGAACTAGAATCAGACAGCTTTGAACATGCACCATGGAGATCTTTAGAGTTCTTCAAAGATTGAACCTCAAATGGTTCTCTGTTGGCGGCCTGCTGCTCCATCATCCTATTTTCCCAAGGTTTTGCTGCCTTACAGCGATCTAACCAGCTCCCATTGACATTATTCTTGCCTAAATAGCAAGCTTCATTGAAGCAGGAGAGTGGTTAAACCTTCCACTTGAGGAAGACCTACATTTTTTTTTGTTGAGAATGAGAGTAAGCCATGGCCCTCTCTCTTGATAGCAATCTCTTACCTCATCTGTAACTTAACCTTCATCAACCTTCAAATAACATGCATTTTCATTGTCTTCAACCTCTGAAGAACTAGCGGCTTCATCATCCTTATCATCATCCAAATCACTCATATCTTCTTCATCAGGAACCAAAGGACTATGTGCTTTTGAAGAACTCATAAAACTTGTGTTTGAAAGACCTGTTTTAGGTTCCTTACTTTGAGTTTCCTCAACATACTCTTCTCTTATTTCCCCTAGACCTTCAGCAACTTAAGTAGCAGTTGAATAAAAAAAGCTTTGCCTCATCTCAACGCATTCTTGAAGGATTTTGTAAACCTCAACTTTGTCCATGGATGATTTCTCGTTTGACCTTATCTTAAGTAGATAAAAGCCTCTTGTTCAAGCCCTTTTCTCAGAATATCAGCAGCCACTACACTATGAGAACGTATCATAGTAGATGGCAATGGCTTTGCCTCTCCATTAACCATAATGTTGTCCGGGATAGCTTGAAATAAGTTCCTGTGCTCTGATCCAAGCTCTTCGGGTATAGTGTGATGGCGTGGAAGTGCCGTTGGCTGAAGAGGCCTGAGTAGGAGGCTGGTTCAATGAGATGTTGAGGGGGGGATTAATTGCTGGAAACAGGTGAGTTCAACAGTTGACAGCAGGAATTCGGCTGTCTCTCATGGACGGAGGAGGAGGAGAGGGATGGAGCTTGGAGGTGGGAACAAAGCAGAGGGCTAATGCCAATAATCGAATAGAACCCCCAGCTCATCCGTTTTGTTTTAACTCTGTAAAATGAAGGGTTGAGGCCAGCTGCATGATCAAGACAAGAAGCGATTGATAGGAGACGATTGACGGGAAGATTTCGCAGGCTTCATCCACAGGTAATTCACTTTTGATTTGATTTTTTAGTTGACTTCTGATTTTGATTGATTTTTTTTTAAATTAATAGTAATATTATGACCTGCCATCATTAAATTATTTTAAAGTGACAGCAATGCGCCAATTAAGTCAAAACCGCCTTGATATGTGTGATTTCTCGGTTCGCGTGCAATTTGCCTTATTTTTACGTAGTGATTTCGCCGAATATCAGAATTAGACAAATTGATAGTGGATTTAGGGTACTGCCGATATTTCGGTCACAACGACGCAGTCTATTTCGCGATCGGACATTATTTGGGCGACGCTGAGGTTATTTTTTTCTTGAAATACGTGTTTTTCCTCGGGATGCATGTTAACCTCCTCGCATGTTTTAACAAATTTGCTGTCATTCTTGAGTATTTGGGACGTTTTGAACGCAGTGACGAAATCCGTTTCACGATCGGACTTTGTTTGGGCACAAATTTATGTATTTTTACATGAGGATTACCTCGATTTGCGTGCACCACCTTAATCAAACAAATTGATAGTGCTTTTAGGGTATTGCCGATGTTCCGGTCGCAACAACGCAGTCCGTTTCCTGATCAGTCATCATTCGGGCATAAATTTGTACATTTTTATATAGGGATTACCTCGATTTACGTGCACCACCTTAACTGAACAAATTGATAGTGCATTTAGGGTATTGATGGCGATCCGGACGCACTGGCGAAGTCCGTTTATCGATCTAACGTCATTTGGGTAGTGTGGAGCAACATTCATGTTTTATCTCGAAATTCATGTCACCAATCTAGATGATCCAAAATGTACTTCCTGGGTATTTGTAATGTTCTGGACGCAATGACGAAGTCTGTTTTGCAATCAAACTTTCTTTGGGTAGTGCCTAGTCCCCCTTATTTTCGATAAGCGTGTTACCTCGGGATTCGTGCCACCAATTCGGGTGATCCAAATTGAACATAGAAAATATAGTTTTTGAGTACTTATAATATTTTGAATGCAATGGCGAAATCTGTTTCGTGATCGGACATCATTTGGATAGCTGCGAGGCTAATTTTTCTCAAAATCTGTGCCACCAACCCGGATGATCCAATTTGAACATAGAAAATATAGTTCTTAAGTATTTGCGATATTCTGATCGCAATGGAGAAATCTATTTCACGAAAGAATATTATTTGATCAGCGTTGCATTTTAATTTCGAGTGTTGATCGTCTCTTTTGACCGATCTCATCCGATTCGACTGCGAGGGGTCTCAACCTAGCAGAATTTGATGTTCTGATCGCAATGGCGCCGTCCGTTTGGCAATTAGAGGTCATTTAACCCTTCAAGTGATGTGTCGGACCAACCCGCGCACTACTTGATTCATCATTTTTCTCCTTTTATGCGTTGTTTGAGTTGTGGGGGTCAACACCTAAATAAAAATACCCAATTTTTTATTCAGTGCAAATCATACAAAATTTAATGACTTTTACATTATTCGATTAAACTTAATAATATTATAATCAAAATGCTCATATTATCGATATTTAACACATAACAAAAGTTATGCGGTGAAAGTTTGCTAAAAATCATGATATCATAACTTTTGCAAGTTTTAACTAAATTAAAATATATAAAATATAAAATATACAAAATTCTTGAAATAAAAAATATGGCAATGATTCCTTGTAATGAGACAAGAAAATCGCTTTATAACCTCTAAATCTTATATTCATTTTTCTTTTCCCTCTCTTTCTCTTTGATTTTCATTTCTATTTATCTAGCTTAAGAAAAAAGAAAAGGAATGGTTTTATAATAAATCTCTAAGTGACTTTAGAAATTTTATAATAAAATATCTTTAGGACGGATTGGTAATTATTTAAATTATTTAAATTTTATCATAAAATTAATATAAGTTTTTTATATCTTCAAATTTGGAGCTTTTAAAATTATAAAAAAAATATTTATAACCCATCATATTTAGAAAATTTTAATGAAACCAATTTGCAAAATAGGTATCTAATGGTCTTAAAATCTCCATTTATACTGATATGTGTCAATTTTTTAAGAATTTGCACCAATGCCTAAATATTAAGAAAATTTTAGTGTAATTAAAGTACTACAATATCTATGTTATTGCAAAAACGGTTCATGATTTGGACTTTTATTGAATCTTAAAAATATTTATTTTACTAGATTAAAATATGAGTTATTACAACAACAATAACAACAACATCAAGCCTTTGTCCCACTACGTGGGGTCGGTTACATGAATCCTTTTTTCCCATTGTGTCCTGTTAAAAGTCAAATTGACATTTAAATCTAATAAAGAAAGTTCATTTTTAATATTGTCTAGCCAAGTCTTTTTAGGTCTACCTCTACCTTTCTTAACATAAGTCAAATATAATACCTCAACTTTCCTAACCGAGTCATCGGAAGGCCTTCATTTAACGTGACCAAACCATTTAAGGTAACTCTCTCTAATCTTATCTTTGATTGGAGCTACTCCAACCTTTTCACGTATATGCTCATTTCATATCCTATCTCTAAGGGTAAAGCCACTCATCCACCTGAGCATCCTCATCTCTACAACACTTAACTTAGTATTATGCTTCTCTTTTAATGGCCAAAATTCAGCACCATAAAGCATTGCAAGTCTCACCATCATCTTATAAAATTTTCCCTTAAGTTTGAGGGGGACTTTTCTATCACACAACAAGCCCGATGCATTCCTCCACTTCAACCATCCAACTTGAAGTCTGCTGATAATATCCCCATCTATTTCACTATCACTCTGAACAATAGATCCAAGATATATCTAAAATGTATACTCTTATTAATAACTTGATCGCCCAAAGTCACAATCCCCTCACTAGGTCTATTACTACTAAAATTACACTCCATATATTCAGTTTTAGATCTACTCAAGTGAAAACCTTTAGACTTTAAGGTTGACCTCCATAATTCAAGTTTACCTTTAACTCCCTCTCTAGTCTTATCAACAAGAAGAATATCATTAGCAAAAAGCATACACCAAGGTACATCCTCTTGTAAATGTCTAGTAAGAACATCCATGACTAAAGTAAAAAGATATGGGCTTAAGGATGATCCTTAATGTAATCCAACTGAAATAGGAAAATACTTGGTCAAATAATATTGTGTTTGAACACAAGTAATAGCTCCTGCATACATATCTTTAATGATTTGAATATAAGCGTTATTAACTCCTTTCTTTTCAAGAACTCTCCATATCACTTCTCTTGGAACTTTATGATATACTTTCTCTAAATCAATAAATATCATATGTAGATCCTCCTTATTCTCTCTATATTTCTCCATTAAACCTCTCAATAAATGTATGGATTCCATAGTAGACCTACCCAGTATGAATCCAAATTGATTTTGAGAAGCATTAGTATCACACCGCAACCTATGCTCTATAACTCGCTCCTATAGTTTTAAGCTTTAAAGTATGGCACATTAACTTAATTCCTCTATAATTTGCATACTCCTGTGCATCACCTTTATTGTTAAAAATAGGAAATAACACACTCATTCTCCACTCATCTGGCATCTTTTTAGTCTTCAAAATAGTATTAAAAGTTTAGTAAGCCAATAAATTCTTTCATCTCCTAAGCATTTCCACACCTCTATTGGAATATAATCAGGTCCAACATCTTTTCCACACTTCATTTTCTTTAAAGCCTCTCTAACTTCGGTTTTACTAATACACCAATAAAAACAAAAATCTTTATTTTTATTAGGGTGCTAAAGTCACTAAAGTAAATCATATTTTCACATTCCTTATTAAAAAGTTTAGCGAAATATCTCATCCACTTTTGTTGAATATCATCTTCTAAGAAAATTACTTTTTAATCCTCATCCTTAGTACACTTTACTTAAACTAAATCCTTTCTACTCCTATCTCTTTACTTGGCTAACTTATACATATATCTTTCTCCCTTCTTAGTATCTAATCTATTATATAAGTTATCAAAAGCTAAGATCTTTGCATCACAAATAGCTTTCTTAGATTCCTTAGGAACCTCTTTATAGCTTTCCCAATTATCAAAATTTTTACACCTAAATCAATTTTATAACAAATATTCTTATATTTTATCTTTTATTGCACATTTGGATTTCACCACCAACTTTTTTTACTATTAGAAGCTTTTCCCTTCAAAACTCCAAGCACTTCTTATGCAATATTCTTAATATAGCTAGCCACTTTTTGTCACATAACATTAGCATCCTCATGGACAGACAAAATCTTAAGATCTAAAATCTTACTCTCAAAAATATTTTTATTAATATTCTTTAAATGCCCAATCTAATCCTAGAATATCATTTACTTTATTTTTTATTTTGTGTCCATTTATCCTAAAGTCTAAAACTAATAATCGATGTTGGGTACATAAATTTTCACTTAGAATTATTTTACAATCTTTGTAATCTAAACGATCTAATTTTCTTATAAGAAAATAATCAATCTGTGTTTTACTATAACCATTTTTATAAGTGATAAGATACTCATCTCTTTTTTTAAATAAGATATTAGCTATTAAAAAATCATAAGCTAAAGAAAAATCTAATATGACCTTATCACCTTCATTTGCCCTTCCAAACCCATGGCCACCAAGAATGCTTTTAAAATCTTCTACCTCTCTACCAACATGTTCATTTAAATCTTCTCCAATAAAAACTCTTTCTTCAAGAAGTATTTTTGTATTAATTCTTCTAAGTCATTCCAAAATTTTAATTTTGAACCCATATCCAGACCTACTTAAGAAGCATAAGCACTTATAATATTAATAATCTTAGCATCAACAATAATCTTTAAAGCTACAATTCTATCTCTAATTCTGTTAATTTTTATAACATTATTATTTAAACTCTTATCTATAATCACACATATACCATTTCTAATATGACTCCTACATGAATACCATAGTTTATATCCTAAACTATCAATCTCCTTAGCTTTCTCTCTAACTCATTTAGTTTCCTAAATGTATAGAATATTTATCTTCATATGAATCATAATATCTATTAATTCTACTTATTTTCCTTTAAGGAAATCTATATTTCAAGTTCCTATCCTAATTTTAGTTTCGTGGACTAGCTTCTTTGCCCATATCTGTCCTTGATGTGGGAATCCTTGCCTATTTAACACTACACCTGGCGCCGGTGCAGCGGCCCTTGCACACTTGTTACTATATTCAGGCCATACAGTGCGTCGCTTTCAAGGGACGCCCTAACATTGACACAATTTTTAAAAGTTATTACAAAATGATTTAATATAAATTAGATAACTTTAATTTCTATGGTTTGTAATTGGCACCAAACTTATCGAGAAGATGCTGGAGGCTTAGAAAAGTGATCTTTTTTATTATTTTTTAGTGACTCGTTTTATGTATTTTGGTTCACTTTAAATTTATGCAAAGAGGCTAACTTTCTTTTTTGTCATTTGCAGGTTGTCAAAAAGAAATTGAATGACAAAGCTGATAAAAGCATAGAAAAATTATTTTTGTTGGTTAACTTTGTACCACAATAGTTAGATGATGAAAGTTTAGCAATAATGATAGTAATTGTTAATGATGGCCATTAATGGTGATCCTCAGAAAAAGCAATAGAGTTTCTTAGTTCTCTTTGATCTTGAACTTCCTCAAGTAAAAAATAGAACTCTATTTATGGCTGTTTTTAGAGTATTTTGATAAATTTGATC
Source organism: Dendrobium chrysotoxum (assembly GCA_019925795.1). NCBI lineage: Eukaryota > Viridiplantae > Streptophyta > Magnoliopsida > Asparagales > Orchidaceae > Dendrobium > Dendrobium chrysotoxum. The sequence continues at coordinate 20,352,978 of CM034314.1, read as the reverse complement.
AAATCCAAAATATTCCATTGAATGTCCCATATTGATTATATTGATCATATATCATTTATTCAATATTTAAGTACTTTAATAATATCGTAATCAAATGATCTTGAACTCATTGGATTCTTCTCTTCGAGCATACATCATTAAAGCCATGCATATATATCGGTTACGCCCTCTCAACACTTAATGCTTTTGGCATGCAACATGCATGTGTCCCCTCCCCCCAGCACATTTATCTCATTGCATGTCTTTCATCGATTGTTGAGCTTCCCCTCCCACACCACCTCAGCTTGACTAACGTGCCTATGTTAATGCATCACCTTCATGAATATGAGAGTGATGAGGGACAACTCATAGGAGATAATCTGATTGTTGATTTTACTGAGACTACTTCAAGCTGGATTGAAGCGAAGAATACTGCTGCTAAATGGGTGTTGTGAAGGTCTTCACCATCTCTGGAACGTCATCGGATGCAGTGGCTGCATGAGACAACGTTGCCAATAAAACCTTTTGCAACCACCAAAGTGGTAATCTTAGACTGTTTCAGAATATTGTTAATTAAGCAGAAAAATATCTTAATCTGAGGCTCTTATTTTCTGGTAGCACACGTCCAAGACTCATTCTTCCACTGCTATTCAGTAACAAAAGGTCAGTTATCATGCCATGTATTTGTTTGCAGCATTATTTAATTACTTGTGTTAACTCGATCTAATGCTTTGCCATGTCTTGATTTGTCATTTTAAGGAGAATGCAAAGTCCACGCTTTCTTCTGGTTTTGAATAATTCTTTACTTTCTGAAACTCTTGTTTTATATTATTGACAGGTAATATATAATCTTATATTTCTACAAATTTCTTTTTGACTTTTACAATGAAATTTTTTATTTTGTTAAAATAACCCTTTATAATCTTTTTATGATTTGAATATAAAATTTATAAATTCTTGAAAATAACCTTTTTTATATATATAACAAAAGTTTACTTGTGAGTCGATCATTTACTTGGATTGTTTAAACTGGAATAGAAATATTGACTTGTTCCTCAACAGATTATTATCATTAACAACAATTGGTACAGAAATATATGAAGCTCCTTATGATCATCAAAGTGGTTGCAAACTGGCTGATAACTTTGTGTTCATAATGGCAAAGAGTTTGTAGCGATCGAAGAAGGCTCTTTGGAGATCGGGTCTACGGCTGAGTGGTCGACGGAACACGTTCCTCCCATCTCATCTAGGCTCAAATTTTCTAACTGTCCCAAAAATAAAAAAAGAAAAGAAGGCTCTTTGCTATATTTGTGATTAGCATGCACTCTTATATTTTGATAATTAAGATTTTATTTGGGACAGTTTTTTAGCTGCTTTTTAACATAAAATTTCTTGAAAGAAGAAAAAAAAATAATGGCCAAAAGCTGTCACTAATGAAGCCTAATTTTGCAATAGCGCTGTGACCACCAGGCTTGATAAGATTGGGGACCTAATTAAAATAGTTTTAAGTCGTGCGTTACAATGGTTTGTCATTTTATATATATATATAACCCTTAGAGGATCAGTAGGGCCAATGATGTCCATATTCATTCTCTTGGCATAAGAAGGCACTGAATAATTCATTAAGCTAAATCATCTATAGTATCAAATGTTTGCTTGAAATTAGTGTAGCCAACGTAGGAGTGTGCCTAAAGTGGTCTTTTATGTTATCAAAAGCCTCTAAGAATGCTGGCCTTAGATTTTTCAAGTGGATCGAACTTGAGTTTCATGCCAATATCTGACTTGATTTTAGTATTTTTCTCATATTTCCCATGCCCTCATCCCCACTAAATTCAGCTACGAAGTAAGTTCCCTGGGTCATTTTGAGGTGTGAGTTCTTTGAGTTATGTTGGGCTTTAGTTGAACTCATCAAGACCCAAAATTTATTCATTAACTCCATGGGCCTGAATAGGCCAACGAGTTCACTAATCTTTCTTATTAAACTCACGCTAGTTTCAAAATAAAATAAAAAGTGAAAAAAAAAAAGAGAGTTGATAAGATCCTAATTGAGAAGTAGTACTTATTTATAAAGAAAAAGTATAAAAAGAACTTCTTCCTTTTAAGAATAAAAGACCATTATGTCATCTTTACTTCACATTATTGAGAGTTTCTTCCATGTGTGTGTTTGAAGTTGACATGCTTTAGGGCCAAGGCCCTTCCAAGATAAAGCTAAGTATTGATTGACAAGTTGCAAGATCCACTTCTTTTAGGACTAGATCTCCTAATTTAAACATTTTATCAAGAACATTGGAACTATGGCATTTGGCTACTCTCCATTTAATTTTTTCTGACCTCATAAAAGACTAATTAATTTTTTAGTACTTCTAGCAGATATGGTGGGAGGCTTAAGAAGGTGATTGAAGAATATAATGATTATTGATGATTATTTTAGATTGTGGATACATGATTTGAAGTTTATGATGAAATGGAGAAAGGTTTTGAGGGGCATGACATAGAAAAGTATGGATTAGCTCAGTTTGAACTAGTTTGGGCTAATTTGGTTTAACTCTTTAGAGGATGAGTCTAATGAAGGATAAATGGAGGCAAATAAATATGGGGGGTTATCTTACAATATAAAACTATGAACTGGAGCTTTTGATATATGTTTATAAAGTTTACGTATTTATATGGGAGGAATAAGACTAGGTGAAAGAGAACCTAATTTGGGGTAAGGGTTACGAACAAGGCATCGGGGTGATTATTCTTGCTTTATTTATGGATGGATATTCTTTAGAGATGTCTATGATATAGATGAAGATGACAGTGAGGCTCATACTCATCATGTGAAGTTCAATACCAATATTCTTACATGAATCCTCTGTGATATAAATCAACAGTAATCTTATCTTGTGTGAGGTAGGCTTGATTTTTGTGTTTGGAATATGGACAACGAAACCTTCCTTCTGATATAAAGGAAGGTAATTGACAGCCTGCCTGGATGGAAAAATTTACTCTGTTCAAAAATTTATCTGTTAACATTTTGTGTCCAAGCAACAGTCGGTTATACATCCAACTTTTATGATTTTGAATATCCATAACAAATTTGGGGTATAAATTACTACAACCAAATAATGAGATTTGTATTATTTTAATGTTATTTATGTATAATTATTGTCATAAAAAAATTTTTAGATAACATCTTATATAATCAAGATATATAATAATGATATGTGACCAAACTATCTAAGGTGACTCTTTCTAATCTTATCTTGCATTGGAGCTACTCCAACCTTTTCACATATATGCTCATTCCGTACCATGTCTCTAAGAGTAAAGCCACTCATCCACGTAAGCATCCTCATCTCTATAAGACTTAACTTAATATTATGCTTTTCTTTTAATGGCCAACATTCTGCACAGTAAAGCATTACAGGTCTCACCACCATCTTATTGAATTTTCCCTTAAGTTTAAGGGGGACTTTTCTATCACACAACAAGCCTGATGCATTCCTCCACTTCAACCATACAATAATGACATGTGACCAAACTATCTAAGATGACTCTCTCTAATCATATCTTACACTTGGGCTGCTCCAACCTTTTCACATATATGCTCATTTCATATCCTGTCTCTAAGAGTAAAGACACTCATCCACCTAAGTATCCTCATCTCTACAACACTTAACTTAATATTATGCTTCTCTTTTAATGGCCAACATTCAATACCATAAAGCATTTCAGGTCTCACCATATCTTATAGAAATTTTCCTTAAGTTTGAGGGAAACTTTTCAATCATACAACAAGCCGATGCATTCCTCCACTTCAACCATCCAACTTGAATTCTGCTAATAATATCTCCATCAATTTCACCATCATTATGAATAATAGACCCAATATATCTAAAATGTATAATCTTATTAATGACTTTATAGCCCAAACTCACAATCCCTTCAATTAGACTCTAAGGTTGACCTTTATAATTTAAGTTTACCTTCAACTCCCTCTCTAGTCTTATCAACAAGCAGAAGAATATCATTCGCAAAAATATACCTTTGCAACAAAGCTCGACAACAAGGAGGGAGTTTAGAGAATTTATGTATTTGGATGAAGAAGTATGCAAAAGGAAGAAAGATGGATACCTTCGAAATGACCAAGCTCTTGTCAGAGGTGTAACATTGGATGAGACAAAAGAATGGCAAGGAGGTATAACTTCGGATGCGATAGGAAGGAACATTGTCGAAGGAGGCGATGCGACAGGAAGGAACATCATCGAAGGAGGTGAAGAAGTTATTTAATGACTATAGCTGAGAATGCGTGGAGGCAAAGTCGAAGGAGAGTAGTCGAAGAATAGAATGAATAAATGAAATGGATACACAATCAATCGGTTATATAGGGTAGTTTGCATAAGATTTATGGAGGATTTTTTGCCGCAAATTTGTGGTGAAATTTCTGTCGTAAATCCGTCATAAAAAATTATCAAAAAATTTTGGCGCAAATCTAACGCCAATTTTGACCAAAAGAATTTTCTTGTAAAGTAAAGTCCACTACAAATGTACTACAAATTGCTAACTTTTTTGTATTGATTCATCTTATATTTTAATATTCATTGATGATTGATGATATATGGTTTGTGGCATTTGGTGGGGGTGGGCATTATTCGTGACTAACGGTCGCTAATGGTGGCTATAGGAGGCAATATTTGGCTAAGAGCTGCCAATATGGGTTTAGGGTGATTCTTTGTAATAGCTCAGTGAAATAAAATTTTTTAGGAGTCATTATAAGTCCAAATCATAAATCATTTTCATCATAACATAGATATTATAGGGATTTAATCAGACTAACTTTTTATAACTTTAGGACATTTGTGCAAATTCTTAAGAAATTGACACATGTTGATATAAGTGAGGGTTTTGGGACTATCAGGTGCCTATTTTGCAAACCAATTTTATCAAAATTTTCTTTAAAATGGGATATTTTATAGATCTTTTTCAATAAATTTTGAAGCCCCAAAAGAATTATCCAAATTTTATACTAAAAATTAATTAGATTATATATTATATTATATTATATTATTATTTTATTATCAAATATCCTAATCCACTTTCTAAAATTTTTTAAATGCCTTTCTTCTTAAATCAATTAATAGAGAATGAAACAGAGAAAAATAATGAATAGGAGAGAAAAGACAAGAGAGAAAGAAAATCCTAAGATTTAGATGTCATAGCATAATTTTCGTAAGTCAATTTTGTTAGGAGATTTGCTCGTCTCATTGTAAGGAATCATTATTCTATTTTTTATTTCAATAATTTAGTATTTTCGGCTTTTTCAGTCAAATTTGTATTTCTGTTATAAAAAAATGAGGATATTTTGTATTGGTAAAATTTTTCTCACATAATTTTTTATATATTATAGATATTGAGATTATGAATATTTTAAGTATTTATTTGATATTTTTTGTCAGATAATTTTAAAAAAATTACATATTTTATCAATTTAAAATTTATTTTAACATCTAAAAATAGTGCTTTAATTCAATTAAAGCTTCAAAATGTTATTACAAATGATCCCTGTTAATTTAATTAATTTCTATTGCCTACGTTAAAAAATTTTGATACTTTCTGAAATTAATCCCAGTAATGCTTTATTTATTATAATACATTAGAAAATAATGTGGATATATGATTGAGTAATTGCTGGTCGCTATTACTATTATAGTACTGTGATAATAATATGTGTGTAAAAGATAAGTAAAGACTGGTTAACTCGTTGGTTGTTGATTGATTAACCTGTACATGATGGTGGGCCGATAGACTTTCCTTTAAATACTTTGGTTGGGTATTATCCTCTGTTGATACAATAATACAATGATTGGGAGTTTTAAGGAGTTATTACTATGCCGATAAGTAAAGAGTAATAGCTCTATTTACTAAGCCAATAGCTAAAAAATACCGTGATAGCTAGAACTTCTTTCTAATTATTTAGTGTGACTACTGAAATATATGTTACAGATTTATTATTTCTCTATTAATTTACTATTACCATATAAATTTATTATTATTGCATTATTTTGCTTCTACTACCACTGAATTTACTAGTACTGATATAAACATCGATATTATTACTAAAATATTAAGGATACCACAATTGAATCACTATTATTATTATTGTTATTTATTCACTGTACTAATAATAAGCATGTGATATACTGAGCACATGATATATTAAGCATATGATTAAGATATTAATATAGAATAACTAGACAGTATGTGTACATTATAATTTGGTTTTATTATATTAATATAATTTTGATGGTCTTTATCGTTGCTTTGATTTTATCACTTTATATGACTTTTTTAATAATTGATAGTACTAATACGATGATTGCTTTATCAATTTAGTACCTATACTGGTTTATTGGTTTTCCTACTATACTATTTTACTGGCTTCCATAACATACTGTTTATATATTCTACTGTTACTGCATACGAGCTTTATTATTTCTGTATAGATTTATGATCATATAAATATTACTGTTATAATTTGACTGTTAACATGTATATTGCTCCTTTATCGTGCTTTGAGTTTATTTATATGATTTAGTTGCTTGTCAAGCTTATGAGCTCATTATATACGGTTTAAATAATTTTAGGCTAGGGAAGAGGTTTAGTAGTGTGATACTGATCATGATTCTTCATGTTCTATTTCTTTTTATTTTAGCTATCCTTTTATACTAAGGAGTGGAAGGATATATTGTGATTATATAATTTTAGAATATTGCACATGATTTATTTTTGGGTTAATGAATATAAATGTCTATTGATTTTTGAATTATAAAATTTATTTTCACTTTTATTACCTAATAGATGAATTTGATAGCATGGAATAATTATTTTCACTTTTATTAATAGAGCTATAAGAATTGATTGTGAGTAGGGTAAAAGATTGGATATATTAATATACCTTATTTTATAACATAATTGATTGCATGTGAATTATTTACATTAAACAGAAGTGTGCAAGTGAACAGTTGTAATGCACCTACTAGAGGAAGTTATACAAAATGAGCAATATAGTGTAGCGTTAGTGGCATCAGTTAGTATGATGTAGTTGGCTACTATTAAAGCACAAGTAATGGGGGATGCATAGAAAAAATTAAATGGGAGTAAGGATGATGAGGGGGATAGGCATTTGTAAGCATTTTATAAGTTAAAGCCCCTATTGTTCAAAGGAGCTGTAGGACCATAGGCTGCAGAAGTTTGGTTGCTGAGGATCAAGATGATTTTTGAGAGCATGTAGTGCTCAGAGAATATGAAGGTACCATCAATTGTGTTTCTCTTTGAAGGAGAGGCTAAGAGATTCTGGATTGTACAATAGAGAGAGAAATTCTAGGGAAAGATCAATATTGAGATCACGTGGGATATATTCACTTAGTGTTCAAGATGTGGTTCATACCTTCATCAGCCCGATAACAGATGCATGAAGCTTTCATTAAATTAGAGCAAGGATGGAAGATTGTGATGCAGTATGAAGCTGAGTTTACTGTACTTGCTAGATATGCTCCCCATGTGATTCCTGGTGTTGAAGAAAAGTGGTATAGATTTTTATAGGGATTGAATAGAGAGCTCAGACATATATTAGTGCCTTTTACAGATTCAGGAATTTTTTGAGTTGGTGAAGCAAGCCAAATTAATAGAGATTAATTTAGTAGTGCTGACATCCAGGCATGATGAGAGCTCCAGGTATGATGTCAGTAAGAGGACGACTAGAGATGAAGTAAGTATGGACAGAGATAATGCTGGTAATAAGAAAAGCATATATAGTGATTTGAGGGGATTGGGGTCGATAACAACTACTAGGAGCTACATTGCATGTATTTATTATGGAAAGAGGCATGGATGTCAGTGCTATCTTCTAGCAGGGCAATATTTTTGATGTGGACAATAAGTGCATAAGGTAGAGGATTATCCTTACAGAGGAAGAATTAATTTAAGAGTAGTATAATCTATGTAAACTAAAGGATATAGTACTGTAGGAGGGAGAGCACATAGTGAAAGATCTGCTAGTAAGGCTGATGATAGAGTTGTTAATAGTGGTTAGAGGGAGTTTGTTGCACTAGGATCAACAACACCGATAATACCTACTCCAATAATGCCATGAGTGTACAACTTATAATATTTGGAGGACTGACAACAACTTGAGAGTTTTACTAGTAAGAAGTTTATTTTAAATGATTTCATGACATAACATATCATACATAATTGAATGAGATGTGATAGAATGAGCTGTTGGATAAGTGGGGGGTTTTTGGACCGTCAAGTATCCATTTTATAAACTTATTTCACTGGTTTCCCCATTGTATTATTTAACTGACTTTCATACCATACTATTTTACTATTTATAGAACTTCTGTTGTATGTGAGTTAGCATTACTATTTTTGCACAGATTCATGATCATATAAATATTATTGTAATGATTTGTCTGCTAACATGCATATTATTCTTTATCTGTGCTTTGAGTTCAATTATAGGATTTGGTTGCTTGCTGGGGTTTTGAGCTCATTATATATGATTTAAATTATTTTGGGTTAGAGAAGAGGTTCAAGAGCATGATACTAATCAAGATTCCTCATGTTCTATTTCTTTTTATTTTAGTTATATATACTTTTGTACTTACGAATGGAAGGATATGTTATGATTTTATGATTCCTGAGTATTATATATGATTTATTTTTGGGTTAATAAATATAAATATATATTGAAGTTTTGAATTATAGAATTTGTTATTATGTTTATTACTAATAGATAAAATTAGATAGCTTTGGTTATTGTATAATAAAAGATAAAAGAAAGAATTATTCTAAATTAGATTCTTGGTCATGACATTCTTCTTGCTTTATTTATGGATATATATTCTTGGGAGATGTCTATAGTGTAGAGGGAGAAGCCAGTGAGGCTACTAAGAAGATTTAATAAGATATATATGTGGTTAAACTGGAAGAGAAAATTTTGGGAGGGAAAGAAGGTGGGTTACCATTAATGAATGAATGTGCTAACCATTTCATTAATTCATTTTATCTTTTAATATTTATTAAGGGGCCATTGGGTCTTCTAAACTAGGAATACATAGTCAAAGGAATAAAGTATAGGGAGTGCAATGTATATGAAATATTTTGGAGTTATTTGGATGCGTGCAAATAAATATAATTAAATTATTTTTATTTGACTTAAAGTAAAATTAATGAAGTGTAAATCTTAATGATGGTGGTGGGTGGTCGTGTACAGTTGGTGAAAGGTAACAACGATGACCAATGATATACGGTTGGTGGCGTTTGGTGGGGGTGGGCTATGGTGACGACTGACGGCCAATAGTGGTGACTACAGGAATTAGTACACTTTGACCCAAGTGGCAATGCAAATAAATTAAAGTTTATTTTGAAATCGATCAAATCTAATAATTTTTAAATATATAAAAAAAAATTGAACTAGAAGATGAATTCCAAATACATCAAAATTTTATAATAAATTTCTTTTGCTTCAAACCAAAGACTTATATTTTTAAAACCCCTCCATTTGGAATACTTTATGCCCATTTTACTTTAAACCAAGAAAAACTTAGTCCATATATGTTCCCTAAAATGTCAAACTTCTAGAATTTATATTTGAGATTTGTATATAAAAACTAAAGTTAATTATTGCTTCTTGAATGGGCTCTTATGATAGAACTTCGTTGAGCTCTTACTCTAGGGCTTTCTTGTGCTCTTATTTGGGCTCTCACTATTAAACTTTTATCTTTTTTTTTTATTCAACTGATGTGTTGCATCAACTTTCTCTAGCTCATTTAAACTCTGCTTTGTAGAACTTTAATTCAAGTAGACTTCTATTAGTGGTGGGGCAGGGGGTTGGAGGAAGAGGTGGGGGGGGGGGGGGGGGGGGGGGGGGGGGTTGAGTTTTTAAAATTTTCATAGGTCACTAAGTATCTTCTACAGGATTTATATATTTCTATCTAATAAAAAAATCTATGAATGTCAGTTGGATATGTATGCACTTGTTTAGTTATAATGGATTTACCCTTTAGGAAGGTAGGTGATATGGAATTTTACAAGTGAGAAACAATATCATCTACCAAGCTGTTAAACTAAATAAGTGAAGGTTTACTAGATTCTTCATATGATAGAATATCTTTAATGTTAATAATTGGATAAATGAGTGTATCGATAAAAAAATCAAGGTGATAAGAATTTATTCCTTTTTTTATGGATTTTGAAAGGACCATAATCCATTTCTTGCAGTTTCATATATTTGGTGATTTGATAATGCTCATGGTATAAACAAATCAAAATGTAATTACTTTCTTTATAATATTATGTAGAATAATTATGATCTTTCTTTGAAATATTATTTTATTTATAATAATTTTTTTTCTTATGTGATGTGGACTATGGGGTGAACTTTAAAATATATAAAATCTAGGGCTCTATCACCCCTAAATAATGCTTAGATTTTTTTTGATATATGAAAAAATTATCAAAACCCCACTTAATATGCTACAGTATATGTGCTGAATCAAGTAATAAAGTGATAAGAGTAGAGTGTCAAATCACGAGGATGTATGTTTACTTACAACAAACTACTACTATTTACTCTAATTATAATAATTATCCGACCAAAATAAAAATGATAATTTATGAAGATTTTATCACTGAATATCATATGTCTAGGCATGAAAAAATCATATCTCAATACTCCTAGTTGTTCTTGTGTTTCTTCGTTGATGTTATACATCACACTAAATTTTAACTACACATATGACCACTATGTTTGATAAGCAAATAGTGATAGGAGATTATGTGCTGTTCTTTGTCTTTATGTGGGCATGGGAGACGACAGCTCTTGGAATTTTAATTATGCTACTCGGTTCCTTCCCATTATGGCTATGATCTATATTTTGCTACTGTTTTGATTTGGGTGAATCATTTTGTTCTTGAGAATTCTAATCTAAGTTTATGTTTTTGATGATTACAAAAGTTTATTGTTTGTTTAATTCATCTTCTAACATATATTTGAGTTTTTGTTGTGTGTACTAAAGTATTTTTCAAGAAATTCACACTCAAGATTGTTGAAGACTTCAAGTTCACTTGTTCACTGTAAATGAAGTCTGTAAATTTTCTTTTTCTTGAGTCTGAGAGAGTGTGATTGTAAGTTGGATAACTGTGCACACACACACAATAGGGGAGTAAAAAGTTAAATTTTTAAAAACTGATCGTATAGTACGAATTGATATCGTACGGTACGATCTGTAAAATATGTCCTCCAGGAAGAACCCATCAGACAAGAAAAATTTTCTAAAGCATGTTCGTACAGTACGAATACTATTCGTACATGAGCTTTTTCTATACGAATTGCTCAAAATTGGGTTCGTTTATATGTTCATACGGGACAAATCTAGCGGACGAAGCTCACTGACTTGATCGTCCAAGCCTTCGTACGGATGAAGTGTTCGGACGAAGCTCACTGACTTGATCATCCAAACGTTCGTACGGGACGAAGTGTTCGGATGAAGCTCACTGAGTTGATCATCCAAGCGTTCGTACGGGATGAAGTGTTCGGACGAAGCTCACTGACTTGATCGTCCAAGCCTTCGTACGGGACGAAGTGTTCGGACGAAGCTCACTGACTTGATCGTCCAAGCGTTCGTACGGGATGAACTGTTCGTACAAATGGCTCTGACTTGTTCGTCTGATGAGTCATACGGGACGGATTATTTAAACTATGTGAACTATTCGTACAGTACGATTGTCGATCGTACGGGACGATCGGCACGGACTTAACTTGAAAATTCAGTTTTTGGACGGTTTTTTCTGTCCCGAGTATAAAAATGACACAAAACTGACTGAAGGAAAAATCCTTCTGCGAAAATTCTTTTGGGGAGTGAAAGGAGAGTGATTGGGAGAGTGTTTGGGAGTAAGTTTTGAGAGATCTTTCAAGAGAGAATTGTGAGGAGATTCACAAGGTTATCCAGTTGAGAGGATTTCTTTTATTTATTCTTCAAGCATCTTCATAGTTCCTTAGAGACTTCCGCAAGAGCATTGTTCGAGAGGATTTCGATTCTCTGCCGTACTTGGAGAGTGAAAAGGACGATGGTTCTCTGTCGCACTTGGAGGATAAAAAGGATGACGGTTCTCTGCCGCACTTGGAGGGTGAAAAGGATGACGGTTCTCTGCCATACTTGAATGGTGAAAAGGATGACGGTTCTCTGCCGCACCGGGGTTGATGAAAGAGAGTTTGTAAAGGCTTCTCCACCTTGCTGTGGGGGCAAAAGGAGAGTCACTTGATTTTAGTGCAATACCTAGAGAAGGAGTCTCTAGGGAGTGGATGTAGGTCGTGTTTGACCGAACCACTATAAATTCTGGTGTTTTCTGTTCACTGTTTATTTCCTGCATTTTTTTTTGCTGTTTTATTTTCTTTGTGGTTGAATTTCTGTGTTTGAAGAAGAGCAAAATTATCTATGTTCGTATAGTACGATTTTAGATCGTACAGTACGATTAGCTCTAAAAATTTCCAAAATACCAAGAGTAATTTTTTAAAAGGACCAATTCACCCCCCCTCTTGGTTAGCCTAGGGACGTTATCAATAGGTCTAACAACCTATTCGCACTTTTAAGAGGTATCAGAGCCAATTTCAAAAATAACTATTTTAAATACTTTTTGAAATTTTGATCATGGCTAATTTTGGAAATAGAAATACTATAGAAGGATACTCGATCACTAGACCACCGTTATTTGATAATATTCCTTTTAATTTTAGAAAAACTCGCATGTCTACTTTTCTGCAATCACTTGACTATCGTATGTGGATGTTAGTTTAGGATGGTTATACTAAACCAACTAGGATTATAGAAGGAATAAGTGTTCAAACACCTTTTGCAAACTGGACTGTAGAAGAACGTGAACTAGCTCAACTGAATGCTAAGTGTTTGAATAGTTTATTTTGTGCTTTAAAATCAGAAGATTACATGCGTGTGTCTACCTGTAAATCAGGAAAGGAAATTTGGGATAGACTTTGCGTCACATATGAAGGTACGAATGAAGTGAAACAAATTAGATTGAACATTCTCTTGCACGACTATGAACTTTTTCGTATGAAACAGAATCAATCAATCTCTGACATGTACACTCATTTTACACACATAGCCACTTCATTGCATGCTTTAGGTAGGGAGTTAACAAATACTGAGAAAGTTAACAAGATATTATGTTATTTACCTCCTGCATATGATGCAAAGATAACTGCAATAACAGAATCTAAAGATTTGAATGTTTATTCTGTTGACAATCTTCTTGGATCACTAATTACTTATGAGCAATCGGTGACTCAAAGACAGATTGATGCATGTGAGAAGGGAAAGGAGAAGAACATTGCTTTAAAGGTGGACGAATCTGAAAGTGATCAATCACTACTTAAGGACGAAGAGGATATTGCCCTGATGACGAGGCAATTTAGAAGTTTCCTAAAAAGGAAGCAGAGAAGATGCCAGCATTGGAATAAGGGTAAGTTCCAGAAGAATGTCAAGGCTTCGAATGAAGTCATTTGCTATGAGTGCAGAAAGCCAGGTCACATCAAAACAGATTACCCCAATCTCAAAGGAAATCCTAACAATGAGAAGATCGAGGAGAAACCAAAGGATAGAAGGGATAAAAAGAGAGTACAACGAGCTTTCTGGGCGGACTCAGCTTCAGATTCATCAGAAACAGCACCATAAGAGAAATTTACCAATTTGTGCTTAATGGCTGATAATCTCGACCATTCAGATGAGGATGAGGTATGTGATTTAAGCTATGAAGAATTATTTGAAGTTTCTGAACACATACACTCTGCATATAGGAAACTTAAGAAACTGCATGCTAAGTTAAATTTGGATTACATAGAGCTACAAAAAGATTATAAGATCCTCAGAAAAGATCATGCATTAATTGTTAGCAACCACATGACTTTGTTGGATGAGTATGATGATTTAAACAAACAGCACAATCTTTTAAAATCATCAAATACTGAACTTGAAAATGATTTTAAGACTTTTATGGATGAATCAGATTCTAGAGAGCATGATTTGAAAATTGATAATTCGATTTTAGAAAGTGCTAATGCTTATCTTAAAGTTCAGATTAAAGCACTTAAGCTGAATAAAATACTACCTAAACTTGAAGAGTTTCATGAATCTTACCACAAGAACATTGACTCAAGATCTAAAAAGAAGATTTTTAGAAAGAATAGATTGGTGAATCCCTTTCCTGGGATAAAATGTTTTTCTTGTGGCAGTTTAGGACATATTTCCACTACATGTACTTTAAAGTATAGAACATATTTAGTATGGAGATCTAAGATGCATAGAATACAGCATATCACACATGCATCTGGTTTAAAATTATCAAGAGGTGAACCCAAACTTATTTGGGTTCCTAAGACTAACATTTGATCATTTTTAGAAACACTCTTACACAAGACCTCGTGAGAGTATTTGGTACCTGGACAGCGGATGCTAAAAGCATATGACTGGAGATACGAGTCAATTTATATCGCTGGAAGCCAGGAATGGAGGCAAGGTGACACTTGGAGATAATACCACCAAGAGAGTGGTAGGTACAGGTATAATTGGAAGTTCAGAAAATTTTGTTATTGAAAATGTACTGTTGGTTGAAGGTTTGAAACATAATCTATTGAGTATTAGTCAACTATGTGACAAGGGCTATCATATAAAGTTTTTACCTACGAGTTGTGTTATTAGTATAAATAGAACTGTTGTCTTAAATGGTGATAGGGTGAACAATGTTTATATGCTAGATTTTAATTCTGTTAAACCATATATTGCCTTGTGTTTGAAAACTGTATCTGATGAATCATGGTTGTGGCATAGAAGGCTTTGTCATGCTAGCATGAAAAATCTTAGAAAAATCACTCAAAAGCAACTAGTTAGAGGAGTACCCAAATTAGATTTTACTAAAAATTACTTGTGTGATGCATGTCAACTAGGAAAATAGGTGAGATCCTCCTTCAATTTGATTAAGGAAATTAGAACTAGCAAGCCCTTAGAAATTCTTCATATGGATTTATTTGGACCTGTTAGTACCTTAAGCCTAGGAGGAAAAAGATTTGGGTATGTTATTGTGGATGACTATACTAGATTCACCTGGATTAGATTTTTGAATCATAAGAATGAATCATTTGAAGAGTTCAGAGATTTTGCCACTTGGATTCAGAGGAAACTTGATTTTGAAATAGTTAGTATCCAAAGTGATCATGGGGGAGAATTTGAGAATGAAATGTTTAGTGATTTTTGCAAATCTCTTGGAATTGAACACAACTTCCTCCTAGGACGCCTCAACAGAATGGAGTTGTAGAAAGAAAAAACATGACATTAGTTGAAACTGCTTGGGCCATATTGGCAGAATATTCACTTCATAAATACTTTTGGGCTGAAGCAGTCAGTACAGCATGTTATGTGTGGAATAGGGTGTACATAAGGTATAAATTGAATAAGACCCTATAAAATTCTTAAAGATAGAAGTCCCAACCTCTCGCATCTACATGTTTTTGGATGTAAAGTGTTCATACATAATAATGGTAAAACTCTTCTAGGAAAATTTGATCCGAAATTAGATGAAGGAATCTTTCTAGGATATTCAAGTGTTGGAAAATCATATAGAGTTTTTGATAAGAGAATATTGGTAGTTGAAGAGACCACACATGTTGTTTTTGATGAATCCTATGATAGTAAAGAGTCTAAGTTGGATGAAGATGAGGTTGAGGTTATAACCCAAAAACTTGAAAATCAAAAAATTGAAAAAAGGGTTGAAAAAGAAGAGGAAAACCAATTGCTTAGAGAATGGAAATTTGTAAGGAGTCATCCTAGAGAGTTGATTTTAGGAGAACCAAGTGAAGGTGTTAGGACTAGGCATGGTTTGAGGAAAGAAGTGAATCATTCAGCATTTATTTCAATGATAGAACCCACGAACATAGAACAAGTACTTTTGGATGAATTTTGGATTTTGGCCATGTAAGAGGAGTTGAATCAATTCAAGAGAAATAATGTTTGGGAGTTAATTGAAAGGCCAAAAGATCAAAGTGTAGTTGGGACTAAGTGGATATTTAAAAATAAGATGAATGATTCTGGAGTAGTTGTGAGAAATAAGGCTAGATTAGTAGCTAAGGGGTATAATCAAATTGAAGGAATTGATTTTGAGGAGACATTTGCCCCTGTAGCAAGACTTTAAGTAATAAGAGTTTTGTTAGCCTTTGCCTGTTTTAAATATTTTAAATTGTATCAGATGGATGTCAAGAGTGCTTTTCTTAATGGGGTGATAGATGAGGATATTTATGTTGAACAATCTCCTGGCTTTCAAAATTCTAAATACCCTAATTATATTTTTAAATTAAAGAAGGCCTTATATGGATTAAAACAGGCACCTAGAGCATGGTATGAGAGGTTAAGCACTTTCTTATTAAAGGGATCATTTTTTAAAGGAAGTGTGGACATCACTCTGTTTTTGAAAAGACTTAGAGATGAAATACTCATTGTACAAATATATGTGGATGATATCATTTTTGGATCAACTGATAAAGCTCTATGTGATGAATTTTCAAAAATAATGAGTAGTAAATTTGAGATGAGTTTAATGGGTGATTTGAGTTATTTTTTTGGCTTTAGTATTAAGCAAAATGAGGAAGGAACCTTTCTTTGTCAATCTAAATATGTGAAGGAAATCCTCAAAAAGTATGAAATGGATAATGCTAAACCAATCACTACACCCATGAGTTCCTCAGTCCTATTAGATAATGATCTTAAGGGAAAATCTGTTAATCAAAAGAAGTTTAGAGGAATAATTGGATCTTTGCTTTATTTGACTGCTAGCAGACCTGACATTATGTTTAGTGTTTGCTTATGTGCTAGATTTCAAGCTGATCCAAAAGAATCATATTTGACAGCAGTAAAAAGGATCTTAAGATATCTTTTGGGAACTCAAAATTTAGGAATTTGGTATCCTAAGAATAGTTCTTCTTTTGAAATTATTGGATACTCAGATTCAGATTTTGCAGGCTGTAGAGTGGATAGGAAAAGTACTTCTGGAACATGTCAATTTATTGGAAACTCATTAGTATCTTGGTCCAGTAGAAAACAAAATTCTGTACCACTTTCTACAGCTGAAGCAGAATACATTACCTTAGAAAGTTGTGTAGCACAAGTGCTTTGGTTGAAACAATAATTAAGTGACTTAGGATTTGTAGGTGGCACCATTCCAATATTTTGTGACAACACTAGTGCCATTTGTATTTCAAAGAATCCTATTCAACATTCTAGAACCAAGCATATTGACATAAGGCATCATTTTATAAGAGATCATGTAGCGAAGAGAGAAATTGAACTACATCATGTCGCTACTAAAGATCAGCTTGCAGATATTTTCATAAAACCCTTAGCTTTTGACACATTTAGCATGTTGAGAATAAGGCTAGGTGTGATAGATCTTAATGCTTGATTGAAAATTCTGCAAATCAAATTTTTATTTGTATTTGTTAAGTTTGTTCATTTTATATTTTTGTTATACTTTTATTTAAATCAATCAAAATAAAAAAAAATAAAAAATATATATTTCTGCTGTGTTTTTGTTTCTTAATTGAATGTTGATAGCATGTGAGTTTTGAAGTGATGGGAGTTTTTAATGTCTATTCGTACTGTACGATATCGTATCGTACTGTACGATTGCATCATCGTACCCATGCTTCGTCTGTATGATTTGGGAGAAAACACGGTTAACGACAGTTATTATTGGTGATCATACATACGAATACGTCATTCGTTTGTATGATCCATGTGTCGTTTCATGTGAGGGACGAACCTAACCGTCGCCTGAACGACCTTTAATTTTCTGATCATCCCGGACGAACACGTCATCGTTTGTACGATCAGGAAGTCAAAAAGCCTGTATGAAAGGATTCCTCGGGACGAGCAGTTTATGAAAAACCGTTTCATTTTGACTATTTTCGTTCGTCTCGGATGAATTTTCATTCGTCCCGGACGAAATAAGGTTCATCTTGTACGAATATTATTCGTACAGTACGATCGCAGATTTTTCTATATAAAGGCAGGTCATTTTCTTTCAGTTCACTTTCTATCTAGAAACCTTTAGAGCCTTGAGAGAAAATGTCTGGCAGTGGAAAAAGGGCACGGGTGGCTAGGGGTCCGGCGTCTAGAAGGAACTGTGATGAAAACTTTCTTAGTGAGGAGAATGAGGAAGCATACCTTAGGTATGCTGCATCTAAGGTTACTCCTTCCCGCATACTACTACAAGAAAATATTCATTTTGCAGTTATGCCCCTCTTTGACTCGACCCACTTTTCTTTTCTATTGACCTTGATCTATGCTTTCAATAAGACTTATTTCATGTTTTCCTGGCCAACATGACCTTTAAGGAGGATCACACAGTCATTTCTTCTTATGTCTTTAAACAAAAGGTTGTGATAACTAAGGAGGATCTAGGAGAATATGTTCATCTTAGAACTCAAGGGACTAGAGCTCATACCTTCTCCACAAGATCTGAAAACGGTTGGTTCGAAATTAACCAAGTTCTTAGAGGTGCAAGCATACCCACACATGTCGCTCGGGTAGATACATTGAATCAAAATGCTAGGATAATCCAACATGTGCTTAGGACATCAATCATACATAAAGCAGGAGATCAAGTTAATATGACTCCACTTCTTTCTTCAACCACATTTCTTATTATGACTGGTCAGCCTATAGATGAAGCCCAATTGATCTTAGACTACATCTATTATCTGTCTGACATTGGGTTGGCTAGTGTGAAGAGGAAGAAAAATATTGCTTTAGGACATGTTGTGTGTTACATCGTAGAGAGAAAATACAATCTAGTTCATCCTTCTGGTCCTTCAGAACCTCCACTATACTTCACTGACGCTTCTTTTAGAGCGTTATTTGGGAAAGAAGGTATAGCTGACAACTCATATGATGAGCCTCCTTTTGCTACTGCTCCTTCAGGTGCACCCTCAACTACACCTGGACCTCCACAGGATTTCTATCAAAACATGGTCCAACGTTTTGATAGAATGGACCAAAGGTTTGATGACATGGACGCTCATTTGAAGAGACAGGATCAGTTTGATGCTGTTAACACAGATATTGCTACTCTTTACAGCTATTTTTCGTTGTTCGGTGGTATACCACCTCCTCCTCCTCCGGATCAGGGTCCCTCTCAGTTCTAGCTTGGATGTGATTGTGTTACTCTTTATATGTTTTAAGTTGTTTTTATGTTGTTGTGAGTTTTTATGTTGGATATGTTTAGCAAGTTCTTTTTATGAGATGTGCCTCAACGTGTAACTTGCTATGGTTGTATGTTATGAAATGATTAGTAATGAAATATTCTAGTGTTTCTGTGCTTGTTTATTTTTTTTTGGTGTTAGTGACTGGATATTTTTTTTTATTCACTTGATTATAGTTGATTATTGATCTTGTATGTTAATTGAGTTCATATTACAATTGAAAATACTATGCATAACTTTAAATGTTCAAATTTTTTTAGATTTCATTATGTTTTGGTGTGGGTTAGAAGATCTTACTTAAATCTTATTTAGACATGTATTATTTAGTCAAAATTTATGTATGTTTGATGTTTTAACATTATTCTCACATTCTATATCTTTATGTTTATTATTGTATTTGTGACTAAAGAGATAATGTTATTGGAAAGAATTTTTCATTCAAAGCAAAGCTTGAAAAGATGCACAAAATGTGCCATATAAGAAAAGATGCGCAATGTCGCCAAATGTAAAAAGACACACAAAGTGTGTCATCAAATAAAAGATGCGCAATGTCGCCAAATGTTAATAAGGCACAAAATTAGCCTACATCTTTAAAAGATGTGCAAAGTCGCCAAATGTTCTTTCCTGCTTATTCTCTTTTTCACTAATCAATAATTGGCATTTTAGACTTAGAATTTTTGATAATGTTATCTCTCCTTCTATACAAAAATTGAGACGACTAATATATCTAATACATTACTACTTTAGATCAACTTTTCTTGTCCTTAACATACTCTGAAATCTAACACTTTTGAGTCTTTAGTTTTTGCATCTCATTTCAATATTTTAGTTAAACTTCATTTAACATGATTCTATTTCTCAGCTATTTTTCAGTGTTCTTTTTACTGTTGGCAAAAGTGGGAGAGCTTTATTGTTTGACTTATGTTATGTGTTTGACTTATGACTTATGTTACTTATGACTTATGTTATATATTGTATGTGCTTGTGTTGTATGCGCTTGTATGTTTGTATGTGTATGTGCTTATATGTTTGTATGTGCTTTGTGCTCATTCCTACACTCTTGTGCTCATTCCTACACTCTTTCCTTCCCTTCCCTTGTCTATCCTCATATATCTTGATTAGTCTTTAAGGGGAGCTTAAGGATAGGATAAGTCAAATTTTTTTTTTTAGGGAAACTTTAGGGATTTAGGTTATTTTGGGGGAGTGTAGATCTTTTATTTAAGGGAATACATTGAGTGGATGTTAGAAGATCTATTTTTGTATATTTCATTTCAAATAATAGTTGTTTTGCCATCATCAAAAAGGGGGAGATTGTTTTGATTTGGGTGAATCGTTTTGTTCTTGAGAATTCTAATCTAAGTTTATGTTTTTGATGATTACAAAAGTTTATTGTTTGTCTAATTCATCTTCTAACATATATTTGAGTTTTTGTTGTGTGTACTAAAGTATTTTTCAAGAAATTTACACTCAAGATTGTTAAAGACTTCAAGTTCACTTGTTCACTGTAAATAAAGTCTATAAATTTTCTTTTTCTTGAGTCTGAGAGAGTGTGATTGTAAGTTGGATAACTGTGCACACACACACAATGGGGGAGTAAAAAGTTTAAATTTTTAAAAACTGATCGTACAGTACGAATTGATATCGTACGGTATGATCTGTAGAATATGTCCTCCAGGAAGAACCCATCAGACAAGAAAAATTTTCTAAGGCATGTTCGTACAGTACGAATACTATTCGTACATGAGCTTTTGCTGTACGAACTGCTCAAAATTGGGTTCGTTTATATGTTCGTACGGGACGAATCTAGCGGACGAAGCTCACTGACTTGATCGTCCAAGCCTTCGTACGGACGAAGTGTTCGGACGAAGCTCACTAACTTGATCATCCAAGCGTTCATACAGGATGAAGTGTTCGGACGAAGCTCACTGACTTGATCGTCCAAGCGTTCGTACGGGATGAAGTGTTCGGACGAAGCTCACTAACTTGATCATCCAAGCCTTCGTACGGGACGAAGTGTTCGGGTGAAGCTCACTGACTTGATTGTCCAAGCGTTCGTACGGGACGAACTGTTCATACGAACGGCTCTGACTTGTTCGTCCGATGAGTCATACGGGACGAATTGTTTAAACTATGAGAACTATTCGTACAGTATGATTGTCGATCGTACAGGACGATCGGCAAGGAATTAACTTGAAAATTCAGTTTTTGGATGGTTTTTTCTGTCTCGAGTATAAAAATGACACAAAACTAACTGAAGGAAAAATCCTTCTGCGAAAATTCTTTTAGGGAGTGAAAGGAGAGTGATTGGGAGAGTGTTTGGGAGTAAGTTTTTGAGAGATCTTTCAAGAGAGAATTGTGAGAAGATTCACAAGATTATCCAATTGAGAGGATTTCTTTTATTTATTCTTCAAGCATCTTCCTGGTTCCTTAGAGACTTCCACAAGAGCATTATTCGAGAGGATTCTGGTTCTCTGCCGCACTTGGAGAGTGAAAAAGGATGACAGTTCACTGCCGCACTTGGAGGTTGAAAAGGACGACGGTTCTCTGCCATACTTGAAGGGTGAAAAGGACGACGGTTCTCTGCCACATCGGGGTTGGTGAAAGAGAGTTTGTAAAGGCTTCTCTGCCTTGCTGTGGGGACAAAAGGAGCGTCACTTGATTTTAGTGCAATACCTAGAGAAGGAGTCTCTAGGGAGTGGATGTAGGTCGTGTTTGACCGAACCACTATAAATTCTGGTGTTTTCTGTTCACTATTTATTTCCTACATTTTTTTTTGCTGTTTTATTTTCTTTGTGGTTGAATTTCTGTGTTTGAAAAAGAGCAAAATTATCTATGTTCGTATAGTACAATTTTAGATTGTACAGTACGATTAGCTCTAAAAATTTCCAAAATATCAAGAGTAATTTTTTAAAAGGACCAATTCACCCCCCCTCTTGGTTAGCCTAGGGACGTGATCAATAGGTCTAACAACCTATTCGCACTTTCAGCTTCTCCCTTGGAACTCGGTGTGCATTCATATTCAGGCTTTCTGTCAACTTCTCTACGATGCTTCTTATTTTTTTGGGACTGGTGGTTATTTACAAGATCTCTGTGGGTGCAGGTTTTATGTGAAGGATACCTATAAGCATTGTTGGAACACTATCTTTATCATTCCTGAGGCTTCTTTAAGTTACTATACTTTTGCCAGAGGATTACATGATCCTTTATTTACTTATCCTAGTTATGATGCTTTTTCTTTATTTCTTTTTCTGTCTACTACTATTGTCCTTGCAGGCCTCTTTTGCAGGTTTTTGGAGATTCTCTCTCATTTTGTGCAAGGTCAATTTTTGATCGAGAAGATTGAGCTGATTGAGTTTATTATTATATTCTTTTTTTGGGTTATTATAATTTTATTTTTTGTAGAATGTTTTTAGGGGTTAGTGTACTTTTCATTAGCAAGGACTTCTGGCTTTAGGTTCTTTTTGGTTTTTCTTTATAGCTCTTCTGAGCAGTAGTGAGCTGGAGGCCCTTTTAAGAACCTTGTAACCCCCTTTTTTGAGATTAATGTGTAGGCCCGACAAAGGGGTTCCCCCCCCCCCCCCCCCCCAAAAAAAAAAAAAACTATGTTTGATAAATAAAAGCAGGATAATATTGAAAATATCTTTTAACAATTATAAAATAAGAGTCTTCATTAGTACTCAACGTTTATTTTATATTATCAATCCAAAATAAGAGAATTAGCTAGACATAAGATGAATAACTAGCAAACTTATTTTTATTAAACTCATAAAAGAATGAAAATACAAGAGAGTGATATCATAAGGAATGATCAAAGTATCTCCCCTACACTCTTTCTCCCTTAACTTACAGAGTTTTTTCAAGAAATATAGGCTAAATATTCTAAATGATTGTATCTTGTACTTTCCTAACCTCCCTTAGATTTTACTCAAAGAAAAAACTAGAGAAGTACTTTAAAAATTACTGAATTTTACACAAGTGACTTAATTCCCTTGCAAAATAATATCACATTTTTTTATAGAAAAACATAAAAAGGTTTCTGGCACTACGGTGCTTGAAATAATGGCACCGCGGTGCCTTTAAAGTGAACTAGCATCTCAATGTTGGAACTTCTGTACCACTATGGTGCTTGCTGACGTGGATCAGTTATTTAGTGAACAGTCATATCATTTCACTCAGAGATCATTGCCTTCAAAGTTACAACTGTAACGCCACAGTGTTGTTGACATTCGAGCGCTATGATGCACAAGTAGTAAAAATGGCGCCAATGCATGAGAAATTATGACGCTGCGGCATTTGAAAATAGATAATCTAACGTTACAAAGCTGACTTCTTGACTCCAAAGTGCTAATAATACTGCGGCGCAGTCTGTGTTACCACCGCAGTGCTTGTAAATAGAGAACTTGGCACCACAATATTAGAATTGGAGTGTTTTAGCAATATTGAAGGAAGCGCTATGGCATTATTCTGTCGGACACCTTAACGCTGTTGACTACTTAGAAATTGTTGCCAAGTTTTAATTTTTTCTGCATAAAATCACTAAAATAACACATTTTCATTGAAAATAAAATATATAAATTAATATGTAATTTACACTTATCAATTTCTCCTTATCTTAAACTCTTTCTTGTCCTCAAGCAAATAAAGAAATCTATAATTCTGATTAATCAAATAACTAAAATAAAAATAATTAATTTAAAATTACTAAATTATAAGATAACATATCACAATCTGGAATTATTGAAACTAAATAAAGTTATACTTCTAGTTTGAAAATACTAATAATTATTCTAACCAGTCATCATTATTATTATTATTTAATTTGAATTTGCATGTTATAAATATAATCATTGGCTTTTGAATTCTAAATTGAATAATATAGCTTAAAGATTAGATGTGTTTGTAGTTAAAATTGAAATTTTATAAGTTCACCAGCATTTGTACTAGTTCTCCTATTTTATCATTTGTGAATTTAAGTTTAAGATTGTAGTTAAGACTTTAAGCTTTTATCTGATACCAATTTTTTATTATACTCATTTTCTTTTTCTTGTTTTTTTTCTTTTCTTTCTAAAACTCTTTTCAATTTTTTTATGGAGTATATAGTTATTGATTTTGAATATCAGTTTTGTATAAAATCTTCTTATAATCTTAATGAGTTTAATGTAAGAATTTAATAAGATTGTTAATTCCAGATTCAGGTTATTTATAATTTTCAATTTTAATTTACTCATGTCTACTCTTTAACCTTAATTATTCATCTTCAAATTAAAGCTCAATATATAAATGTATAACATATAAATTCAAGTTAAGTCAATAATTTATATTATCTAAGTTAATTAAATATTAATTTTTCAAATCTATAAATTATAAAGAAGTGTTCATTTGAACTATAATCTAAGATTTTATTATTATCCTAATTTTATATAATTTATTATTATTATTATTATTAAGGCTAATTAAATAATTAGAATACAAAGATATTAATGGAAGGCAATATAAAATTTAAGCATAAAGGGGATTTAATCAAATATAAATAATAATAAGATAAATATTAATAAATAACATATATTTTCATATGAATGATAGAAATATACAAAACATGTGATACATATAAAATTATAACAAAAAGTATAAGATAACTAGTTCATAAAGCACCACTATAATCATCATAATGCAATGGCTCTCAAAGCCAAAACTCCAGTCATTACATCACTATAACAATCCTTCACATAGAAAAGACTAAAAATAAGAGTAGTATTTACGCACATATAAAAACATATTTTATTAAATTTATAGTCTTCAACTATACTTACCTAGATTCACTACAGGAAAAATGTCATTTTTCGGTGGCCATTTTCTCCGAAAAAATGGCCAAAATCTGCCAGAAATTAGTATTTCCGACAAAAAATTTTTTGACGGTAAAACAAGCTTTGGAAAAGTCCTTCTAGCGCAAAATAATCCGCCGGAAACCAACGGATTATTTTTGTGCCAGAATATTAAAAAAATTAAAATGAGTCTCGAGCAAGTTAACCCGATCGACCCTCCCTATACCAGCCAACCTGACAGGCCAACCAAAGCCAGTTCACTGTGACCCAGTCCACCCCAATCCCTAGCCCAATAGCCCACACGCAAGCCCACCTGCATGCCAAAGCTCAATGCCTATAGCAGGGTTCGAACCATGCCCCTTCGTGCGCGCAAGCCACATACCATCTGGCCATTCAAGAAAAACTGCTAAGATTGCTATATTTTTTTATTTAAATTATAACGTATAAATATTAAAAGTAATTATTATTTTAAAAGTAAACATATTTTTTTAAAAGATAAAAATAATTCATTTAATTTAATAATGAATTATTAAATTAATTAACTTAATTTGACCATAAGTTATTAAATTATTTAACTTAATTCAACAAAATAGATAATTATAAAATTTTATTATAATTTAAGTTTTAATTTAAATAATTTAATTTTTGGTTATTAAATAATTAAATTATAATTTAATTAATTTTATTATAATTTAAGTTATTAAATTAATTATTAATTTAAATAATTTAACTTATTTTTTTAAATAAAAAATGATTTAATTTAAATAATTTGATTTAATAATAAGTTATTCAAATATAACTTAATTTTTTTAATTTTCATCAAAAATCCGCCAAAAATTCTGTCAGAAATAAATCCTTCAAAAATTCTAATAAAAACTTCCATCGAAAATCTATAAAAAATTCATCAAAAATCTGTCGGAATTTGTGACAAATTTACTTCTGCCGGAAATTTCGTCGGAAATGAGCTATTTTCCTGTAATGATTTATTAATTTGGATGGGATACATTACTACCAATCTTTAAATGATTATCACTCAGATCTTTTTTTTTGGGTTAACTTCAGTATTGCTTGGTAATGATCCAAGAGGTCTACTACTGATTGAAATTACAAGCTGACTTAATTGGGTTTTCAAATTAATTGAAGCAGCTTGATTTTGTAATTAGGTTTCTGGCTGCATCACTACATTTTTCAATGGTGATTTTCTATTTCCAAACTAATTTTTTTGATTAAATCCTAGAGGATATGCAAGTCTAGGATTAATAACAAGTTATTGAGGATTGCTCCAATTTACTCCTTGACTATTTTGATTAGAACTCCAATTGTTGTCCCTAGCAACATTATTTAACCAATTAAAATTCGGATGGATCCTCCAATTTGGATTATATATATTGGAGTAGGAATTATTTTATCTTCCAATCAAATTAATATTTTTAATCCCTTGCACATTACTATTTTCAATTAACTTTTGATCCTCCAATCACATAGATAATTCAATTCATAATTCTATTTTTTCTCTTATTGTGCTCAACTTGCTAGAAATTACTGCAACTTATGCAGTAAAAATTGACAAAGCATCAGTTTCATATACTCCTACTACTCTCTTAAGATTTATCTTATTAACAGGCCACTGGAAATTATTAGTAGTCATTTCCTCTATTAATTCATATGCTTTCTCAAATGGCTTAGACATTAACGATCCTCCAGTTGCATTATTTCCTAAGCATTTTCCTAAGCAATTTCTTAAGAGAGTCTACTAAGAGATCCTACTAATCAATTATAAAATATTTGAATAACTAATCAATCAGGTAAAGCATGGTGAGGGCATTTCTTAAGCATTTTCTTAAATCTCTCCCAACTCTCATAAATTAATTCTCCATCAAACTGGATAAAAGAAGTGATATCTTTTCTAAGTTTAATAGTCTTTAAAGGTGAAAAATACTTAACAAGAAACATATGAATTAACTCATTCCAAGTGATTATAGAGCCTGAGTGTAAAGAATTCAGCCACATCTTAGTTTTATCTCTCATATAAAATAGGAACAATCTAAGTTTAATAGCATTATCATTGACTCCATTATACTTAAATATTACACAAATTTTTAAGAAATTATCTAAGTATAAATTGAGATCTTTAATAAAAGTTCCCCAAAACTAAGAATTTTGAACCATTTGAATTATAGTAGGTTTTAATTCAAAATTATTAGCTTTGATCGTAGGTCTATTAATGCTCTGATGAATTTTATCTACTAAAGGGTTAGCATAATCTCTAAGAGCTCTAGAATGATCTTGATTTAATATAGGTTTTGTCATTTTTACTATCCTTTTAGTTTTTTGAATTTTTGAAAGGGTTCTTTCTATTTCAATGTCAAACAACAAAGGTTCCTTTCTATATCTATAAAGCATACAACCATAAATATGCCAATCAGCAAATAAAATAAAAAAAGATATAAGTAGGTCTAACAATGCAATTAATTCAATAATATAGTTAAAATTATAAAATGTAAAATACTTCCCAGCAATGACACTAAAAACTTGATGGGAATGTGGAGTGAACTTTTAAATTGTATAAAATTTAGGGCTCTATCACCCCTAAATAATGCTTAAGTTTTCTTTTATCTATAAAAATAATAATAAAACCTTACATAATATACGTAAGTATACTGTTGACCTCATTTTATATGAGGTCATTAGGATTATATTCAGACTCCAGATCAATCTTGACCCTAGGATCAATCTGATCTTAGATTAATCCCGACTTTAATATCAATCCAGATTCAAATCAATCTTAATTCCATATTAATTTTAAACTCAACTCAATCAAACTCCAGACTAATCTAGACTCTAGGATCGTCCTAGACTCTAGACCTTAGGATCTACTCTAGACCCTAGGATTCTACCAGACTCTAGATCATATGATCTTCTCAGACCCTAGGATCTACTCTAGATCTTAGGATTCCTCCAGATCCATCTAAAAACCAAATCAATCTAAGATCTCCTTAGAATTCAAACTTTAGGATCTACTCTAGATCCTAAGACTCTTCAAGACCCTAAAACCTAGGATTTCTTAGATTCTAGAGACCTCCTAGACCTTAGACCTTAGGATTCTTCCAGACTTCAAGTCTTATGATCTACCCATATCCTAGATCTACCCAGACTCTAGATCAATCTGGATCTTAGGATCCTCCTAGACCTTAGATATATCCAGACCTTAAATTTATTCAAACTCCAGACCAACCCAAACTTTAAATCAATCCATTCAAGACTCAAATCAATCCAGAGCTTAATTCTATTCAAACCCCTGACCAATCTTGCTCTTTAAATAACCCAGATCCAGTGGCCACAGCCTCTGACCTGACCTTAATCCTATCTAATCATCTACAATCACCCAAATGATTGTAAATGATTTAGGTAGTTCAAATCGTATCATTCAAACTCAAAATCCAGCTCAAAACCAGAAATCTAGATTAAATTCCAAGGCTAAAGGTCTAAGTCCTGAAAGCCTTTTTCCAGTAAATCTTTGAACATTTCAAAACCCTATAAAATAACTTCTGACTCAAGGTATGTCAATTCCATACTGATTTCATATGTCGCTAGAGGAAACCCTCCAAATTTGAGCTCATTTTGAGGTCTCTAACCCCAGAAATTAAATTAATTTCCAAAGGCTGTAAAACCTTCAAATATTTACGGCCTATGCCACTGGACCTATCACCCAGTGGATTTTGACCTTGGAGCTTTCTCCAAAGCTTCCAACCACATCAAGACCTTTAATCTTGACCTCTTGAACATTAAACTATATTTTTTTGGACTAAATTTGACCCCCAGTTGACCAGGAGTCAAAATGACCAAAATACCCCTTAAGGGTTCAAATGCACTTTTCAAACTAAATGACCTCCAAATTGCTTGGAACCACTTCCAAAAATTTTCAAATATCAAACCAAACCTGTTGGACCCACTTCCAGCCCTTGGGTTAACCTGGTTGACCAAGTCAACCTAGGTTGACAAAACAGGCCTTTAAGGGTCAAAATAGGTCATTTTGACCAAATGACCTCCCCAGACCTTGGGTCCACCTCCATTGGTCTCTAAATGTCATTTCAAATCTATTGAGCCTATTTTCAAACCCTGGACCTACCTGGTTGACCAAGTCAACCAGGGTTGACCCAATAACCCCTTAAGGGTTTTAATGGGTTATTCTAACCCATTTGATAAAATCAAATCCCTCAAACTCATTTCAAACAATGATTCAAATATATTTAAATTAATTTGGAGTCAAACCATATCAAGTTTGACTTGGTCAAACTTCAATTCATGGTCAAACCCTACATCACATGTGTTCATATATTTCAAATCCAATCCTATTGTTTAGAATTTTTCAAAACCATTTCATTTGATGCCTTGAATGCCCCATAGCTTATTTGAAGTCATATCATGGTCAATTTGACCAAGTCAAACCTTTAAAAATTTTGGTCAAATATTTATGATTTTGGTTTAATCACTCAAACTTCTTGTAGGCTTCCTTAGGATCCTTCCAATCAGCATTTAAGACTCCCCTACTGCCACCTCAGCTTCCCTCTTGACTATTGACTAGTCAACCTAGTCAACAAAAGGGTTTTAAGGGCTTTAAATGATTAATTAACCTCCTAGAGCAAATCTCCTCCATTCCAAATCATTCCAGTAACTCTAATCCATTTCTAGAAAGTTCTGAAACTCTTTCTAATCCATAGATTAGAAGTTAACCAGCCCAAATGGTCCCAAAGTGATTATGCAAGGACAAATTCCCCTTTACTCCTAATGTCCTTGTTGTCCTTTTATTCTCCTGCTCCCTAACCATTTGGGGACAAATGGCAACATCCTAGCAGCTCCCTAAAGCTATACTAGCCGTCTATTCAAGCAGAGGACAGGTGAATAGGGCAAGACTTCTCAAGAGAGCTGGATTCTCTCCTTTACCTTCTCTCTCCACTCAAGCCATCCCAGACCCAGAAGTCTTTTCGTTTGAGCTCCAAAAGACTACATCAACATTCCCCAAGTCTATATCCAGTGGTTGAAGGCCGCCAGCGATTGGATTCCGGCCAAACCGAAGGCCAATGTCCGTTCAAGCTGATTCGCTGTTGATCCAGGAGCTTTCAATCTAGGGTGTCTCCAGTAAAATTATACGTGGACAGACCACAAATTTAGAGAAGCAGAAATCGTTCCAATCCAACGATTAGATCTCTCAAAATCCTTAACCCTAGGTCACAACATTAAGATTTAAATAGCTGTCTAGAAAGCATTTTTAAGACCACAAATTTATATCTACACTGTTTCTGTTCATCTAATAAATTTGAGTTTAAAATTTCATGTCAAAACATCAAGCCGTTTGGAAAAACGAGTCAAAAAATTGGTTCTAGGGCTCGGTTCACCCATACATGAACTGTACACATTTTGAGCCGTTGATCTTCTGATCAACGGCTCAAATCAAGTGGCACCGCGGTTATATGTATCTACGCGTAATTGCATAGATCCTGGTCCGCCGAGATCACAACCGTCCATGCAAGACAGTGGACGATCGGACGGTTCCGTTAATCTGCCTACGTGGATAAGTAAAGCCGCGTATGTGGCCATTGATGGAGTAATCATTTCGGCAGCGCAATGATTGCGCCGCCAGATAATGATTGACTGCGGATTTGTTTACCTAATCGTATTACGCCACGTGGCAACGGCGCCGCCAGAACTGCTATTTTGATTTAAATATATTTTTAAATTATTTTAAACCTAATTTTTCTTACAAAAATCATATAAATTAAATATAAATTCAAAAAAATCCATTTAATATACCAAATTGCTCAGATTTCGGAGGTCTTTAATTTGAAATTAAAACGACTTTAAATTATTTTCTTTATTTTAAGTTATTTTAAATACTATTTATTTGGCTATTTTAATTATTATTTAGTAAAAATAAATCCAAATAATTTCAAATTTTAAGAAAATTTGTTTCAAAATATTTTGAACCTACTGAGCACTTTTCCAAAATTATTTGAGTAAAGTTTGACATTATTTTGGATTATTAAAAATTTAGACCTAGATTAATACATAATATTAAAATAATTTTTTTAAAAAAGTTAAATGTATGTTTAGATTTTTTTTTAATTCTTTGATTTGACATGAGATTTTAATCAGAAATTACATTTGATTGAAAATATTTAGTGGGGGATAGTTAATGGATAATTAACTTTTTAATTATTCATTCCTTAGCTTGATTCTTATAATTTTTAAATTACATTTTGATTTGCATGTGTAGGTGCACACACCACCTGGCTCTAAGGCTTTCTTAGACTTAGAAATTGATTGTGTTTTGTGCATGTTTATATGTATGTCAAAGGGTTAGTTGAACTTTGATTAAAACCTACAAAACCTAAAGACATCATTAAGGACAATAATTAAAGACTTTGAGTAGAAAATTTAGAATATTTTAAATAATTAGGATTCACATCTTCTTGACTTGAAACTTTAAACATTCAAACTTAGTGACATGATCAACCCTAGAAAAATATCCCACTGAATTTTGAAGTCATTAAGCCCCTTAATTAACTTAATCAAATTTAACCCTTAATTAAGCCTTAAAAGCTTCCAGAAAATGTAATAAATACAATTTAAACCCAAAAATTACAAACAATCCTTCAAAATGACCAGAATTCAATGATCAACATATGAAAATTAAAACCAACCAGATTTGACATCAAATTTAAGAATAATTTAAGTTTAATTGAAATTCAATATTTGATTAATTTAATTAATTAAAAATAATTAAAAAATTTCAAAAACTTCCCAAACACTTGATAATCTCTCCTTAGACCATTCCTGGTCTTTGGTGTTTATTTCAAGGAGTTTGATGGTCATTTGGATCCAAATCATTCAAAAGGTCCTTAATTAAGCAATTTTTGAAAATTCAAATAATTCAACAAACTTCAAAAATTCATTTCTAATTCAAATCAACTCCGAATTGAGCAAACTCAAAGGCATTCAACTCATAATAAGGTCTAATATGTATCAAAAATATTAAAGTTCCAGAAATCAAACAATTTGAAAAAGTCAACTTTTGGTCAAACTTAGTTCAAAATCAAGTCAAAACTTCAAACCTTCATAATAAAATCTAGAAAAATCTAATTTCAGTGTACTTACTGTCTAACTGATCGTATTAAGGTCTAATATTTTAATAAAATATTAACTTTTTAGAAAACACTTGAAATCAAAAAGTGAATTTTTGACCCTTGAATTAATTGATTAAAATAATCCAGAAAATTCCAAAATTCAACAAATGATCAATAATTCCAGAAAACATCAATATAACTTTAAAACTAGCAACCAATCAACTCTAATTAAATTTTAATTAAATTTCAAACTTAATTAAACTTAAATCACTTAATTATATCGGGTACCACTAGGTAACCCAGGCCTACGAGGCTATTAAATTAGTCCCAATGAAGGTGAAATAAACTTCACAGCCTCGGTGTGAAATAAAGATGGTATCCAAAAAATAATCAAAATCAAGTTTAAAATTAAATTCAAATCATTAAGATAAACTTTAATTAAAATCACATTGAAGCCTTTCAACCAACCAGAACATCAAACAACTTTAACTAATGATCCTACTTAGGTCATATCAAAACCACACAGCCTCCTACACAAACTTTAGATGGTTTGCTAGGGAAACCAATTTTAGTCTTAGGCTAGGCCGGTGTTTACTTTTTTGCTACTTGCGTGTGCCAGGTTTTCCGTGATTTTTACTGCATGATGTTTGCTAGTAGCATAATGGATGTGTTTGTTTATTTAATTTCTGTAATATGTGATGTAATTGATTTTACATTAGATCTACCCCTAGCTTATGGATGATTTCTACTAATTCAATCTTATGCAGGTGGCCATGCTCGCACAGGGCATTTAAAACTAAAGGGGGTAAATCATTAAGCTTTAAAAATTGACATATTTTGTGCAGGTGCTAAGCATGCTAAGACCCCCTTTAAAATTAAAGAGCATGACCAAATATGGCTGGTTTGAGTATTTTAAATTCTTAAAATATTAATTGCTTGAGATGTCAAATATTAACTGCTGATTATTAGGATAACCCTACAGGTTGTTGAGTCTAGATTTTTAATTTCTGTTGATATAATTTGATTTAAATTCGAGTTGTAATATTAAGTGATTTGAGATGGGATAATAGTGATCCAAATTGAATTCCAAGGAGAAGAATGAAATCTCTTAGGGGAGAGTACCTTTTCATTTGGAAATACAGTTTAGGATACTTTTCAAATATCCAGGTAGAAAAGATAACACCCTTTTCATTGGAGGAGTTTCTTTTCACTTGGATATTCAGACCTGACGATCCAAGGAGTTCTAAGAAGACGAAGAAGTTGAGAACGAGAATCCTAATCTCAAAGTCACTTGAGTCTTAGGAGTAGAATCCGGGTTGTAGTCAGTGGTACCCGGCCACTTTACTTTTCCTACAGACCCTGGGTTGTATAATTAAGTGGCACTTGCCACATAGACTTTCAGTTTGAGCATTTATTTATTTAATTTAATTATTTAATTGATTTGATTGATGTTGATTGCGATTAGGATTGCCTGCTCTTTGTAGTTTTTTGGTGATTGTTGCATGTCGATATTTGTTTTAGCCTGAAACCCGATCGAAGGCTCGTGAGGGATCGTTAAAACATTTTCTACTTAAACAAATTTAAAACATTTAAGCCAACATAGAAATTCTAACACTTTAAGAAGTAAGCCCGGGACCGCCGGGGGTTTTTCATATGGATATTTGTTATATTTTCACTTTCTTTGCTAGGCACCTCCCCGCCTGCTAGTTTTGGCAGACCACCTGGCCTATGAGGGTGCAGTTCTGTCTAAGGGGATCTGTGCAATCTTCTAGGAAAAAATCTATTTTTAGGCTTGATTTTAAAACATCTTCATTTTGATTTAAGCATTTAATCGAGTCAATTTGCATGCATTGCATTAGAAATAAATTAAAAATTGTGTTAAATCTTTAATTACATTTCTAGCTTAAGCATTTCACGAACATAAGTTAAGGGGTCAATTAGGAATCTGCTCTAGATGTCGTCCCCAACTCCTTAAACTAATCTTAAACAACATCCCTACCCACTCTTGCATAAAAGACTAGGCACATGGTTTTAAAGTGTTTAGGTGGTTTAGCTGGCACCCCAATCTAGGCCGGGGTAAGTCCAGGATTGCATTGCATTAGCTAGGATCTGGGCTACTGATTTTTAGTGCCCATTTTAGACTTAGGATATGAGGAAGATCTTTAATCCTAAGACCTCAACCTTTTGGGAATTTAATTCCCACTTTCTAATAAAATTGATCATTCAAACTTAAATTTCTTTTAATCAAATTTCATGCCCAACAATTAGGATAGGTTGGGGTGTTTCTGAAGTAATTCAGAATCTCAAGACACCTCCTACTATTCTTTCTTTGACTCCAGAAATAAGTGTTCAATCTTGAACCAATCCCTGTTGAATTTCTAGTCCCTTAACCTCCTTTGACATCAAACTTTGAAATCTTAAATAGAATTCGTATCGCTATTTTAATCGAGAGTTTTTGTAGGAAATTTCTGGTTTCCTAAGATGTAATTAACTACGAGGCCTTGCGCTCGTAGGAGATTTAGAAACCCAGACCAGATTTTCAAAAAATCAAAATTTTCAAAACCCTTAATTAATTATTTTTTGGAAATTCAAGAGTTGACGATCATTATCGTCATTTTTAAATGATCGATAATAGACAATATCTTCTTTCCTTGGAAAGATATATCGTACTATTATCGTGATCTTGATTATAAAATTAATGATCTTTTTACTAGATTATTGTAGTTAAACATTGGATTAAAAATCATTCTGATTCTTCGGGATCATATGTTGTTTCTCCTTGAGTTTGACTATGCTAATCAGGATAAATCAAGATTTCTAATTTGAACCTATTAAGGAACGATATGTTCACCTTTCAAGGTGATGTATCATTCATAATGAGTGTTCAATTTCAAATATTAAAATTCCAGAAATTAAACATTTCCCAAACAAAATTAAGTATTTTCAAAATTATAAACTTAAATACTTTTCTTAATCAAACAAAAAAATGGCGACTCCACTGGGGAAAATCTCTCTCCATCTTTAATAGTGCTATAAATTTTGTTGCATCGATAATTTTGACTACCTTTTCTTCCATTGGTCCCTCTACCCATTTCTCTCTTGGGTGAGTGTGACCAACTCACTTAAGACATGTGAAAAGAGAGGTGAGTGTAGGATACCTCCTTCCAAGTTTGGTTTTGACATTTTGCCTCGAAGTTCATTGGTAGAGCAAAAGAGTCAAGCCAAGTTTTTTTAAAATCTTCTTGTACATGTTGTAAACTCGCGTGCAAATAAATCTCAGCATGCTAAGTTTCCCAATTTATAGAAGATCTTTCAATCTCAAAATTAAAGTTTCAAGCCTCCAAAAAAATCAAACCACTTCAAATTTGGTTCAAAATTTCAATCTTTCTGGTATAGTTGGTCTTTGACATTTCACTCCTCAACAGTTCTTCGGATGAAAGGGTCGGGTCAACTTTTAAGAATCCCCCTCCCTCAAAATTTGTAAACCTTTATGTTGAATGTGAATTCAATACATTGAGTTTCAAAAATAAGGGGAAATTCTACCAGATTTTCAAATTTTTCTTAAATCTCCTTCAAGATTTCTCAAATCAACCACAATCATCGTTATCATGTGTCTTCTATAACATTCTGTTGTAATTGAACGTATGCAACGAAAATTCAAAATTCTTGTCAAATCTGAACTTTGACATTTCACCCCTAAATTACTTGGTGGGGTGCAAAGAGTCAAGCCCGATCCCCGAATCTTTCATATCAATTTTATGCACCTACATGATTGAGTGAAACTCAATCTGTTGAGTCATAAAATTTAAAGAAATATCCATTTGACTTGAGCTTCAAGTTCAAATTCAAATCGTACTTTGAGTCCAAATATAATTTCAACTTGAAATTTGAATTTGATTTTCACTTTAAAGTCAATTCAATTTTGACAGGGCTTTGACATTTCGACCCAAGTCAATTGGTGAAACGAAAAGAGTCGAGCCCGATCCCCGAATCTTTCATATTGATTTTATGCACCTGCATGATTGAGTGAGACTGAACCTGTTAAGTCATAAAATTTGAATAAAGATCCATTCAACTTGAGCCTCAAGTTCAAATTCAAACTTTGTGTCTAAATATAATTTCAACCTAAAATTTGAATTTTATTTTCACTTTAAAGTTAATTTAATTTTGATAGGACTTTGACATTTCGACCTAAGTCAATTGGTGAAATGAAAATAGTCGAGCCCGATCCTCGGATCTTCAATATCAATTTTATGCACCTACATGATTGAGTAAAACTCAATCTGTTGAGTCACGAAATTTGAAGAAAGGTCTATTTGACTTCAACCTTAAGTTCAAATTTAAATCCAACTTTGACTCAAAATATAATTTCAACCTTAAGTTCAAATTTGACTTTCATCTTAAATTTAAATTCAATTTTGAATTCAAATTTGAGTTCAAGCTTTGACATTTTTCCCCCAGTCAATTGGTGTAGCAAAAGAGTTAAGCTAACTCTTTAAATTTTCTCTTTATTTGGTGAACCTCTATGTTGAATGTCAATTCAACATATTGAGTCGCAAAAACTTCATGAAAATTCTCTCCAATAAGCCAACTCAAATCCAATTCCAAACTTCAAGCTTTAATTGAGTCTGAATTTTAATATTTTGCCCCAAGTCAATTGGTGTAGCGAAAGAGTCAAGTTCTCCTTGTCAATTTTATAAACCACCATGTTGAGTGTAAACTGAACATGATTGAGCTTTAAAATTTTGAATAAAGTTGTTTAATCCCAGAACTCAAATGCAATTTCAAAATCAACTAATTCAAGTTACCTTTCATTAATCTCAGGAATTCAAGCACTCAAATGGCTGGGAAACTCATCTTTTCTCTAGATAGAAACTTGATAGTAGAAGGAAACTCTTCTGGTAAATTCATTCAGTTTAAAAGGTAATTCCAAGACTTCAAGTTATCAGTCGATGGAGAAGAAATGATTGATCTGTCTACCAGAATACGAAGGAATGTCCCCTTGGTTGAGATTACTTTAAGGTCTGGAGTTGACTCCCCCATCTCTGAGATGGAGGCCGATGTCGCCCCTTTACCCATTGTACCCTTTGCCCTGGTGGATAAGAACCAGAACTCAATAACGATAGAAGAGTTACCATCTCAGCCTGAGATCGGGTCAAGTTCTAGTACCCCTGTCGTCAGTAAGGTCAGCAAGAACAAAATGAAGAACTACCTTTTTAGAGTCGGAAAGAAGGTTGTTAAGGCCAGAAAGACTGCTAAGGTGAAAGCCTTAAAGCACGTCAAGTCTAAGACTAATCAAAATATCGTTGCTCCTTCTACGTACCACTTCCCTGGTGGAAATCATTTCCACCCTTCTCCTGTTACTCAAAAAAGGGAGGTTGTAGAAATAAGAGCACGATCTTCAATACACCTTCTCGACTACTACATGGCGAGAATTAATTAAGTCGGAACTGAACAAACACCAGCACTAGGCCCTAGGCCCCCAGTTGAAGGTTATAACCCGTCCACTCTACTAGATGATGTTACGTCACATTTCTATACGTGTCCCACTACATCAACTAGAGAGGAGGAGGTGTAGAAATCACTCGGGGTGCCACTCTCCTAATTACTAGACTACTAGTAATAAGAGAGGGGAAATAATCTATAAGATTATATCAGATAGTGATACCGTTAAAATTTAACTTTCAACGGGGTCTTATCATGATAAATCTTTTGATTGAAATGATGCAACATCTTCTAAGGATGGTGCAAATCCCATAACAGTCTCTCCATCCAAGGAGATCGTAGGAATCTAATTCCATACTGTTGGGATTTTGCCACCTAGACTTGCAACGTTTTAAGGAAAAACTTTCAATTTCTCAAGTGTATTGATTTCAAATTTTCAAGATAGTTGAATCACCTTTTTAATTGAAATTCACCTCTACTACTTTAAGACTTAAACAGGAGAAAGTTGTTGTTGACTCCATCAAATGTTTGAATACCCCTCCCTCCCACCTCTTTTGTGGGATTGATTTAACTGTTGAGCTAAAATCAATGTCAAACTTAAGTTGAACCTTGAAATGAAAATATTTTCAATCTTCCCGTAATTTTCTATCTTAGATAGATATCTCTTGCATGTTTAAAATCTGTTCAATGATTTTCAAAAGTCAAGCCAATATTCTTCTCAAAAAGATTAGGTCCTATCTTGAGGATTTTTCTTTCTTCTATAATAGAGTGAGTTTTCTTCTCTTATACTTGAAATATAATCCCGGCATTGAATTTAAGGAAGATGCAGCCTCTTCTCAAAATCAAAATAAATTCAAAAAGATGCGTGAATGCGCATAAATTCAAAAAAAAAAGAAATAGTGTAAAATACACTATAAATTAAAAGATGCGCAATGTGCGCCACCAGAAAAAGAAAGAAAGATGCTCCCTTCTTCTAAATCCTTAAATCTCAAAAGACCCAGTTAACTTTAAATTACTTGACTTTGATAAATTTTGAATCCAGAATTTTTACCATGCATCAATAATCTATCAAGTTACAAAAATCTCTCGTGCAAGAAAATTGAAAAGATCAAATTTCTTTATTCAACTTAAACCTCTCTGAATTTGATTTTAATTTAAAATACTCATGGGAGACCCCAGTTTAGTTTCTATGAAACTTGATCTAGGTCAACAAAACCTAAATCCTTGAACCTTTTCAGGTTAGTTGGAGTCACTTATCTTTTCACTATTCTTCTAAATTTGTTCCCACTTGTCATTCCGACATGGTCCAAATAGCTAGAGGAAGTTTTTTAATAAGAAGAATGAATCTTCTACTCTTGATGAAAATTTAAATTTTATCCTTGAGAAGTGTGTGTAAGTCCTTCCACATAGGCATCTTTCCATTAAGGCCTTATCGGTAAAATTACACTCTATGCTGGGTCCAAGATTGATCCCACTAGAGGAGTATTTTATAATGCTGGAGATTGTCGTTCAAAATCAACTATACCCAGTGCTGGGTCCTAAATCATTCTGATTTAGGTAGTAGTTTCCTTTGCTGGCACTTGCTGTTCAAAATCAAACTATAGTTGAGCAAAGTGCCCGACTCCAATTCGAGGAGCTAGAGAGCCTCAAATAAAAATCAAATTAAGTTCAACAAAGTTTGAAAGTTCATAAGTCACGTTTGATTCAAGATACTGATAAGTTGTGTCACTTTAGAACTCCCCAAGTAGGAGACTTGGTCGCAGTCTTTTGTAGACCACTTCTAATTCCTTATAAATTCAATGGAAAGCTTGAGTCAACGTTGACTGGATCGTTCATTCTAATGATGATCTTTGAGAAATTTTCTGAATGACTGATTAATCGTGAAGAATGATACCTAATATTTTTAAAAATTGGGGAGGTCCTTCAGGAAGTACCATGCCAGATGAGTGTCAAACTTAAAATTAAAGTAAAAATAATTTAAAATTCAAAATCAAATTCAAGATAAATCAAAATCAATCAATTTTCAAATTCAAATTCCTCAAATTTAAAATCAATTCAAATCAAATTTAAAACGTGTCACATATTCAAAACCCTTCAAATTCAAATTTGTCAAATCAAGTTTCAAATTCAAACACTTTTAAATTTCAAACCAAATGAATTCAAAAATCATTCGAATCTCAAGTTCCAGAATTCAAATATGATCATCTGTATAGGTCAAGTTTCCTCTATATACAATTATCCAGACTCGATCCTTTATATAGAGTAAGTTTCCTCTATGTATGATCATCCAAACTCGATTCTTTATATAGAGCAAGTTTCCTCTATACATGATCATCCAGACCCGATCCTCTATATAGAGCAAGTTTCCTCTATATACGATCATCCAGACTCGATCCTCTGTATGAAGCAAGTTTCCTTCACATACGATCATTCCAGATCTGATCTTTTATACAGAGCAAGTTTCCTCTATACATGATCGTCCAGACTGGATCCTCTGTATAAAGAAAGTTTCCTTTACATACGATCACACCAGACCCGATTCTGTGTGAAGCAATGCTTCCTTCTCACAGGATCATCCAGCTTTCTTTTCCTTAAGGTTAGATGTGAGTCATCGTGCTTTCTATCCTTAGGATTAGATCTTCTAGCGATGGAGCATGCCCTCTGTGACACTATCCTAGGAATAAAATCCAGACTCGATTCTGTACGAAGCAATTCTTCCTTCTCACATGATCACCCAGTTTTCTTTTCCTTAAGGATATAGATTCAAATTCCAGATCTGACTTTCTGTGGGAAGCAACGCTTCCTTCCCTCATGGTCCTCCAGTATTCTTTTCCTTAAGGATAGATATGAGTCATCGTGCTTTCTTTCCTTAGGATTAGATCTTCTAGTGATGGATAACATCCTCTGCGGCACCATTCTAGTTTTAAAATTCAAATCTTTAAG
Organism: Dendrobium chrysotoxum; assembly: GCA_019925795.1. Classification (NCBI taxonomy): domain Eukaryota; kingdom Viridiplantae; phylum Streptophyta; class Magnoliopsida; order Asparagales; family Orchidaceae; genus Dendrobium; species Dendrobium chrysotoxum. The sequence continues at coordinate 20,312,353 of CM034314.1, read as the reverse complement.
CCTGATCTCTTATAGGAAGCAATACCACCTTCCTATGAGATCATCCAGTTCTCTTTTCCTTAGACTAAGTATTCTCCTTCTCTTAGGATTAGACTCCCCAGTGATGGAGTAAGTCCTCTGTGGAACCATCCTGGATTCAATTTTAAATTCTAAAATCAAACTCTCTTCTCCTCAAGGTTAGGTTTTTCTCCTTCCCTTAGGATTAGATTTCCCAGTGATGGAGTAAGTCCCCTATGGCATCATCCTGGATTTAATTTCAAGTTGCAAAATTAAACCTTCCTTTCTTTAGGGCTAGGTTCTTTATCCTTCTCTTAAGATTAGATTTACTAGTGGTAGAGTACGCCCTTCGTGGCACTACCCTAGTATCAAATTAAAATAGATCCTTTATAGTTAGAAGTTCTTTCTTCCTATAGGATCATCCAGTTTTCATCTTCTTAGGATTAAGTATTCTCTTTCCCGTAGGATTAGACTCCCCAGGTTCAATTTTAATTCAATCATCTTCTCTTTAAGGACATGTATCTCTTCCTTCCCTTAAGATTAGATCTACTAGTGGTAGAGTACGCCCCTCGTGGCACTACCCTAGTATCAAATTTTAACTCGATCCTCTGTAGTTAGGAATTCTTCCTTCCTATACGATCATCCAGACCTTCTTTTCCTTTAGGGTTAGGACTTCCCTTCCTTTAGGATTTGATCTACTATTGGTAGAGTACGCTATCTCCAGCACTACCCTAGTGTCATTTCAAATTAAATCATCTAGGGTTAGTTTTCCCTTTCCCTTAGAATCAAATTTAGACTCGATCCTCTGTAGTTAGGAATTCTTCTTTCCTACAGGATCATCCAGACCTTCTTTTTTTTAGGACTAGGCATTTCTTCCTTCTCTTAGGATCAGATCTAGTAGTGGTAGAGTACGCCCCTCGTATTATCAAATTTCAATTTGATCCTCTGGAGTTAGGAATTCTTCCTTTCTATACAATCATCTAGACCTTTTTGCCTTTAGGGTTAGGACTTCCCTTCCTTTAGGATTAGATCTACTAGTGATAGAGTATGCTGCCCCAGCACTACCCTAGTATCATTTCAAATTTAATCTTCTAAGGTTAGACTTTCCTTTTCCTTACAATCAAATCTAGATTCAATTCTTCATAGATAGGAGTTCTTCCTTTCTATACGATCGTCCAGACCTTCTTCTCCTGTAGGGGTAGATTTTCTCCCTTCCTTTAGGATTAGATCTACTAGTGGTAGAGTACGCTACCTCAGCACTACCCTAGTATCATTTCAAACTCAATCTTCTAAGGTTAGGTTTCCTTTTCCCTTACAATCAAATCTAGATTCAATCCTCTATAGTTAAGAGTTCTTCCTTCCTATACGATACCCTAGACTTTCCTCTCCTTTAGGGATAGACTCTTCCTTTCCCTTAGGACCAGACCCACTAGTGGTAGAGTACGCTTTTCCTATCACTATTCTAGTGACACATTCAAACTTGATTCTCCAGGACTAGATTTTTAATTTCCCTTTGAATCAAAATCTAGATGTGATCCTCTGTAGTTAGGAACCCTTCCTTCCTATATGATCACCCTGGTTTCTCTTCTTTTAAGGTTAGAATTTTCCTACCCTTAAGATTAGATTCGCTAGTGGTAGAGTACGTCTTCTATGGCACAACCCTAGTATCAATTCAAATCCTGATTCCCCAGGGATATACTTTGCATTCCCTCACGATTAAAACTCCAGATTTGACCATTTTAATTCGGTCAACGCCAATATGTGTAATAGAACTACATTCTATTACGCATATTGGGGGTCCATTTGTTGACCTCATTTTTGTATGAGGTTATTAGGACTCAATCCAGACTCCAGATCAATCTTGACCTAAGGATCAATCTGATCTTAGATCAATCCAGACTTTAATATCAATCCAGATTCAAATCAATCTTAATCCCATATTAATTTTAAATTCAACTCAATCAAACTCCAGACTAATCTTGACTTTAGGATCATCCTAGACTCCAGACCCTATGATCTACTCTAGACCCTAGGAATCTGCCAGACTCTAGATCATATGATCTTATCAGACCCTAGGATCTACTCTAGATCTTAGGATTCCTCCAGATCCATCTAGATCCCAAATCAATCTAAGATCTCCCTAGAATTTGGAATTTAGGATCTACTCTAGATCCTAAGACTCTTCTAGACCCTAGAACCTATGATTTCTTATATTCTAGAGACATCCTAGATCCTAAACCTTAGGATTCTTCCAGACTTCAAGTCTTAGGATCTACCCATGTCCTAGATCTACCCAGACTCTAGATCAATCTAGATCTTAGGATCCTCCTAGACCTTAGATATATCCAGACCTTAAATCTATTCAAACTCTAGACCAACCCAAATTTTAAATCAATCCATTCAAGACTCAAATTAATCCAAAGCTTAATTCAATTCAAACCCCTAACTAATCTTGATCTTTAAATAACACAGATCCAGTGGCCACAGCCTCTGACCTGACCTTAATCCTATCTAATCATCTACAATCAATGATTGTAAATGATTTAGGTAGTTCAAACCCTATCATTCAAACTCAAACTTAAGCTCAAAACCAGAAATCTAGATCAAATTCCAAGGCTAATGATCTAAGTCTTGAAAGCATTTTCTAATAAATCTTTGAACATTTCAAAACCCTATAAAATGACTTCTGATTCAGAGTCTATCAGTTTCACACTGATGTCACATGTCTCTAGAGGCAATCCTCCAAATTTGAGCTCATTCTGAGATCTCTAACCCTAGAAATTAAAGTAATTTCCAAAGGCTGTAAAACCTTCAAATATTTACGACCTATGCCACTGGACCTATCACCCAATGGATTTTGACCTTGGAGAATTCTCTAAAGCTTCCAACCACATCCAGACCTTTAATCTTGACCTCGTAAACATTAAAATGTATTTGTTGTACTCAATTTGACCCCCAGTTGATCAGGGGTTAAAATGACCAAAATACTCCTTAAGGGTTCAAATGCACTTTTTGAACCAAATGACCTCCAAATTGCTTGGAACCACTTCCAATAATTTTAAAACATCAAACCAAACCTCTTGGACTCACTTGCAGCCCCTGGGTTAATCTGGTTGACCAAGTCAACCTAGGTTGATCAAACAGGCCTTTTAGGGTCAAAACAGGTCATTTTAACCAAATGACCTCCCCAGATCTTGGGACCACCTCCATTGGTCTCTAAATGTCATTTCAAATCTATTGAGCCTATTCTCAAACCCTGGACCCACCTGGTTGACCAAGTCAACTAGGGTTGACCCAATAACCCCTTAAGGGTTTTAATGGGTTATTCTAACCCATTTGATGAAATCAAATCCCTCAAACTCTCAAACTCATTTCAAACAATGATTCAAATATATTCAAATTCATTTGGAGTCAAACCATATCAAGTTTGACTTGGTCAAACTTCAATACATGGTCAAACCCTACATCACATGTGTTTATATATTTCAAATCCAATCCTATTGCTTAGGATTCTTCAAAACCATTTCATTTGATGCCTTGAATGCCCCTTAGCTTATTTGAAGTCATATCATGGTCAATTTGACCAAGTCAAACCTTTAAAAATCTTGGTCAAATATTTATGATTTTGGTTTAATCACTCAAACTTCTTGTAGGCTGCCTTAGGATCCTTCCAATCAGTATTTAAGACTCCCCTACTGCCACCTCAGCTTCCCTCTTGACTATTAACTAGTCAACCTAGTCAACAAAAGGGTTTTAAGGGCTTTAAATGATTAATTAACCTCCTAGAGCAAATCTCCTCCATTCCAAATCATTCCAGTAACTCTAATCCATTTCTAGAAAGTCCTAAAACTCTTTCTAATCCATAGATTAGAAGTTAACCAGCCCAAATGGTCCCAAAGTGATTATGCAAGGACAAATTCCCCTTTACACCTAATGTCCTTGTTTTCCTTTTATTCTCCTTCTCCCTAACCGTTTGGGGACAGATGGCAACATCCTAGCAGCTCCCCAAAGCTATCCTAGCCGTCTATTCAAACAGAGGACAGGTGAATAGGGCAACACTTCTTAAGAGAGCTGGATTCTCTCCTTTACCTTCTCTCTCCACTCAAGCCATCCCAGACCCAGAAGTCTTTTCGTTTGAGCTCCAAAAGACTACATCAACATTCCCCAAGTCCACATCCGGTGGTTGAAGGCCACCGGCGATTGGATTCCGGCCAAATCGAAGGCCAATGTCCGTTCAAGCTGATTTGCTGTTGATCCAGGAGCTTTCAATCTAGGGTGTCTCCAGCAAAATTATACGTGGACAGACCACAAATTCAGAGAAGCAAAAATAGTTCCAATCCAACGGTTAGAACTCTCAAAATCCTTAACCCTAGGTCACAGCATTTAGATTTAAATAGCTGTCTAGAAAGCATTTTTAAGACCGCAAATTTATATCCACATTGTTTCTATTCATCTAATTAATTTGAGTTTAAAATTTCATGTCAAAACATCAAGCCGTTTGGAAGAACGAGTCAAAAAATCGGTTCTAGGGCTCGGTTCACCCAGGCATGAACTATACACATATTGAGCCGTTGATCTTCTTATCAACGGCTCAAATCGGGTGGCATCGCGATTCTATGTAGCTGCGCGGTCCGCGTAATTGCATAGATCCTGGTCCGTCGAGATCACAACCGTCCATGCAAGACAGCGGACGATCGGTCGGTTCCATTAATCTGCCTACGTGGATAAGTAAAGCCACGTATATGGCCATTGATGGAGTAATCATTTCGGCGGCGCTGCCAGATAATGATTGACTGCAGATTGGTTTACCCAATCGTATTGCGCCACGTGGCGACGGCGCCGCCATAACTGCTATTTTGATTTAAATGTATTTTTAAATCATTTTAAACCTAATGTTTCTTACAAAAATCATATAAATTAAATATAAATTCAAAAAATCCATTTAATATACCAAATTGCTTAGATTTCGAAGGTCTTTAATTTGAAATTAAAATTACTTTAAATTATTTTCTTTATTTTAAGTTATTTTAAATATTATTTATTTGGCTATTTTAATTATTATTTAATAAAAATAAATCCAAATAATTTCAAATTTTAAGAAAATTTGTTTCAAAATATTTTGAACCTACTGAGCACTTTTCCAAAATTATTTGAGTAAAGTATGACATTATTTTGGATTATTAAAACTTTAGACCTAGATTAATACATAATATTAAAAAAAATTTTAAAAAGTTAAATGTATGTTTAGATTTTTTTAATTCTTTGATTTGACATGAGATTTTAATCAGAAATTACATTTGATTGAATTGATTTAGTGGGGGATAGTTAATGGATAATTAACTTTTTAATTATTCATTCCTTAGCTTGATTCTTATAATTTTTAAATTACATTTTGATTTACATGTGTAGGTGCACACACCACCTAGCACTAAGGCTCTCTTAGACTTAGGAATTGATTGTGTTTTGTGCATGTCTATATGTATGTCAAAGGGTTAGTTCAACTTTGATTAAAACCTACAAAACCTAAAGACATCATTAAGGACAATAATTAAGGACTTTGAGTAGAAAATTTAGAATATTTTAAATAATTAGGATTCACATCCTCTTGACTTGAAACTTTGAACATTCAAACTTAGTGACATGATCAGCCCTAGGAAAATATCCCACTGAATTTTGAAGTCATTAAGCCCCTTAATTAACTTAATCAAATTTAACCGTTAATTAAGCCTTAAAATCTTCCAAAAAATGTAATAAATACAATTTAAACCCAAAAATTACAAACAGCCCTTCAAACTGACCATAATTCAATGCTCAACATATGAAAATTAAAACCAACCAGATTTGACATCAATTTTAGGAATAATTTAAGTTTAATTGAAATTTAATATTTGATTAATTTAATTAATTAAAAATAATTAAAAAATTTCAAAAACTTTCCAAACACTTGATAATCTCTCCTTAGAACATTCCTGGTCTTTGGAGTTTATTTCAAGGAGTTTGATGGTCATTTGGATCCAAATCATTCAAAAGGTCCTTAATTAAGCAATTTTTGAAAATTCAAATAATTCAACAAACTTCAGAAATTTATAACTAATTCAAATCAACTCTGAATTGAGCAAACTCAAAGGCATTCAAATTATAATAAGGTCTAATATTTATAAAAAATATCAAAGTTCTAGAAATCAAACAATTTGAAAAAGTCAACTTTTGGTCAAACTTAGTTCAAAATCAAATCAGAACTTCAAACCTTCATAATAAAATCTAGAAAAATCTAATTTTAGTGTACTTACTATCTAACTGATTGTATTAAGGTCTAGTATGTTAATAAAATATTAACTTTCCATAAAATACTTTAAATCAAAAAGTTAATTTTTGACCCTTGAATTAATTGATTAAAATAATCCAGAAAATTCCAAAATTCAACAAATGATCAAAAATTCCAGAAAACGTCAATTTAACTTTAAAACTAGCAACCAATCAATTCTAATTAAATTTTAATTAACTTTAAAACTTAATTAAACTCAAATCACTTAATTATACTGGGTACCACTAGGTAACCCAGGCCTACGAGGCTATTAAATTAGTCTCATTGAAGGTGAAATAGACTTCACGGCCTCGGTGTAAAATAAAGGCGGTATCCAACAAATAATCAAAATTAAGTTTAAAATCAAATTCAAATTATTAAGATTTAAACTCTAATTAAAATCTCCTTGAAGCCTTTCAACCAACCAGAACATCAAACAACTTTAACTAATGATCCTACTTAGGTCATATCAAAACCACACAGCCTCCTACACAAACTTTAGATGATTTGTTAGGGCAACAAATTTTAGTCTAAGGCTAGGCCGGTGTTTACTTTTCTGCTACTTGCGTGTGCCAGGTTTTCTGTGATTTTTACTGCATATTGTTTGCTAGTAGTAGAATGGATGTGTTTGTTTATTTAATTTCTGTAATATGTGATGTAATTGATTTTATATTAGATCTACCCCTAGGTTAGGGACGATTTCTACTAATTCATTCTTATACAGGTGGTCATGCTCGCATAGGGCATTTAAAACTAAAAGGGGCAAATCATTAAGCTTTAAAAATTGACATGTTTTATGTAGGTGCTAAGCATGCTAAGACCCCCTTTAAAATTAAAGAGCATGACCAAATGTGGCTGGTTTGAGTATTTTAAATTCTTAAAATATTAATTACTTGAGATGTCAAATATTAACTGCTGATTATTAGGATAACTCTATAGGTTGTTGAGTCTAGATTTTTTATTTCTGTTGATGTAATTTGATTTAAATTCGAGTTGTAATATTAAGTGATTTGAGATGGGATAATAGTGATCCAAATTGGATTCCAAGGAGAACAATGGCATCTCTTAGGGGAGAGTACCTCTTCATTTGGAAATACAGTTTAGGATACTTTTCAAATATCCAAGAAGAAAAGATAACACCCTTTTCAATGGAGGAGTTTCTTTTCACTTGGATGTTCAGACCTGACGATCCAAGGAGTTCCAAGAAGACGAAGAAGTGAAGAATGAGAATCCCAATCTCGAAGTCACTTGATTCTTAGGAGTAGAATTCAGGTTGTAGTCAGTGGTACCCGGCCAATTTACTTTTCCTGTAGACCCTAGGTTGTATAATTAAGTGGCACTTGCCACATGGACTTTCAGTTTGAGCATTTATTTAATTGATTTAATTATTTGATTAATTTGATTGATGTTGATTACGATTAGGATTGCCTGCTCTTTGTAGATTTTTGGCGATTGTTGCATGTCGATCTTTGTTTTAGCCTGAAACCCGATCGAAGGCACGTGAGGGATCATTAAAACTTTTTCTACTTAAACAAATTTAAAACATTTAAGCCTACATAGAAATTTTAACACTTTAAGAAGTAAGCCCGGGACTGCCGGGGGTTTTTCATATGTATATTTGTTGCATTTTCACTTTCTTTGCTTAGCACCTCCCCACCTGCGTGTTTTGGTAGACCACATAGCCTATGAGGGTGCCGTTCTGTCCAAGGGGATCTATGCAATCTTCTAGAAAAAAATCTATTTTTAGGCCTGATTTTAAAACTTCTTCATTTTGATTTAAGTATTTAATCGAGTCAATTTGCATGCATTACATTAGAAACAAATTAAAAATTATGTTAAATCTTTAATTACATTTCTAGCTTAAGCATTTCACGAACATAAGTTGAGGGATCAACTAGGAATCTGCTCTAGATGTCGACCCTAACTCCTAAAACTAATCTTAAATAACATCCCTACCCACTCTTGCATAAAAGACCAGACACATGATTTTAAAGCATTTAGGTGGTTTAGTTGGCTCCCCTATCTAGGCCTGGGTAAGTCCAAGATTGCATTGCATTAGCTAGGATCTGGGCTGCTGATTTTTAGTGCCCATTTTAGACTTAGGATCTGAGACAGATCTTCAATCCTAAGACCTCAACCTTGCGGGAATTTAATTCCCACTTTCTTATAAAATTGATCATTCAAACTGAAATTTCTTTTAATCAAATTCAAGCCCAATAATTAGGATAGGTTAGGGTGTTTCTGAAGTAATTCAGAATCTCAAGACACCTCCTGCTATTTTTCCTTTGACTCTAGAAATAAGTGTTAAATCTTGAACCAATCCCTGTTGGATTTCTAGTCCCTTAACCTCCTTTGACATCAAACTTTGAAATCTTAAATAGAATTTGTATCGCTATTTTAATCAAGAGTTTTCGTAGGAAATTTTTGGTTTCCTACGATGTAATTAACTATGAGGGCTTGCGTTCGTAGGAGATTTAGAAACCCAGACCAGATTTTCAAAAATCAAAATTTTCAAAACCCTTAATTAATTATCTTTGAGAAATTCAAGAGTTAACGATCTTTATCATCATTTTCAAATGATCGATAATAGATAATATCCTCTTTCCTTGGAAAGATATATCGTACTATTATTGTGATCTTGATTATGAAATTAATGATCTCTTTACTAGATTATTATAGTTAAACATTGGATTAAATATCATTCTGATTCTTCGGGATCATATGTTGTTTCTCCTTGAGTTTGACTACGATAATCAAGATTTATAATCTGAACCTATTAAGGAACGATATGTTCACCTTTCAAGGTGATGTATCATTCATAATGAGTGTTCGATTTCAAATATTAAAATTCCAAAAATTAAATATTTCCTAAAAAAAATTAAGTATTTTCAAAACTATAAACTTAAATACTTTTTATAATCAAACAAAAAAATGGCAACTCCGCTGGAGAAAATCTCTCTCTCCATCTTTAATAGCTCTACAAATTTTGTTGCATCGGTAGTTTTGACTACCTTTTCTTCCGTTGGTCCCTCTACCCATTTCTCTCTTGGGTGAGTGTGACCAACTCAATTAAGATATGTGAAAAGAGAGGTGAGTGTAGGATACCTCCCTCTAAGTTTGGTTTTGACATTTTGCCTCCAAGTTCATTGGTAGAGCAAAAGAGTCAGGCCAAGTTTTTTAAAATCTTCTTATATATGTTGTAAACTCCCGTGCAAATAAATCTCAGCATGCTAAGTTTCACAATTTACAAAAGATCTTTAAATCTCAAAATCAAAGTTTCAAGCCTCCGATAAAATCATACCTCTTCAAATTTGGTTCAAAAATTCAATCTTTCTAGTATAGTCGGTCTTTAATCAAACATATACATGCTGAATCAAGTAATAAAGTGATAGAGTAGAGTGTCAAACCCACAAGGAAGTATGCTTACTTATAATAAACTACTATTATTTACTTTAATTATAATAATTATCTTATCAAAATAAAAATGATAATTTATGGAGATTTTATCACTGAATAAAATTATAAAAATATTAGATACAATATTTAATTAAAGTATTTTGCATTGATGAATTTAAATTACATGTCTTTTTTAATGGACTCTTCATGGTAATGTGATTCAGAGCATATGCATTTACAGATCTCTCTCGAGGTTATATGGGTGAAAAGGATATTTGTTGAACACTTATAGTTATAGTATCTCCTTAAGAACCTAAAATATTTTATATCATTCGTTTAGGCATACAAATGTCTTATCTCAATACTCTTGGTTGTTCATACATTCCTCCATTGAGGCTATAAATCATACTAAATTTTAACTAAACATATAACCACTATGTGCATTAAATAAAGAGCGGGATAATATTGAAAGCATCTTTTAATAGTTATAGAATAAGAGTCTTCATTAGTACTCAATAAGCATTTTACATCATCAATCCAAAATAAGAGAATTAGCTAGACATAAGATGAATAACTAATAAACTCATTTTCATTAAACTCATGAAAGAATGAAAATACAAGAGAGTGATATCAACATAAATGATCAAAGTATCTCTTCTACACTCCTTCTACCATAACTTACAAAGTTGCTTTAAGAAACATAGGCTAGATAGTCCAAATGATTATATCTTGTACTTCGCTAGCCTCCCTTAGATTTTACTCTAAGAGAGAACTAGAGTACTCTAAAAAGTACTAAATTGTATACAAATGACTAAACACCCTTACAAACATAACATCACAACTATTTATAAAAAACATAAAATGTATATATCGCTGCGAACCTTAAAATAATGGTGTTGCGATGCTAGTAAACTAAATTAGCACATCATAGCTGGAACTTCTGCACCACTACGACACTCACTAATGTGGGTCAGTATTTAGTGAACATTCGCATCTTCTCATTAAGAGATCATGGCCTTGAAAGTTACAAATATAACACCATAGTGCTGTTGACATTCAAGCGTTGTAGTACCCTAGTAGAAAAAATAGTATTAAGCCGTGAAAAATTATGGCACCACATCATTTAAAAATAGAGAATTTGACACTGTCAAGCTGACTTCCTGATGCCAGGCACTATCTATGTTCTGGCACAGTGCTTACAAATAGAGAACTTGACGCCAAAATATTAGAATTTGAGCACCTCGGTGGTATTAAAGGAAGTGTTACGGTGTTGTTTCGTCGAATGTTGTAGCGCTGTTGAATACTTAGAATTTTTTGCCATTGTTTATTTTTCTTGCATAAAAATAACTAAAATAAAACATTTTCACTGAAAATAAAACACATAAAATAATATATAATTTACAATTATCATTATGACTTCACAGAAGCCTTACATGCCCTAAGTAAATGAGAATGACAGATTAAAAAAAAATTTAGATGGTAGGTTAGCTATACCAATTAGTTGTCTTGGGTGTTAATTATGAACTATCTCAAAAAAATGATTTATTCTCTATTCCAAAAACATCACTATTATAGTTAAAGTTTAATGTAGGGAACTATAAATCCTAATTTCCTAACTTTTACCTACTAATCATCTAAGAAAATTTTCTAAAGCATGATTGGCTACATCAATTATATCGTAGGTTTGGGGATGAAAGGCAAAAATAAATAAATGAATTGGTGTCTAGCAATTTCACAATATTTTTTAAAAGTATGAGATAAACCTAACATCTCTATAAAAAATAATGGGTGAACAAATACTATAGAGTCCACTAATTCCTTAAGAAATAATCAAGCATATAAAAAGCATCAATTTTCTTAGAGTAGGGCAAGAAATGAACCATTTTTTACAATTGATCAACTACAATAAAAATATTATCATGACCTCAAGCCATCTAGGATAATCCTAAAGTAAAATCCATCGATAAATCTTCTAAGGCCTATAAATGGTAAGGCAATGTATCATTAAGACCTTTAGTTAGTGGCTTTAGCTTGTTATAGGTTAAGCATTAAGCTTCAGTTTTTTTAAAATCTCATCTTAACGAAGGTTAGTAAAATCTATTCTCCATTAAACATATATTTTTTATATTTAAGAAATGACCAATTATATATTCCTCTAGAATGCAATTCAATGTTGAATAATTCTCTAATACAATTCATAAGAATATAACATTATCTTCCCTTGTACAACTATCCATTAATGACTAAGAATATTCCTTTTAAAGGTAGGGACTTATGAAAGTGCTAAGGATAAATCAGGTAAAATCAAAACACACTGGCTAGTTTTCTCTTATTTTATCAAATCCTAGGATATTTTGTTCTAAGGAAGAAATTATCAAATTTACCCTACATATAACATCACTAGGTTTACTCTAAATTACAAGATTGTGTTTGTGAATAAGGAGTCCATCTGTAAAAATTTAATCCAACTGGCATGTTTATGACTCAATGTTTATTCATGATTTTTAGGGCCTGATAGTCTAAGATGAGAATAAATACCTTACATAAAAGATAGTGTCACTAATATATCAACGATTAAACTTAAACATAAAACTCTCTTTCATAAGTGGAATATTATTGCTTGACTTCATTTAATTTTTCACTAAAGAAAGTTATAATGTGATTTTCTGGACTCAAAGTTTTTTTACTTCCAATTCTTGAAGCATCACAAGTTACTTCGAAGGCTTTAGAAAAATCAGAAAGCCTAAGGATTGATTAAGCAGTAATCATAGCTTTAATTTGATCCTATACTTTTTGTATAGTAGAGATTTAACCAAATTTATCTAATTTTAGTAGATTATTAATTAATGCAATAATATTATTGAAGTCCTTTATAAATCTCATAAAAGTTGGCTAGATTATACAAGCTTGTAACTTTAGTAAAATTCATATATGATGGCTATTCTCTAGAAGCTAGGTTGGACTTCAATAGTGGAAATAAATGCTATGAAAATCATACCAATATATATATATATATATATATATATATATATATATATATATATATATATATATATATATATATATATATATATATATATATATATATATATAAATTGATGTATATTTTTTTACCTAAGTATATATAAATTCAACCCAATTCGTTTGTTAGAAGTGTTGTAATTGTCCATTTTTACTAAAATTAATAATCAGCATATCATTAAATTCACCACTAAATATTTTCCTATATAGGTTCTAAGATCAGTATTCATTAATACATGAATTCACTAGAAGCATTTAATGGGTCCAAAGTTAATGACAAGTATAAATTTTATTAGGAGCTTTAAAAGTAGTTTTTCACTCCTCTCTTGATGCAATTCAAATTTTTTTATAATCACTCCTTAGATCAATTTATTTTAATATTAAATCTAATATATTAACTTAGTTGAGAATATATAAGATATCTATATTTGATAGTAATTTTATTTAGCATTTTACTATCGATACAAATTTATAATATCCCATCTTTCTTATGGGTTAATTGAGTTGGGGCTACATATGGTCTCAGATTCTCTTGAACAAAATTCTTTTTCAGTAATTCCTTAATTTCCTTATTAATCTTAGCATGCTCAATAGAGTTCCATTACTGGTGAGGAAGATTAGAAAGTTAAGAATTTGTTGCAAATTTAATGGCATGTTGAATGTCTCTAAGATGGGGCAATTCATTAAGAAGAGCATCATGTGTAATATCACTCAAGTGAGAGAAGACTGGAGAGATCATAATAAATATGTGTGTCTCATCAGAGTATGATGGGACTTCTTTTCCACATAATATGTGAAGGCGAATTAAATAAAAAAAATTCTTTTAATGCTACGGTTGAAGTAAAATGAGAAGGAAAAATTGATGTTTCGATACTAGGATCAAAATTGATAATGCTATTCATAAGACTAGGATTTTTTATAATAATTAGTTAATGTTTGGCACCATTCTTTGGATTGGCCTTATGCAGAGATTGACTCATGGGGTACTATAGAGGGTATCTTCTCTAAAGATTTTATAAGTAGGAATATATTGGTCATTTTTTATGTTTGAAGAGATATGTATTTTTCCTACCATAATGAATAACATTCAAATAATATAACCAATGTATTCCAACAAGATGTGATCAATATTCATAGGAAGGACATCACAACATTTTTGGTATTTATAATTATAATTTTTTATGAGAACTAGATATTGAATGGTGATGAAAAGAAAGGTATGGTTAACCCAACTGAGATGAAAATATTCAAGATAAAGTTTATTTTTTTAATTGTATCTAGAAAGGTATGAGTTAAGATAACATTCATTGCAATTTTATTGTATATAACTAACCTACCTCTCTTTTTATTATACATAACATACATGCTAAAGATAATTCTTCTCTAGTAATCTATTTTATTCCTAGATATAGTAAGGAACCTCTTTGAGTCTTTGTAGTAAGCTAGGAGTCATCTATAATTTTTGAAGTTGATAGGAATACAAAATATTGTTAACGCTTTAGCTTCCAAGAGATAAGTAATATCTTTCATTAAGAAAATAAAGTTAGAATCAAAAGTGTGGACTGAACTGAAGATCAAGAAAATACTTGCAACTCTAGTATTTGTCATTTTAAGTCTTTACTTGGGTATTCTAAGAATGTGGGGCTTATGTCTAATCCTTAATATATTTTTTATCTTATTACTAATGAGGATAATGTCAACTTAACCACTGTTCCTATAAAAAATTAAAATTTTCACATTATTATGAGTATGAATAAGGATACTACTACTAGTTCAAATGGCGTTGCTATTAATTTCTATAAAAAATGTTGGTATATTATTAAGGGGGACTTATGTAAAGCTATTTCTGCCTTTTTAATGGTTCTTCTATGCCTAAGTTTTCTGCTAATACTTCTTCAATCCTCATTCATAAGTGTGAGAACCCTAAAAAGTCAAATGATTTTAGGTCTTTAGCTTATGCAATACTTTTAATAAAATTATTTTTAAAATGTTAGCTTCAAGAATGACTTATATCCTTCTTAAAATTATTTCTATTAACCAGACTAGCTTTGCAAAAAGAAGATGCATTTTTTATAATGTTCTACTTGCTTAAAAACTCATTCATGTTATTAATAATAAAGTATCATGTCATAATCTTATTTTGAAACTTGATATATATAAAGCCTATAATAATTTTATTTGGTCTTTTATTTTTAACATTATGCATTTATTAGCTATAATGATCATTACATTTCATTGATTAAGAGTATTGTTGAGAATGTTTGGTTCTCTATTACTGTTAATGATAAATCTCATGATTTTCTTTAAAGCTTACCAGGATGTTAGATAGGTGATCAACTCTCCCTTGCTTTGTACATCATCATTGCAAAATGTCTGCATATAGTTGCATCACTTTTTCCTCTAAATATAAAAGTTTTTTCCTTCAAAATTTCTGGTGGTTTGAGAGTCTTCCACCTTTGTTTAGCTGATGAAATTTTTATCTTTTGTAATGGTGCCACTAACGATGTAAGAAAAATATATCAATTTTTGAAGATCATTGAGAAGGAGGGTGGCATTCAATTTAATCAAAATAAATGCTCATTTATTGTAGGGAGGTCGAGGGACAAAATTAATAGAATTAAGGATATCACTGGCTTTCTAAAATATTCTTTTCCTCTCTATTGTTTGGGTACACCACTTCATAAAGACCATAAGAAAACCTTCTTATTTTATAAAATGTATTCTAACATCCAAAATAAGTTAGCAGCATGGAAATTTAAATTTTTATCAATGGCTGCCAGGCTTATTTTAATCAAAAGTGTTTTGTGCTCTTTTCTTATTTATTTTCTTTAAACTGTTAATCCGACTATGAAAGTCTGCTCCAGATTTGATAGTTTCATTAACAAGTTTTTTTTTGGGCTCTTCTCAGAACAAAAAGAAGATTCAATGGGCTACTTGGGAATCTTATTATGGTCTTTATAATGAGGGTGATTTAGAATGTAAATAAATTATAGATATGGTGAAAAGTTTCTTTATAAATTATGGTGTAAGTTTAGGATTAATAGTTCATTCTGTGCCAACTTCATAAATCAAAATTATTGTAAGAATATTCACCCTACTCAATGCTTCTACAAGAAGGGTCAATCTTTGGGTTGGTCTAGATTTAATAAAGCCAAATGACAAGGTGAGTTAAATCTTTAGTGGGGTATTGGTTATGGGTCATCTTTTTTCTGGTAGGATGATTGGATGGGTACTCATTCTATAAATTCTCTTTTTAATACACACCCCTTATCTAATATGAATACTGCTAATTTTTTCATGGATAGGAGATGGTGTAAAAATCACTATACTGAGCATATCCCTAATCATCTTGTTAATGTTATTATGAGATCCCTATTAATATGTAAATTAAAGATCAACCAATCTTCAAACATTCTATTAATGAAAAATTTAATATTAAAGAGGTTTGTAATAGTTTTAGAAATAAAAAAGATCATAATAGAATTTTTGAGAAAATCTAGAATTATGCTTCTCCTACTAATATATTCTTATTTACTTGGAGGCTTACCAAAGGTTTTATACCTGTTGATAAGAGATTAAAAAATAAAGGCTTTACATTACATTCAAGTGTCAATGTTGTTCCCATGTGGAATCTATTAATCATATTTTTCTGTATGACTCTATTGATTCTAGAGTTTGGGCTATTTTGGTGCATGTTATGGATATAAGATTAATGTATAATAGTAATAGTTTTTTTTTTCATGAAACATGATTGGTTTTCTAATAGACCTATAGGTCATGTTATGAATGTCATTTCTATGACTGTTCTATGGATTTTGTGGAATGAAAGAAATAATTGCAAGCATCAAGATATCAAGATGGATTCTAATAAGATTGATACATCCTCGAAAAATTATCTTGATAGGGCACGAATCTCGAGACAAAATCAAGTTGGAAACTTCCAAAATCAAAATTGGGACCATCCAAACTTCGATTTCAGCAAACTTATATTTGAATTGAACGTCTTGGAAATACGAACCCAACGACATCAAATTCAACCCAATCCGAGCCAAAATGAGCCAAAATCAAGGGTTTGAAGCACTATTGGAAGGTTCAAACCATAATTTGGACTACCAAACGATCTCCAAATATGACGTGCTTATAGTCGAATCGAGCGTCTCGACAAGACAAATCCAACAAGCCCAAGATCGCTAAAATCTGATATCTCCAAGGCCTCTAAATGTCCAGCAAATAGTTGATGATCAAGGGATTCAGCATCGGCCGTCCATTCAAACCACTCACTAACTACCTTTGACCTTCCACCTATTTACGGGCCATGCCACTCCCAAAAATCTATAAATAGAGCCCCCTCACCTCCTTAAAAAGGGCCCCTAATCCTAAGGAGAAAAGAGATAGCTCTTGCCTCCTTGCTCCTCCTCGACCATCGCCAGCACTTCGCCGGACCACCACCTGAGGCCCTGCACTCCGTCGAACCACTACCTGAGGCCCTGCTCTTCATCGGACCACCACCTGAGGCCCTGCACTTCCCCGGACCACTACTTGAGGCCCTGCTCTGCCCCAGACCACCACCTAAGGCCATGCATTCTGCCGGAGCACCACCTGACGCCGGAGTTTCGCTGGATCACCACCTAAGGCCCTGCTCTTCGCTGGACCACCACTTGAGACCCTACACTTCGTCGGACCACCACCTGAGCCCCTGCACTCTGCCGGACCACCACCTAAGGCCCTGCACTTTGCCAGACCACCACTTGACGCCCTGCACTTCGCTGGACCACCACCTGAGGCCCTGCACTATGTCGGACCACCACCTGAGGGCTTGCTCTTCGCTGGACCACCACCTGAGGCCCTGCACTTTGCTGGACCACCACCTAAGGCCCTGCACTTCACCGGACCACCACCTGAGGCCCTGCTCTTCACCGGACCACCACCTGAGGCCCTGTACTCCATCGGACCACCACCTGAGGCCTTGTATTCTTCCAGAGCACCGCCTGAAGCTGGAGTTTCACTGGACCACCACCTGAGGCCCTGCACTCTGTCGAACCACCACCTGAGGCCCTGCACTTCGCCGGACCACCACCTAAGGCCCTGCACTCTGCCGGACCCCCACATGAGGCCCTGCACTCTACCGAATCACCACTTGAGGCCCTGCTCTTCGCCGGACCACCATCTGAGGTCCTGCTCTTCGCCGGACTACCACCTGAGGCCTTGCTTTTCGCCGGACCACCACCTAAGGCCCTGCTCTTTGCCAAACGACCACTTGAGGCTTTGCACTTCACCGGACCACCACCTGAGGCCCTACTCTTCACCGGACCACCACCTGAGGCCCTTATCTTCGTCGAACCACCACCTAAGGCCCTGCTTTTCACCGAACCACCACCTGAGGCCCTGCACTTCGCCAGACCATCACCTGATGTCCTCAAACTCCATCGGACAATCGCCTGATGCTCTGAGCTTTGCCGGACCATCACCTGACATCCTCAATTCTGTCGGTCCACTGTCTAAGGCCTGAAGTTCTACCATACCATCACCGAGGGCTCGAAAGTTCTGCGGGATCACCGGGTGACCCCAAAATTATACCAGTGTGACATCAGAATCTCACATTTCAACCCTACGGTTGATACTTATAATCTGATCGCCCTTGGAGATGAGTCAGCCCCCTGTAATCTACTCAAATTCTAGTGAAATCACTTTCAATTGGGCTAGGCTCCATGATTTTTTTTCCCTTTCCAAGGTTTTCCACATAAAAATCTTATGTTTTCTGTGTGTGAGCTGGATATTCATGCAACGCTAAGATGTTAGATTAATACTCTACCTCCATGTATATTCTAGCCCGTAACAGTTTGGCGTCGTCTATGGGAAAGCCAGCCCCACTATCCCAAAGCACCACTACAATGGCCAACAGGCGCAATAATCACATCTTGGGTGCCTCTCGCTCCAATTCGTATCAATCCTAGAATCAGTCTATGAATCATGAACACCTAGTATCCGCCTCTTTTTATCCTGGGGGGTAGAATGCTGTTAGAGAAGAGACATCAGGACCATCCCTAGAAGATCGTATTCAAAGAATGGAGGAATCTCAGAATGAGATCCTCAACTCCTACGAGAGACCCGACAGCCAGCACTAGCTCCATAGGAAGAGATCCTTCTCCCTCGAGATCCACCCTGGGTTGGAGAGGTTCCACTAAAACATCTTCATGTCAAGATTCCTTTCCCTCCGCCAAGGATGCATCCTCCGACGCATCAAAACACTGAACTTTCTGACACAGCAAGCTGTACCCATCCTTCACGCGTAGGTCAACAACCTTGCATTCCTCTGGATGTCCCCGAGGACTTAGCCCCGCCACACATTGCTGGACTCCCTCGCAACATCCTATGGTGTGAACTATGAGGATTGGTTCAAGAAGAGTTCCCCGCGGGAGGTGCAAGACAATTGCTTCGTCAACGGGACTTTCAGGAGTCCTCACTCCTAGCTGAAGCCATCCTTCAACACCCCATTCCAGCAGGGTTTACTGTCGAACATCGATCCCTATGATGGGACATCTGACCTATACGAGTATATCGATCACTATAGGGCCATCATGCATATACAATGAGCCTCAAATGTGCTCCTATTCCAAGCTTTTCTTGCTACCCTCAAAGGGCAAGCTCGAATATGTTTTTATTCACTCCCAGCCGAATCCATACCCATGTTTGTCAAGTTCGCTAAAATATTCGTCGAACAGTTCGTCACCAATCGGAGAATGGTTAAAGACTCTTCCCACCTCTCAGGAATTCGATAGAACGAAAATGAGTCCCTCAAGGAGTACTTCCAAAGATTTTCTATTGAAGCTCGATAAATTCCTGGAGTAGATCCCGAGTTACTTAGAGGAGTTTTTCTTGGAGGGCTTCGTCCTGGCCCCTTCTACTCAGCACTTATGCGAGACACGGTTCTCTCATATGCTAACCTAATCTATCGTGTGGAGCCGCAAATATCAGCGGATGAAGCTATTAATGCCCACATGAAGCAATTTGAGCAAACTCCTGGAAAGCGTAAAAATGCCCCTACAATAGAGGACTCTTCCTCACAATGAAAGAAAAACTTCTCTCCTAGACTCCCAATACCACGACGTGAGTTTCGACAAGAGGAGAAGTATACACCACTCAATGCTCCTCGAGAAAATGTGTTGATGGCCATCCGAGATCAAGAAAATATTAAGTGGCCAAATCCCTTAAAGCCGAACGTAGGAAATCAAGATCAATACTGTCATTTCCATCGTAGTCGAGGACACACTACTGAAGCTTGTAAATAACTCAAGGATGAGATTGAGAGGCTGATCCGACAAAGATATCTCCAAAAATTCACCCAAAGCCCACATACTCAAGATAATGCTGGGGGCAAAATCAACAACAACAAGGACAACCATTGAATAATATTCAAATGGTTGGTGATATCAAATGATCACATAGTGTATGCATTTATGTTAGTAATAGTAGTCATCTTATTTCATTGTGCCTCTTTTATAAGTAGGATGTTGCTTTGATGTCTCTAATATTTTTCTTCCAAGGCAAATATTGTGTTGTCCCTGTACGTATGTGTTTAGCATGATGTAACTCTTGTATCCCTAAGTTGTACTAGGGAGTTGTTATATTATCTTACATAATATAGTGGTTCCATTTTGATATTATCTCCTTCTTTAAAATGACAATATAAATTAATGATAAATTCAATCAAATCTTAATCCTTGATTCGAGAAATACACAATCTTTATTGTGTCTCAATCATTGGATGATCAATCCCAGGGGGATTCGATCTCGGCCTCTTCCACACAGGTTAACATCATCGAGCAGGGCTCTGACATACACCCTCGAATAGGTCATACATCCTTGGTGGATTCTCTCGACCTCTTCCACATAGATTAATGTCATCGAGCAGGGCTCTGACATGTAACCTTGGATAGGTCATACATCCTTGGTGGATTCTCTCGATGTCTTCCACACAGGTTAATGTCATTGAGCAGGGCTCTCTGACATACAACCTAGAATAGGTCATACATCCTTGGAGGATTCTCTCAACCTCTTCCACACAGGTTAATGTCATCGAGCAGTGCTCTGACACACAACCTCGGATAGGTTATACATCCTTGGTGGATTCTCTCGACCTCTTCCAGACAGGTTAACATCATCGAGCAGTGCTCTGACATATAATCTCGGATAGGTCATACATCCTTGGTGGATTCTCTCAACCTCTTCCATATAAACTCACACCATCAAGAATCCCCCGACGTCGGACCTTCATCGGAGATCTACCCAATGCCCGACTTCTGCCTGTCGTCGAACCCTCGTCGAATTGCTACCCAACATTGAACTTCTCCCCGACGCCATACTTCTGCTCGTCATTGGACCCTCATCAGATTTCTACCTGATGTCAGACTTCTACCCGACGTCAGACTTCTACTCGTCGTTGGACCCTCGTCAGATTTCTACCCGACGTCAGACTTTTACCCGACGTCGGAATTCTGCTCATCGTCGGACCCTCGTCATATTTCTACCCGACACTGAATGTCTACCCGTCATCAAACTTTTACGCGACACCAGACTTCTGCCTGTCGTCGGACCCTCGTCGGATTTCTACTCGACACTGAACTTCTACCCGACGCCAGACTTCTGCTCGTCATGGGACCCTCGTCGGATTTCTACCCGACGTCAGACTTTTACCCAAGGCCGGACTTCTGCCAGCCTCGGGACCCTCGCCAAATTTTTACCCAACGCTGAACTTCTACCCGACGCTGGACTTCTGTCCGTCGCCGAGCCTTCGTCGGAGTTCTACCTGACACCGGACTTTTTCCCGTCACCTGACCTTCGCCGGAGTTCTACCTGACGCTGAACTTCCCCCCATCACTGGACTCTCATAGGACTTCTACCTTACGCCGAGTTCCTACCCGTCATTAGACTACTACCGATCGCCAGACTCTTGTCGGGTTTCTACCTGACGCTAGACTTCTGCACGTCGTCGGACCTTCGTCGGAGTTCTACCCGACGCTGAACTTCCATCTGTTCCCAAACTTCCACCGACTAAGGTCGGACCTCCACAAGATCTCTAGAAGAAGAAGGGGAGGACTCCTACTCAATGAGGGGACCTAGACTTGAACAGGACTAGGGGAATGCCCTAGCATAAGGGAGAGGAGAAAATGGGGAGAAATCTCCTTGCTGTGAGGGGCTCTGGCCTGGACAGGGGATACCGCCAATGCAGGGCCAGGGGAAGGCCTCAAATGAAAGAAGAGAAGGCGGAAGAGGAGAATGGCAGAAGGGGGGAACCTCCTTCTTGCAGAGAGGGGCCCTGGTGAAAGTACGAGTAGGTTGTTAGACCTATTACTCACGTCCCTAGGTTAACCAAGAGGGGGGTGAATTGATCCTTTTAAAAATTACTCTTGGTATTTTAAAAAATTTTAAAGCTAATCGTACAGTACAATATATAACTTCATACAATACGAACAGAGATAATTTTTTCCTCTTTCGTTCAACACAGAAATTCAACCAAAAAGAAAATAAACTGCAGAAAAATAAAATTGCGGAAAATAAGCAGTGAACAGAAAATACTAGAATTTATAGTGGTTCGGTCAAACACGACCTACATCCACTCCCTAGAGACTCCTTCTCTAGGTATTTCACTAAACTCAAGTGACTCTCCTTTTGCCCCCACAGCAAGGCGGAGAAGCCTTTATAAACTCTCTTCCACCAACCCCGGTGTGGTAGAGAACCGTCATCCTTTTTACCCTCCAAGTGCGGCAGAGAACTGTCATCCTTTTCACCCTCCAGGTGCTGCAGAGAACCGTCATCCTTTTCACCCTCCAGGTACGGCAGAGAACCGAAATCCTCTGGAAAAATGCTCTTGCAAAAGTCTCCAAGGAACTAGGAAGATGCATGAAGAACAAGTAAAAGAAATCCTCTCAATTGGATAACCTTGTGAATCCCCTAACAATTCTCTCTTGAAAGATCTCTCAATACTCACTCTCAAACACTCTCCCAATCACTCTCCTTTCACTTCCCAAAAGAATTTTTGCAGAAGGATCTTTCCTTCAATTAGTTTTAAGTCATTTATATACTTGGGACTAGAAAAATCATCCAAAAATTAAATTTTCAAGTTTAGTCCATGTCGATCGTCCCGTACGATCTACGATCGTTCTGTATGAATAGTTCAAAAATATTGAACAATCCGTCCCGTACGAACAATGAAACGAATCAAACAGAGAGCTTCATACGAACATATCATCCCGTACGAACCCTTGGATGAATCGAACAGAGCGCTTCGTCCAACCAGTTCGTCCTGTACGAACCCTTGGACGAATCGAACATAGCGCTTTGTCCAATCAGTTTGTCCCGTACGAACCCTTGGACGAATCGAACAGAGCGCTTCATCTGTTCAGTTCGTCTCGTACGAACCCTTGGATGAATCGAACAGAGCACTTCGTCCGATCAGTTCGTCCCGTACGAACCCTTGGATGAATCGAACAGAGCGCTTCGTCCGATTTGTTCATCCCGTACGAACCCTTGGACGAACCCAATTTTGAGCAGTTTGTACAGCAAAGCTCATGTACGAATGATATTCATACTGTACGAATATGCCTTAGAAAAATTTTCTTGCCATATGGGTTCAAAATGGAGGACATATTCAACAGATCGTTCCGTACGATATAAAATCATACTGTACAATTAGTTTAAAAATTTAAACTTTTTACTCCCCCATTGTTTGTGTGTGCACACTTATCCAACTTATAATCACACTCTCTCAGACTCAAGAAAAAGAAAATTTACAGACTTCATTTACAGTGAATAAGTGAACTTGAAGTCTTCAACAATCTGGAGTGTGAATTTCCTGAAAAATACATTAGTACACACAACAAAACTCAAATAATTATTAGGAGAAGAATAAAATAAATAATAAACTTTTGTAATCATCAAAAACATAACTTGGATTAGAATTTTTTTGAACAAATAAATGTACCCAAATCATAATAATCTCTCCCTTTTTGATGATGACAAAATAATTATTATTTGGTAAAAAAAAAGTCTCCTAAGCTCTCACTTTCATCCACAAATATACGCTCCCAAAAAAAAAATTGATCTCCTAAGCTCCCCCTAAACCCTAAATGACACAAGGGAATAAGAGGTTAGAGGATCTAACACGGAATACATAAGGGAAGAGTAGAAAATGTAAAAGTAAATACACACACAAGAAGCAAATGTACAAGCACACATACATGAAAATACAATACAACACTCCCCCTTTTGATAACAACAAAAAGGGAAGATACTCAAAAGAGTTGAGGATTTGAAAATTGTTAAAGAAATATTGACTACAATTTAAAATTCACATGCAGCAAGTAAAAACTCAAAAAGATTTAGATTGCTTACAATAATGAGGAGAAGAAAAGTTGATCTATGATATTAATGTATTAGACAGATTAAGTAACCACAATAATTGCATAGAAGATGAAATTAGATTATCAAAAATTCTAAATCAAAAGTGACAATCATTGATTGATGAATTTGGAGAAGATGTTAAAGGAAAAAATAATTGGCGACATTGCGCATCTTTTTCATAATTTGGGCTAATTTTGTGCCTCTTATCAAATTTGGCGACATTGCGCATCTTTTATGGAATAACACACTTTGTGTGTTTCATGTGGCGACATTGCGCATCTTTTACCGCATGGCACATTTTGTGCATCTTTTCAAGCTTTGCTTTGAATGTAAGATTCTTTCCAACAATATCATCTCTTAATCACTTTTACAATAATGAACACTTTGATATAGAAATTATAAGTAATATTAAGACATCAATTATACAATGATTTAGGCTAAGTAATGCAAGTCTAAATTAGGATAAATTAAGATCTTCTAATCTAACACCAAATCATAATGAAATCTAAATATTTTGAGAATTTAATTTTATGCACAGAGTTTTTATTGTAATAAATTTCTATTCACGTTTTAAAAATCTGATCAACTACTATCAGGTGAGTTAGTGTAAGAAAAATTTTTAGTTAAAATACATAAAAGATATGCACAAAAATACTACAACATTATTCATTCAAAATGATTCAAGATACATCATAGAACAACTGATACAACAACCACAATAGTAAGTTTTCTAGTGCAGCACATAGAAAAAAGATAAACTTGTTAAAAGCCTCATACAACTCATCAACAAACAAACACATATCAAAGAACAGCAAAGACAAACTACAAACACATCCAACCAAGCCAAACAGAAGAAATACTAAAAATCAAAGGGACCCTGATCCGGAGGAGATGGCTGATGGCCAAACAGCGCAAAATAGCTGTTTAGCATGGCAATATTAGTGTTTACAGCATCAAACTGATCCCTAACCCAGACTCTATCCACATTGTATTGATCATCTTGTCTCTTCAGATGCGCCTCCATGTCATCAAACCTTTGATCCATTCTCTCAAAATGTTGGACCATGTTTTGATAGAAATCCTGAGATGGTCCAGATGTAGTTGAGGGTGCAATAGAAGGAGCAGAAGCAGAAGGAGGCTCATCATCTGAGCTGTCAGCAATACCTTCTTTCCCAAATAACGCTCGAAAGGAAGCGTTAGTGAAGTACAGTGGGAGTTCAGAAGGACCAGAAGGATGAATTAGGTTATATTTCTTCTCTAGGATGTAGCACACAACATGTCCTAAAGCAATGTTTTTCTTCCGTTTCACACTAGCCATACCAATATAAAAAAGATAGCATATGTAGTCTAAGATTAATTGGGCTTCATCTATAGGTTGGCCAGTCATAATAAGAAAAGTGGTTGAAGAAAGAAGTGGAGTCATATTAATTTGATCTCCTGCTTTAGGAATGATAGATGTCCTAAGCACATGCTGAATGATTCATGCATTTTGGTTCAACAAATCTACCCGGGAAATATGGTTGGGTGTGGTTAAACTTCTAAGAACTTGGTTTACTTCTGACCAACCATTTTTTGGTCTAGTGGAGAAAGAGTGAGCCCTAGTCCCATAGGTTCTCAGATGAAGATATTCCCCTAGATCCTCCTTGGTTATTACTACTTTTTACTTAAGGACAAATGAGGAAATGATAGAGTGCTTTTCATTAAAAGTCATATTCGAGAGGAGGACATGAAACAGATCCTTGTTATAAGCATAGATTAAAGTCAGCAGAAAAGATAATTGGGTGGTGTCAAAAAGGGGCATAACAACAAAGTGAATATTTTCCTGCAATAGTATGCGGGAAGGAGCAACCTTAGATGAAGCATACCTAAGGTATGCTTCCTCATTCTTCTCACTTAGAAAGTTATCATCCCAATTCCTTTTAGACGCAGGATCCCTAGCAACACGTGCCCTTTTTCTGCTGCCCGACATCTTCTCTCAAGGCTCTAAAGGTTCTAGATAGAAAGTGAAATGAAAGAAAATGACCCGCCTTTATATAAAAAAAGCTTGAAATCGTACAGTACGAATCCATTTCGTACAATACGAAACTATTTTCGTCCGGGACAAATAAAAGTTTATCCGGGACGAATGAAAGCAGTCAAAATGAAACGGTTTTTCATAAACTGCTCGTCCCGAGGCATCCTTTCATATAGGCTTTTTGACTTTCTGATCATACAGATGATGACGTGTTCGTCCGGGACGATCAGAAAATTAAAGGTCGTTCAGGCGATGGTTAGGTTCATCCCTCATGCGAAACGACATGTGGATCGTACAGATGAATGATATATTCATACATACGATCACCAATAACAACTGATACTAATCGTGCTTCCTCCCAATTCATACAGACGAAGTATATGTACGATGATGTAATCGTACAGTATGATACGATATCATACAGTACGAATAGACACTAAACTCTCATATCATTAATCTTACATGCTTTCAACATTCAATCAAGGAATAAAAACACAACAGAAATTTTTGATTTTTCCTTTTTTAAAAAAAAAAAACATAATAAAATAATAAAAATATAAAATACTAGAAAATAAAAACACATTCAATGAACAAACTAACAAATACAGATAAGAGTACATTTACAAAATTTTTAATCAAGCATTAAGATCTATCACTCCTAGCCTTATCCTTAACATGCTAAATGTGTCAAAGGCTAAGGGTTTTGTGAAAATATCTACAAGCTGATCTTTAGTAGCGACATGATGTAGTTTAATTTCTCCTTTCGCTACATGATCTCTTATAAAATGATGCCTTATGTCAATATGCTTGATTCTAGAATGTTGTATTGGATTCTTTGAAATACAAATGGCACTAGTATTATCACAAAAAATTGGAATGGTGCCAATTAAAAAATCCAAATCATCCATTTGTTGTTTTAACCACAGCACTTGTGCAACACAACTCCCAAAGGCAATGTATTCTGCTTTAGCTGTAGAAAGCGCTACTGAATTTTATTTTCTACTGGACCAAGATACTAATGAATTTCCAATGAATTGACATGTCCCAGAAGTACTTTTCCTATCCACCCTACAGCCTGCAAAATCAGAATCTGAGTATCCAATAATTTCAAATGAAGAACTGTTCTTAGGATACCAAATTCCTAAATTTTGAGTTCTCAAAAGATATCTTACGATCCTTTTTACTGCTGTCAAATGTGATTCTTTTGGATCAGCTTGAAATCTAACACATAAGAAATACTAAACATGATGTCAGGTCTGCTAGAGGTCAAATAAAATAAAGATCCAGTTATTCCTCTAAACTTCTTTTGATCAACAGATTTTTCCTTAGGATCCTTATCTAATAGGACTGAGGAACTCATGGGTGTAGTTACTGGTTTAGCATTATCCATTTCATACTTTTTGAGGATTTCCTTAACATATTTAGATTGACAAAGAAAAGTTCCTTCCTCATTTTGCTTTATGCTAAAGCCAAGAAAATAACTTAAATCACCCATCAAACTCATCTCAAATTTACTACTCATTATTTTTGAAAATTCTTCACATAAAGCTTTATCAGTTGATCCAAAAATGATATCATCCACATATATTTGAACAATGAGTATATCTTTTCCAATTCTTTTTAAAAATAGAGTGGTATCCACACTTCCTTTAACAAATGATCCGTTTAATAAGAAAGTGCTCAACCTCTCATACCACGCTCTAGGTGCCTGTTTTAGTCCATATAATACCTTTTTTAATTTGAAAACATGATTAGGGAATTTGGAAATTTCAAATCCTGGAGATTGCTCAACATAAACATCCTCTTCTATCACCCCATTTAAGAAGGCACTCTTAATATCTATTTGGTACAATTTAAAATCTTTAAACCAGGCAAAGGCTAACAAAACTCTTATTGCTTCAAGTCTTACTACAGGGGCAAATGTCTCCTCAAAATCAATTCTTTCAATTTGATTATACCCCTTAGCTACTAATCTAACCTTATTTCTCACAACTACTCCTGAATCATTCATCTTATTTTTGAACACCCACTTAGTCCCAACTACACTTTGATCTTTTGGCCTTTCAATTAACTCCCAAACATCATTTCTCTTGAATTGATTCAACTCCTCTTGCATGGCCAAAATCCAAAATTTATCCAACAGTGCTTGTTCTATGTTCATGGGTTCTATTATTGAAATAAATGCTGAATGATTCACTTCTTTCCTCAAACCATGCCTAGTCTTAACTCCTCCACTTGGTTCTCCTAAAATCAACTCTTTAGGATGACTCATTACAAATTTTCATTCTCTAGGCAATTGGTTTTCTTCTTTTTTTTTCAACCCTTTCTTCAACTTTTTGATCTTCAAGTTTTTTGGTAATAACCTCAACCTCATCTTCATCCAACTTAGACCCTTTACTATCATAAGATTCATCAAAAATAATATGTGTGGTCTCTTCAACTACCAATGTTCTCTTATTAAAAACTCTATAAGATTTTCCAACACTTGAATATCCTAGAAAGATTCCTTCATCTGATTTTGTATCAAATTTTTCTAAAAGAGTTTTGTCATTATTATAAATAAACACTTTACATCCCAAAATATGTAGATGCGAGAGGTTGGGACTTCTAACTTTAAGAAGTTCATAGGGGTGTCTTATTCAATTTAGACCTTATGTACACCCTATTCAACACATAGCATGTTATACTAACTGCTTCAGCCCAAAAATATTTAGGAAGTGAATATTCTGCCAACATGGACCTAGCAGTTTCAACTAATGTCCTGTTCTTTCTTTCTACAACTCCATTATATTGAGGTGTCCTAGGAGCTGAGAAGTTGTGTTCAATTCCAAGAGATTTACAAAAATCATTAAACATTTTATTTTCAAATTCTCCCCCATGATCACTTTGGATACTAACTATTTCAAAACCAAGTTTCCTCTGAATCCAAGTGACAAAATCTCTAAACTCTTCAAATGATTCACTCTTATGATTCAAAAATCTAATCCAGGTGAATCTAGTATAGTCATCCATAATAACATACCCAAATCTTTTTCCTCCTAAACTTAAGGTACTAACAGGTCCAAATAAATCCACGTGAAGAATTTCTAAGGGCTTGCTAGTCCTAATTTTCTTGATCAAATTGAAAGAGGATCTCACTTATTTTCCTAGTTGACATGCATCACACAAGTGATCTTTAGTGAAGTCTAATTTGGGTACTCCTCCAACTAGTTGCTTTTGAGTGATTTTCCTAAAATTTTTCATGCTAGCATGACAAAGCCTTCTATGCCACAACCATGATTCATCAGATAAAGTTTTCAAACACAAGGCAGTAGAAGGTTTAATAGAATTAAAATCTAGCATGTAAATATTGTTAACCCTATCACCATTCAAAACAATAGTTCCATTTAGACTAATAACACAACTTATAGGTAAAAACTTTATATGATAGCCCTTGTCACATAATTGACTAATACTCAATAGATTATATTTCAAACCTTCAACCAACAGTACATTCTCAATCATAAAGTTTTTTGAATTTCCAATTATACATATACCTACCACTCTCTTGGTGGTATTATCTCCAAGTGTCACCTTGCCTCCGTTCCTGGCTTCCAGCGATATAAATTGATTCGTATCTCCAGTCATATGCTTTAAACACCCGTTGTCCAGGTACCAAATACTCTCACGAGGTCTTGTATGAGAGCGTTCCTACAAAATAATCAAACATTAGTCTTAGGAACCCAAACAAGTTTGGGTTCACCTCTTGACAATTTTAAACCAGATACATGTGTGATATGCTGTGATTTATGCACCTTAGGTCTCCACACTAAATGTGTTCTCTATTTAAGTGTACAGGTGTGGGAAATATGTCCTAAACTACCACAAGAAAAACACTTTATTCCTAGAAAGGGATTCACCAACCTATTTTTCCTAAAAATTTTCTTTTTAGATTTAGAGTTAGTGATCTTGTGGCAAGATTCATGAAACTCTTCAAGTTTAGGTGGATTTTTATTTTCCTTAAGTACTTTTATCTAAACTTTAAGAGAAGCATTAGCACTTTCTAAAATCGAATTGTCAATTTTTAACTCATGCTCTCTAGAATCTGATTCATCCATAAAGGTCTTAAAATCATTTTCAAGTTCAGCGTGTGATAATTTTAAAAGATTATGCTGTTTGTTTAAATCATCATACTCATGCAACAAAGTCATGTGGTTGCTGTCAATTAATGCATGATCTTTTCTAAGGATCTCATAATCTTTCTGCAGCTCTATATAATCCAAATTTAACTCAGCGTATAATTTCTTAAGTTTCCTATATGCAGAGTGTATGCATTCAGAAACTTCAAATAATTCTTCATAGCTTAAATCACATACCTCATCCTCATCTGAATGGTCAAGATTATTAACCATTAAGCACAAATTGGTAACTTCCTCTTCAGGTGCTATTTCTGACGAATCTGAAGCTGAGTCCGCCCAGAAAGCTCATTGTACTCTCTTTTTACCCCTTCTGTCCTTTGATTTCTCCTTGGTCTTCTCCTTGCTATGATTTCCTTTGAGATTGGGGTAATCTGTCTTGATGTGTCTGTTTGTGATTGAAAAATATATTATTTTGAAAAAGTGTTTAATTTTCTTTGGGAAATATTTAATTTCTGGAATTTGAATATTTTGAAATTGAACACTTATTATGAATGATATATCACCTCGAAAGGTGAACATATCGTTCCCTAATAGGTTCAGATTACAAATCTTTGGATTTATCTGATTATCGTAATCAAACTCAAGGAGAAATAACATATGATCTCAAAAGATCAAAATGATGTTAAATCCAATGTTTAACTATAATAATCTAGTAAAGAGATCATTAATTTTATAATCAAGATCACGATAATAGTACGATATATCTTTCCAAGGAAAGAGGATATTGTCTGTTATCGATCATTTAAAAATGACGATAATGATCGTCAACTCTTGAATTTCCCCAAGATAATTAATTAAATTTTGAAAACTTGATTTTGAAAATCTGTTCTGGGTTTTTAAATCTCCTACGAGCGCAAGCCTTCGTAGTTAATTACATCGTAGGAAACCAAAAATTTCCTACGAAAACTCTCGATTAAAATAGCTATACGAATTTTATTAAAGATTTCAAAGATTAATATCAAAGAAGGTTAAGGACTTGAATTTTTAAATGGGATTGGTTCAAGGTTGAGCAGTTCTTTCTGAAGTCAAAGGAAGAAGAGTAGGAGGTGCCTTGAGATTCTGAATTACTCCAGAAACACCTCAAACTATCCTAAGTGTTGGGCTTGAATTAGATTGAAAGAGATTTAATATTTAAGTGGTCAATTTTATTAGAAAGTGGGAATTAGATTCCCGGAAGTTGAGGTCTTAGGATTGAACATCTACCTCAGAACCTAAGTCTAAAATTGGGTACTGAAAATCAGTGACCCAGAACCTAGCTAATGCAATGTAATCTGGACTTACCCCGGCCTGGATTGGGGAGCCAGCTAAACCACCTAAACGCTTTAAAACCATGAGTCAAGTCTTTTAAATGTAGAGTGGTAAGGAATATTGATTAAGATTGGTTTAAAGAATTGGGGTCGACATCTAGAGCAGATCCTAATTGACCCCTTAACATATGTTGGGTTAAATGCTTAAGCTAGAAATGCAATTAAGATTTAGACTCAATTTTTAATTTGTATCTAATGCAATGCATGCCAGTTGACTCGATTAAATACTTGAAATTAGAATGAAGCAGTTTAAAAATCAGGCTTAAAAATAGATTTTATCCTAGAGATTGCACAACATCCCCTTGGACAGAACTGCACCCTAATAGGTCAGGTGGTCTGCCAAAACCAGCAGGCGGAGAGGTGCCTAACACGGATGAGAAAAGTTAATATGAATGCATGAAAAACCCCCGGCGAGTCCGGGCTTACTTCTTAAGAGCGTTAGAGTTTCTATCTGAGCCTAAAGTTTTTAAATTTTAGTTAAAAAAGAAATAGTTAATGACCATACCCTCATCGGGTTCCAGGCTAAATCAAAATCGACATGCAAGAGCGCCAAATAAACTACTAAAAGTATGCGGTCCTTAATCACAATCAACACATCAATCAAATAAATTAAATAATTAAATTAATTAAATAAATACTCAAACTGAAAGTCCATGTGGCAAATGCCACTTAATTATACAACCTAGGGTCTGCAGTAAAAGTAAAGTGGCCGGGTACCACTGATTACAACCCGAATTCTACTCCTAAGACTCAAGTGACTTTGAGATTTGAGATTCTTCTCGTTCTTCACTTCTTCATCTTCTTGGAACTCCTTGGATCGTCGGGTCTAGATATCCAAATGAAAAGATACTCCCCCTGAATAGGGGTGTTATCTTTTCTCTTTGGATATTTAAAATTCATCCTAATTTGGATCTCCAAATGGATAGGAACTCTCCCCTAAGGGATGTTCCTTCCTCTTTGGATTCCAAATTGGATGTTTAAACATCTCAATCTCAAATCACTTTAAATAATTTACAACTCAAATTCATATCAAATTATATTAATCAAAATTAAAAAAAAAAAACTAGACTCGATCCTGCAAGGTTATCCTAATAATTGACAGTTATAGAAACATCCCAAGCAGTTAATATATTTGAAATTTAAAATACTCAAACCAGCCACGCTTGGCCATGCTCTTTTAATTTTAAAGGGGGTCTTAGCATGCTTAGCACCTGTGCAATTTAATAATTATAATTTTGCCCCCTTTATTTTTAAATGCCCTGTATGAGCATGGCCACCTACATAAAATTGGATTAGTATAAATCGTTTCTAACCTAAGGGTAGGTCTAACGTATAATCAATCACATCACAGAGTGCAGTAAATAAATAAACAAGCACATCAATTCTACCACTAGCAAACAGCATGCAGTAAAAGCTCGAAAACCTGGCACACAGCAGAAAAGTAAACACCGGCCTAGCCTAAGACTAGAGTTAGTTGTCCTAGCAAACCATCTAAAGTGTGTGAGGTAAGTTGTGTGGCTTTGATATGTCCTAAATAGGCATTTGATTGAAGTTGTTTAAAGTTCTGGTTGGTTGAAAGGCTTGAAGGGGTTTTAATTTGAGTTTAAATCTTAATGACTTGAAATTGATTTTAAAATTGATTTCAATTATTTGTTGGACACCACCTTTGTTGCACACCGAGGCCGTAAAGTTTATTTCACCTTCCTTGGGGCTAATTTAATAGCCTCGTAGGCCTGGGTTACCCAGTGGTACCCGGTTTAATTAAATGATTTGAGTTTGATTAAGGTTTGAAGATTAATTAATTTTTAATTAAGGTTGGTTGGTTGCTGGTTTTAATGTTGATTTAAGATTTTCTGGAATTTTTAATGATTTATTGAATCTTGGAATTTTCTCGATTATTTTAATGATTTAATTCAAGGGTCAAAATTTAACTTTTTGATTTAAAGTGTTTTATAGAAAGTTAATATTTTATTAAAATACTAGACCTTAATACGATCAGTTAGACAATAAGTATGCTGAAATTGGATTTTTCTATATTTTATTATGAAGGTTTGAAGTTTTGACTTGAATTTGAACTAGGTTTGACCAAAAGTTGCCTTTTTAAAAATTGATTGATTTCTGAAAACTTAACATTTTTGATAAATATTAGACCTTAAGATGAGTTGTATGCCTTTGAGTTTGCTCAATTTGGAGTTCATTTGAATTAGTTATGAATTTTTGAAGTTTTGAGTATTTAATGAATTATTTAAATTATTTAATTAGAGACCCTTTTTATGATTTGAATCCAAATAACCTCCAAACTTCTTGAAATCAACTCCAAAGGTCAGGAATGACCTAAGGAGTGATCTCCAAGTGTTTGGACAATGTTTGGAATTTTTAATTATTTTTAATTAATTAAATTAGTTAAATGTTGAATTTCAATTAAACTTAAATTAAACTTAATTTTGAAGTCCAGTCAAGGGACTTTTATTTTTCATTGATTAAGGGTTCAATTCTGGTCAGTTTGAGATATCATATGTAATTTTTGGATTTAATCTTGATTTATTATAATTTTTGGAAGGCTTAAAGGCTTAATTAAGGTTTAAGTTTGATTAAATTAATTAAGATGCTTAATGATTTCAAAATTCAGTGAGATATTTTCTATGGGCTGAATATGTCACTAAGTTTAAATGTTCAAAGTTTCAAGTCAAAATGATGTGAATCCTAATTATTGGAAATATTCTAAGTTATATAAACAAGTCCTTAATTATTGTCCTTAATGACACTAAGTTTAAATGAGTTCAAATCAAAGTTCTTCTAACCCTTAACATAACATGCATGATATGCACACATATAAACACAATCAATCCTAAGTCTAAGAGAGCCTTAAACTAAGTGGTGTGTGTATGTCCTAAACATGCAAAGACCAATGTTAATTAAATATACTTAATTAGATTAATGAATGATTAGAGTATAATCATTCATTAACATTCCCACATGATTTCTATTCAAGTATGTTAGATCTAAGTTTAAAATTTTTAAGTAGATCTCTCAATCCTAAAAGATTTAAATACATATGTATTACTTTAAAATAATTTCAAATATATACATAATATAGATAAAATTACATATGTATAAACATAACTTTTAAATTGAAAATAGTTAAAAGCATGGTTTGAGTAAGTTGAATACCTAAATGAGAGATCCACTGATCTACTAAGATCATTTGAAAATAAGTTTTTAATTTTCAAAGTAATTGGCTTAGTATTTAATTAGATATTAATTAAATACTAAGATAATTAAGTAAATAAAATAACTTAAAATTAATTAAGTTTTGATCTCTGAAATTAATCTTAAATTAAAGTGTTTAATTTTCTGAAAATATTGATATATTACACTTAATTTTCTGATTTAAAAAGAATTTATTATGAATTTTTGAAGTTTAAATCAATTAAAAGGATTTTTTAAATAATTTTAAATTAATTAAAGACTAAAAATAATTTAAAAATCAGTTAATTTAAACTTAAGAATTTTCTGTAATTTTAAAATTATTTAAATATATATACATACATGTATATATTAATTTTCAAAAATATTTAAACTGTTAATCATTAATTAATATTAATTAATAATTAAATATTTAGTTAATTGAAACATAAGATATAGTTTAAATTGATTTAATTTTAAAATTAGAATAACTTAAGAATAATTACTTAATTATTGAATCTTAAAGAAAATTTAATATTAAATTAATGAATATTAATTAATTATTTAATCATTAAAATATTATACATCATTTAAGTAATATTAGATAATTTAATTAGATTTTATTTGAATTTTCAAATATTTATAAGATTAATATTAAATTTAAAATTAGTTAAGTATTAATTAATTATTTAAATATTTAATTAGAATATTAAATGATATTTAAATATTTCAAATTATTTCAAAATTTTAAAATGTTTTAAATAATATTTAAACTTTTTTAGTTAAAATTAATATTAATTAAGACATTAAATCATTTAATATTAATTAAAGTAATGAATTGTTTAATATTAATTAAAATATTAAAAATTATATATATATTAAAGTTTTAAAACTATTTAATATTAATTAAAAATTATAAAGTATTTAATATTAATTAAAATACTAAATAAATCAATTATTAATTAAAGTTATGAATTATTTAAAATAATTAATATTTAATAATTAATCTTTAAATAGAATATTTAATATTTCAAATATTAATTAATAGTTTATAATAATTAATATTTAATATTAATATAGTTTTGAAATATAATTATAAAATTAAATGAATAATAATTTTAAATTAAAAAAAATTAACTTCTAGAATATATTAATATATAATATAAATTATTATTTAAAATTAATAATTAATATTTAATTTAAAAAGGAATTATAATTTCAAAATGATTTAAAAAAATTTTTAAAATCGTTTTAAATTAAAATAGCCGCGGGAATGCCACATGGCAACCCTGGATTCGTCCACCCAAACCGAGCAATGATTGGGCTGACGTGGACGACGGCGCGGCGGTGGTCAGACACGCGTCAATCGCTGGATCGTTCACGCGGTTTCACTTAACCGAGTCAGCAGCGGGTCCGAACCGTTGGATCGCCTGCTGTAACGAATCAACGGTAGAGATTAAATCCCGTTGTTTCATCTCGGCTTAGCGAGATCGAACGGCGAGAATTCGATCCCACGGTTTTGAACGGGTGGTTCAGATCAAGCCAAACGAAAAATAGAACAGAAATTGCATACACGCGGTCGTAGTGAACGCGGTATGATGAGATTTCGACCATTGATCTTCAGGTCAACGGTCGAAATTTCGTACACCTGAACTAGGTTACGAAAGAGCCCTAGAATCAGTTTTCTGGCTCGTTTGTTCGATCCCATAGATCAAATGTAAAAAAATTTTAAACCTAAATATAATAAGTGAACAGAAATCATGTGGGATTTCTATTTTGGTTTAAAATGGATTCAATAAAAAGCTATTTAACTCTAAGCTATGTGACCTAGGGTTAAGGGTTTTAAGAGTTTTTACCGTTAGATCGGAGGGAGAATGATACGGCTGAATTTGTAGACTGTCCACGATTATTTCCCCTTCAGAAATTGAAGCCTGAAACACTCTAGATCTTCCACTTCGAGTCTTGGACGGATTGAAGCTTGTACTCACCGGAAACTTGGTCGGCGGCAGCCTTGACCGGTCGGATTTTGCTAGAAATGTCTGGAGAGGATTGAGGAAGGATCAACTGAGCAGAGGTTATGCTCTGGGAAAGCTTGAGTGGAGAGAGAATAAATAGAATATAATGAATCTTCAAATGAAGGTTTTCCCCTATTCAAAACTCTCCAGGTAGTTTGAACGGCCAAGATTGCTTTGGTGAGACCCTAAGATGCTGCCATTGAAAGTTCGAAAGGGATGTTAAGCCCTAGTGAACTAGTCCCGAGGCTAACCAAGACGGGGGGTGAATTGGTTATTTAAAAATTACACGATAACAATGAAAATCTTTTGATACTTAGCAGCGGAAATAAGTAAACAAGAACGAAAAGATCAGTCACAGACATTCACCCAAGCAGTTAATATCGGAAAAGTAAAGTGCAAAACTGAATCAGAAAAGCAAATCCGATTTTATAGTGGTTCGGTCAACTTGACCTACGTCCACTCCTCGGAGCCTCCCCTCCGGGTATTGCACTAAATAAAAAGTGTCTCTCCTTTTGCTCCCACAGCAAGGCGGAGAAGCCTGTACAAATACCACCTTTTCACCACACGGTGAGGCAGAGAACCCGACCTCCTTTTACTTCCTCCCGAAGCAGGCAGAGAACTTTCAAACTCCTTTTGCTTCCACCTGAAGCGAGCAGAGAACCCCGGATCTTCTTGCGAACGATCCTCCCACGACGAACACCGACTATACGAAAGACGACGAGTGGAGAAGATGACTCTGATCCGTGCTTGGAGCAACCTTAGTGAATCCCTCACTAACTCCCCCTCACAAGATCTTCTCTCTCTCTCCCAACTCTCTCCCTCTCTAGGGTTTCTCATGGAAGGAAGGTGGCAAAAGATTTTTCTTGTTTAAGAAAAAGTTCTTTTATAGGAGGGCTTAAAATTTGCCCTAAATCTCAACTGGTCGGCCAAGATCGTCCAGGACGATAGGTATATCGTCCTGTACGATCAGTTTAAATTCAGTTGTTTCAGCCTGGATGATCTGGCTCTTCTGGACGATCAGTAGAAAAAATTGATCATATCGTCCCGTACGATCCTGCGATCGTCCGGGATGATTAGTGCAAATCGAGGAATATCGTCCAGAAGATAGTTCGGGTCGTCCAGAGAAATTTGTGATGGACGACCAAAAAATGACTTGATCGTCCAGGATGATAGGGATATCGTCCTGTAAGATTAGTTCAAAAAGTTCCCAAATCGTCCTGAACACAGTTCGGGACGTACAACTGAAATGAACTAAACGATCAGGATCATCTGGGACGATCCTCCGATCGTCCAGGATGATATGATTGTATCAATCAAAAATAAATTACTTTTCCTAATTATCAGATTAAATTAGGCATGATTGTACTGAATCGTCCAGGATGATACACGTATCGTCCGGGATGATCATACCAAATAACTAAAAATAAAAACTTGCCTAACTTGATCTGGTGGCTGAGAATTTTTGATTTGGGCATATCGTCCCGTATGATCCAAAGATCATCCAGGACGATCTGCTTAATCAGACCCTTTTAACTTAGTCGCCCTAATTAGGGCTATTTTTACCCTATCATCCAGGACGATGTGAATATCGTCCAGGACGATCTGAACAAAAACTGAATAGAAACTCTAATTCACTCAAGCTCTCCCCCTGAGTGTGTGTGTGCAAGGTTACTTAGCTAGGGGATCAGTTACATTACAATTGACTCAATAAAATGAAAAACAGTACATTGGACACACTTGGACCCGATCTTGAGTTGGCTTGATTTGCTCGTCATCTTTTGTGCCTGAAACGGGTTAGCCAAGCAAAACACACTGGAAACATGTTTGTCATCATCAAAACCAGATTTGCAACAATCTACCCCTTTTTTATGATGGTAAATATTTGTACAGTAGTTTGAAAGTAAAAAATAACTAGGAGATCAAAACACAAATATTTTTTTTTTAAATTTTCATTTAACAACTAAATCAATATAGGAAACATAACTCATAACAAAAATAGAAACGACTACAACTGACTCCCCCTTTTGACATCACAAAAAGGAGGAGGGTAAACAGAAAACCTAAAAACATCAGGACAGAACAGAAAAGAAAATAACTATAAAACAGACAACTAGAACCCAAAAATACAATCACAAAATTAAAATAAAACAAACACGAATAAAGCTTACAGCAAAAACACATAAAAGCAACATTTTTTTTATCAAGCTGCTCGAGTAAATAAGAATTTTTCCTTAATTTTAGATTCAAAAACCAATAAGAGGACAATTGACAGCGCTGAAAACCAGAAAAGGTTGGAAAAATCAACTTTCGTAACTCCGACCCCGGGCACCTTATCGATGCAAACCTCTTTCAAAACAAAAATCCGATTCAGAAGAAAAGACATTAGATTTGAAAAGAGATCCTTTCAAGCCTCGTTCCAGAAAAATATCCGATATAATAGTGTTACAAAGTAAAAAATCAGAAATCAGGATTTTCAAACTCAAGCTTTTGAAAATATTAAGTAGCGCACAGATTTTTCTAAGATATTTAACAATCTGAAAGGAAAGAAAGCTTGGTTTGGGCTCATTTTGTGCCTCTTTTTCAAATTGGTTGGCGCTTTGCGCATCTTTTGATTTTTGATACACTTTGTGTATACAATTTGGCAATTTCGCATCTTTTCAGTTTTGGGCTCATTTTATGCCTCTTTTTCAAATTATCTGGCGCACTGCGTATCTTTTATAAGCTTTCTCCTTTTCATAATCATTAAAGAGTCTCAGCTGTGAGATTATCTTCCAGACATAAGAGATGACTCTCCACAGTAAGGAAGAACGATTCACAAAATAAAAGCCATACAACATATGATAAATGCAATCACTTGGTTTAGAAAATCAAACTAATGACTCAAGACTTTAAAAAATACTATTGATATGAGGTAGATTACTGTAGGAAGATAAAATAATCTCTATTACAAAAACTAATATTTTAATTTTGAAGAGGATTTTTATTCAAAAGAAACTATACACCAGTAAAGAAGTTAGAGGAAGAGAAACAATCATCAATGTTTCTTCCCTTTAACAGATTCAGTGGAATCAATTACTGCTTACCAGCTTTCAAACCAAAACAAGGTAAAAACTCCCAGTCAAAAATTCAGATTATCAGTAGTAGTGAGCGGTGATCAGATTTTGAAAAGTATAAAATAGTAAGTGCAAGATATAAACCAGTGAATAAAAATAGGTAGAAAATCACAGCAAAGTAAATACTCAAATCAAACTAACAGTAAGGCTAAGACAGAAATCAGCAGAGGAAATAAAATCAACTGAAAGCAAATAATAAAAACACAAAAACTAACTAACGGAAAATAGAATACTAATCCGAACAATCAGAAATTAGCAGTCATCAGAATCAAATATTTATATCAATCACTCCTAATCTGGTTCTCAAAATGCTGAATGAGTCAAAGGCCAGTGGTTTAGTGAATATGTCAGCCAGCTAATTTTCAGTTGCTACATGATGTAGCTCAATGTCCCCTTTTGTAACATGGTCCCTAATGAAGTGATACCTTATATCAATGTGTTTGGTCCTAGAATGTTGGATTGGATTCTTAGAGATACAGATGGCACTAGTATTATCACACAGAATAGAAATTATGCCAACAGGTACCCCTAAATCCAAGACTTGTTGCTTCAACCAAAGAACTTGGGCCACACAACTCCATAAGGCAATGTACTCAGCTTCAGCAGTGGAAAATGTAACTAAGTTCTATTTTCTACTGGACCAGGAGACTAACGACTGTCCTATGAATTAACAAGTCCCAGAAGTGCTCTTTCTATCTACCCTACACCCCGCAAAGTCAGAATCAGAATATCCAATGATCTCAAAAGAGGTGCTGTGCCTAGGGTACCAAATTCCTAGGTTTGGGGTCCCTAAAAGATATCTAAGAATTCTCTTAACAGCAGTTAGGTGGGACTCTTTAGGATCAGCCTGAAACCTAGCACAAAGACAGACACTAAACATGATATCAGGTCGGCTAGCAGTCACGTAAAGCAGTGAACCTATTATCCCTCTATACTTCTTCTGATCAACAAATTTTCCATTTGAATCCTTATCTAACTGAACTGAGGAGGGCATGGGAGTATTGATTGGCTTAGCTTTGTCCATTTCATATTTCTTCAAAATATCCTCAGTGTATTTTGATTGATTGAGAAAGGTTCCATCATCCGTTTACCTTATGCTAAACCCCAAAAAGTAGGACAATTCTCCCATCATACTCATCTCAAACTCCTTACTCATTATTTTAGAAAACTCATCAGATAAATATTTATCAGAAGATCCATAAATTATATCATCAACATAGATCTGGACAATGAGTAAGTCATCCCCTAATCTCCTCAAAAAAAGGGTGGTGTCTACGCTCCCCTTAACAAACTCTCTTTCTAATAGGAATGTGCTAAGCCTCTCATACCAAGCTCTGGGTGCCTGTTTCAATTCATATAAGGCCTTTTTTTAATTTATAGACATGATTTGGATATTGGGAATTCTCAAAACCTGGGGGTTGTTCTACAAAAATATCTTCTTTAATTACCCCTTTTAAAAAGGCACTCTTAACATCAATTTGAAACAGCTTAAATCCCTTATAACAGGCAAAGGCTAGTAGCACTCTAATGGCTTCCAATCTAGCTACAGGGGCAAAAATCTCCTCAAAATCAATCCCTTCTATATGATTATACCCCTTAGCCACCAATCTTGCTTTATTTCTCACCACCACACCAGAATCATTCATCTTATTCTTAAAGACCCACTTGGTTCCCACAATACTTTGATTTTTAGGTCTTTCTACTAACTCCCAAACATCATTCCTTACAAATTGATTCAATTCTTTCTGCATAGCTAAAATCCAAAACTCATCCGACAAGGCTTGATTGATGTTGGTGGGTTCAGTCATTGAGATAAAGGCAGAATGGTTTACTTCCTTCCTAAGTCAATGCCTAGTCCTAACACCTTCAGAAGGGTCTCCTAAGATCAGTTATTTAGGATGACTCAAAGAATATCTCTAATCTCTAGGCAACGTGGTTTGAGGTTCTACCCTTTCCTCCAAATTTGTATTTCCAACTCCTTGGGTAACCTCAACAATCTCTTCATCTTCTACTTCAGATCTAGACTCTTTAGGATCAGATTCATCAAACACTACATGGGTTGTTTCTTTCACCACCAAAGTCATCCTATTGAACACCCTAAAGGATTTCCCCACACTTGAATATCCTAAGAACACCCCTTCATCAGATTTGGGGTCAAATTTTTCTAAGGGTGACTTCCTGTTGTTCAAAATGAAAACCTTACAGCCAAAGACATGAAGGTGGGATAGATTTGGAGTTCTACCCTTAATGATCTCATAATGTGTCTTGTTCAGTTTGACTCTCACATTCACCCTATTCAGCACATAATAGGCAGTGTTCACCGCTTCAGCCCAAAAGTATTTTGGAAGTGAATACTCGGCAAGCATGGCTCTAGTGGCTTCCACTAAGGTCCTGTTCTTCCTTTCAGCTACCCCGTTCTGCTGAGGGGTCCTAGGAGCTAAAAAATTATGACTAATCCCATGATCCTCATAAAAACTTCCAAATCTTTCATTTTCAACCTCCCCTCTGTGATCACTATGGATGGTAATAATTTCACATCCTAACTTCTTCTGAATCCAAGTAGAGAAAGATATAAACTCATCAAATGACTCAGATTTATGTGACAAAAACTTAACCCAAGTGAACCTCGAATAATCACCTACAATCACAAACCCATAGACTCTCCCCCCTAAGCTGGCAGTGTTAATGGGTCCAAAGAGGTCCATGTGAAGAACTTCAAGAGGTCTAGAGGTGCTAATGTCCTTAACAGAGTGAAAAGAGGACTGGACTTGCTTCCCCAACTGACAGGCATCACACAGGTGATCCTGAGTGAACTTAAGCTTGGGCACACCTCTAACTAAGTCCTTCTGGGTGACTCTCCTAAGGGTTTTCATGCTGGCATGACACAATCTCCTATGCCATAACCAAAACTAATCAGCAGCAGTTTTTAAGCAAATTAAATTATCAGATTTAATGCAACTTACATCCAGCTTGTAGACGTTATTGATCCTTTGCCCCTGCAAAACAACTTCATCATTTAAGCTTAAAATGTAGCCAGTGGGCAGGAATTTGATGCTGTATCCCTTGTCACAGAGTTGACTGATGCGCAGCAAGTTGTGTTTCAGTCCATCTACAAGCAAAATATTATCAATCATAAAATTCTTCGAATCACCAATTATACATGAGCCTACCACCTTCCTGGTGGTGTTATCTCCAAGTGTAACCTTGCCTCCAGCTCTGGCCTCCAACAAAATGAACTGATTTGCATCTTCAGTCATGTGTCTAGAACATCCGCTGTCCAGGTACCACATGCTCTCACGAGGTCTTGTGTGAGAGCACACCTATAAAAATATCAAACGTCAATCTTAGGAACCCAAACAGGTTTGGGTTCCTTCTTATGAAAAGAAGAATGCAATGCATATGTGCTTTGCTGTGAAACAGGCAGTTTGGGTTTCCACACCCAATATGTACTACGGTGAACAGTGCAGGTGTGGGAAATGTGTCCTAACATGCCACATGAAAAACATCTAACACCAGGAAAAGGGTTAAGTAATCTATGTGGGTGATAGTGCCTCTTCCTAGATGGATATGAAACATGCTTTGATGAACTTGCATTAGATTTTTCAAAAGGTGGCGGTGCATAAAACTGTTCAAAAGTAGGCGGTGTTTTATTCTTTTCAAAAGCACTAATTTTCACTTTCAAAAACTCAATATGTTTATTTAAACTTGCAATTTCAAAGGTTCTTGC
This sequence comes from Dendrobium chrysotoxum, assembly GCA_019925795.1. Lineage (NCBI taxonomy): Eukaryota > Viridiplantae > Streptophyta > Magnoliopsida > Asparagales > Orchidaceae > Dendrobium > Dendrobium chrysotoxum. Next base: position 20,268,695 of record CM034314.1, on the reverse strand, counting down.
ACTTTCATTACTTTCTAAATCACATGCCATATCATTCACTTTCTTAAAAACAACTTCTAATTCAACATGTGATGTTTTTATCAAATCATGCTCAACAGTTAAATCAGAATATTTTTTGTTCAAATCATCGAATTCATCAAGCAAAGACATGTGATTGGAATCAAGTGTGGAATGATCTTTAACTACAGAATCATGCTCTTTTTGCAAAGTCAAATAATCTAATTTCAAACTAGCATGAGTTTTCTTAAGTTTCCTATAAGATGTATGAATTCTTTCAGAAACTTCAAATAATTGATCGTAAGTAAGCTCACATACCTCTTCCTGGTCCGACTGACAAGGGTGATCATCAGCCATCAGACACAAGTTTGTTTCCTCCTCTTCAGCTTCAGTCTCAGAAGAGTCGGATGCAGAGTCTGCCCAGAACGCCTTCTGAATCTGCTTCTTGTCATTTCTGAACTTTAGTTTCTCCTCACCCTTCTCCTTGCTTGGGTGAGCTTTAAGTGAAGGACAATCAGCCTTAATGTGTCCAAGCTTCCTGCATTCAAAATAAACAGATTCAGATGAACCCTTAAAATTTTTACTGGACTTACCCTTGTTCCACTTCTGATAGTTCTTATGTTTCTTCCTGAGAAAGCTTTTGAATTGCCTTGTGATTAAGGCAACATCATCGCTATCAGACCCGGAAGTGCTAGCATCTAAATCTTTGGCCTTTAGTGCCACTGTCTTCTCTTTCTTGCGTTCACCTGCTCAAGTTGCCTTTGGTTCACCCCTTGCTCATAAGCAATGAGTGATCCAAGTAAGCTGTCAATAGAGTAAGTATTTAAATCTTTGGATTCAGTGATAGCAGTAATCTTAGCATCATAAGAAGCAGGCAAACATCTAAGAATTTTGTTCACTCTTTCGTAGTTAGTAAGTTCTCTCCCTAAAGCATGCAAAGAGGTAACAATCTGAGTGAACCTTGTGTACATTTCTGAAATAGTCTCACTAGGTTTTAAGCAAAAAAGTTCATAATCATGTAACAAGATGTTTAACCTAGACTGTTTGACTTCAGTTGTACCTTCATAAGTTATACATAATCTATCCCAAATTTTCTGTCCCGTTGTACAAGTAGAAACACGCATATAGTCCTCAGATTTTAAAGCACAAAAAAAACAGTTCAAGCATTTTGCATTTAACTGTGCTAAATCACGATCATCAAACGTCCAATCAGTAAAAGGAAATTCAGTTTTCACATTGTTAATCAATCTAAAAGGTGGTTCGTATCCATCCTTCACTAACATCCACAGGCAATAATCAATAGATTACAGAAAAGTAGACATGCATGTTTTCCAAAAATTAAAAGGAATATTATCAAACAACGGTGGTCTTGTAATAGAATAACCTTCAGCAGTATTACGATTGTTACAGTTAGCCATGGATCAAATTCAAAAGTTTTTAAACCTAAATTTTAAATCCCGCTCTGATACCACTTGAAAGTTCGAAAGAGATGTTAAGCCCTAGTGAACTAGTCCCGAGGCTAACCAAGAGGGGGGTGAATTGGTTATTTAAAAATTTCACGATAACAATGAAAATCTTTTGATACTTAGCAGCGGAAATAAGTAAACAAGAACGAAAAGATCAGTCATAGATATTCACCCAAGCAATTAATATCGGAAAAGTAAAGTGCAAAACTGAATCAGAAAAGCAAACCAGATTTTATAGTGGTTCGGTCAACTTGACCTACATCCACTCCCCGGAGCCTCCCCTCCGGGTATTGTACTAAACAAAAAGTGTCTCTCCGTTTGCTCCCACAGCAAGGCGGAGAAGCTTGTACAAACACCTCCTTTCACCACACGGTGAGGCAGAGAACCCGACCTCCTTTTACTTCCTCCTGAAGCAGGCAGAGAACCTTCGAACTCCTTTTGCTTCCACCTGAAGCGGGCAGAGAACCCCGAATCTTCTTGCGAACGATCCTCCCACGATGAACACCGACTAGACGAAAGACGACGAGCGGAGAAGACGACTCTGATCCGTGCTTGGAGCAACCTTAGTGAAGCCCTCACTAACTCCCCCTCACAAGATCTTCTCTCTCTCTCCCAACTCTCTCCCTCTCTAGGGTTTCTCAGGGAAGGAAGGTGGCAAAAGATTTTTCTTGTTTAAGAAAAAATTCTTTTATAGGAGGGCTTAAAATTTGCTCTAAATCTCAACTGGTCGGCCAAGATCGTCCAGGAAGATAGGTATATCGTCCTGTACGATCAGTTTAAATTCAGCTGTTTCAGCCTTGACGATCTGGCTCTTCTGGACGATCAGTAGAAAAAATTGATCATATCGTCCCGTACGATCCTGCGATCGTCCGGGACGATTAGTACAAATCGAGGAATATCGTCCAGAAGACAGTTCGGGTCATACAGAGAAATCTGTGCTGGACAACCAAAAAATGACTTGATCGTCCAAGATGATAGGGATATCGTCCTGTACGATTAGTTCAAAAAGTGCCCAAATCATCCTGAACACAGTTCGGGACGTATAGCTGAAATGCACTAGACGATCAGGATCGTCCAGGATGATATGATCGTATCAATCAAAAATAAATTGCTTTCTTTAATTACCATATTAAATTAGGCATGATTGTACTGAATCGTCCAGGACGATACACGTATCGTCCGGGACGATCAGACCAAATAACTAAAAATAAAAACTTGCCTAACTTGATCTGGCGGCTGAGAATTTTTTATTTGGGCATATCGTCCCGTACGATCCAAAGATCGTCCAGGATGATCTGCTTAATCAGACCCTCTTAACTTAGTCGCCCTAATTAGGGTTGCTATTTTTACCCTATCGTCCAGAATGATGTGAATATCGTCCAGGATGATCTGAACAAAAATTGAACAGAAACTCTAATTCACTCAAGCTCTCCCCCTGAGTGTGTGTGTGCAAGGTTACTTAGTTAGGGGATCAGTTACATTACAATTGACTCAATAAAATGAAAAATAGTACATTGGACACACTTGGACCCGATCTTGAGTTGGCTTGATTTGCTCGTGATCTTTTGTGCCTGAAACGGGTTAGCCAAGTAAAACGCACTGGAAATATGTTTATCATCATCAAAACCAGATTTGCAACAGCCATCTATCCCTAGGTTGGTTGGGAGCAGAAGAATCAAAGGACACAAAGACAAATGACATGTAAAGGTCATTTTGTCCATTTATGGCCATGTGGAATGAATGAGAGCCATTAGATCAAGATCCAAGGGTTGAGGGCTGGCTTAGGAAGTCTCTAGAAGAGATTAAAACTACTGGAATGGATTAAAGGAGAATTGATTAGGTGTTAATGGTGTTTTGACTATGTTTGACCACTTAAAGCCTATTACAATGATTTGTTGACTTTTGTTGACCAGTCAACATGTCAAAGGATGCTGAAATGGCATGGAGGGAGTGGGTTTGAACTGGTGGAATAGTCAAAAGGGGTTTGGTGGCTAAGGGTTTGAGCTTAAGCATTTGAAAGGAATTTTAAAGGAATTTGACCAAATCTTAAATAGTTGACTTGGTCAATTCTATTAAACTCCAATTAATCTATGACTTGGAAAATTTCAAGCCATGATATGGATTGATTTTGAAAACTTGATAGGGTTTGCACACCTTGAGTTGGATATGATTGAACATAGCTTAGGAGTTTGATCAAATCAAAATCTATAGTAAGTTTGACTTGGTCAAAACCCTCATGATATGACTCATGGTATGTTCAGGGATATTTGAAATTTGCATTAGACTGAAATTGAAGAGTTTTGAAGTTTACTTGAATGGGATTTGAATATATGTGGTGCATGGATTTTATGTTGACTAGATTTGACCACACATGGGTATGGTTGACCAAGTCAACTGGTGATTGGGTCAAGGTGTTCAATCCAACCCAAATCATCAAGGATACATTTGAATGAAATTTGAATGAGATTTGAATGCATTTGATGTTTGATTCAAAATGAAAAAGCTTAAGGGCTTGAACTGGTCAACCTGAATTGACTTGGTCAACCAAGTTGACCCTGGGCTAGGGTCTAAACTGAATCAATTTCAAATAATATTTGAAGTCTGGTAGAAGTGGTTTAAGGGTTTGAATAGGTCATTTGGGTCAAATCACCTATTTGGGCCCTTGATGGGCTTAATGGGTCAACTATGTCGACTTGGTCAACTAGGTTGACCTAGGGTCAGGGATTGGGTCTGACCAGTTCAGAATAATATTCTGAGTCTACTGGTGGTGGTCTCAAAATCTGGGGAGGTCATTTGATCAAAATGACCTATTTGGGCCCTTAATGGGCCTTTTAGGTCAACCCTGGTTGACTTGGTCAACTAGGTGGGTCCAGGGTCTGGAAATGGGCTTAACAGATTTGAAATGACATTTGGAGACCAATGGTTGTGGTCCCAAGGTCTGTGGAGGTCATTTGGTCAAAATGACCTATTTTGACCCATAAAGGCCTATTTGGTCAACCTAGGTTGACTTGGTCAACCAGGTTGACCCAGGGTCTGGGTTTGGGTCCAACAGGGTGGGTTTAACAATTAAAAATTGTTGGAAGTGGTTCCAAGCAATTTGGAGGTAACTTGATTTGAAAAGTGCATTTGAACCCCTGAGGGATATTTTGGTCATTTTGATCCCGGGTCAATTGGGGGTCAAAATGGGTCTAATAAAATGCCGTTTATCGTTCAATGAGTCAGGATTAAGGGTCTGGAAGTGATTGGAGACTTTGTAGAAAGCCCCAAGGTCAGAATCCACTGGGTGGCAGGTCTAGTGGCATAGGCCGTAAATATTTGAAGGTTTTACAACCTTTGGATTTCAATTCAGTTTCTGGGGTTAAAGACCTCAGAATGAACTCAAATTTGGAGGGTTGCCTCTAGATACATGTCACATCAGTGTGGAACTGATAGCCCTTGAATCAGAGGTCATTTGATAGGGTTTTGAAATGTTCAAAGATTCATTGGAAAAGGCTTTCAGGACTTAGACCTTTGGCCTTAGATTTGAATCTGGAACTCTGGTTTTGAATTGGATTTTGAGCTTGAATGATAGGGTTTGAATTAAATCGAGATTGAATTGAAGCTTGGATTGATCTAGAGGAATCCTAGGATTTATAATAGGCCCTGGGGTTCAGATTAGCTTAAAAGAATCCTAGGGTCTAGAATAGATCCTAAGGACTGGAGTCTGGGAAGATCCTAAAATCTAGAAGTCCTAGGATCTGGGGTCTAGAATAACCCTAAGATCTAGAAATCCTATTATCTAAAGGAATCTTAGGATCTAGAGGCATCTTAGGGTCTAGAGTAGATCCTAAAGTCTGAATTCTAGATAGATCCTAGGGTCTAGATAATTCCTAAGATCTAGATGGATTTAAAAGAATCCTAGGGTCTAGAATAGATCCTAGGGTCTAAGAAGATCATATGATCTAGAGTCAAGCAGAATCCTAGGGTCTAGAATAGATCCTAGGGTCTGAAGTTTAGGAGGATCCTAGAGTCTAGAATGATCCTAAGATCTAAAATCTAAGAAAGATCCTAAGATCTAAAATAGTCTGGAAATTAGATTGACCTAAGATCAGGATTGATTTGAATCTGGATTGATCTGGGATTAGATTGATCCTAAGGTTAAGATTAGTTTTAAGAGATCCTAGGGTCTAGAGCAGATCCTAGGGATTGTAATCTAGGGAAATCCTAGAATCTAGATTGGTCTTAAGTTGTGTTGATCTGAAGTCAGGATTGAAATTAAAGTTTGGATTGATCTAAGATCAGATTGATCCTAGGGTCAAGATTAATCCTAAGGATTGGAAAGATCCTAAGGTCTAGATTGGTCCTACTGACCTCATACAAAAATGAGGTCAACAGTGTCCTTGCTTCCTGCACTCATAGTAAATGACTTCATTAGAAGCCTTAACATTCTTCTGAAACTTACCTTTATTCTAATACTGACGTCTTCTCTGCTTCCTTTTTAGGAAACTTCTAAATTTCCTCGTCATCAGGGCAATATCCTCTTCGTCCTCAGGTAGTAACTGATCACTTTTAGAGTCGTCCACCTTTAAAGCAATGTTCTTCTCCTTTCGCTTCTCACCTGCATCAATCTGTCTTTGAGTCACCGATTGCTCGTAAGCAATTAGTGATCCAAGAAGATTATCAACAGAATAAACATTCAAATCTTTAGATTCTGTTATTGCAGTTATCTTTGCATCATATGCATGAGGTAAATAATGTAATATCTTGTTAACTTTCTCTGCATTCATCAACTCCCTACCTAAAGCATGTAATAAAGTGGCTATATGTGTAAAATGAGTGTACATGTTAGAGATTGATTCATTCTATTTCATGCGAAAAAGTTCATAGTCGTGCAAGAGAATATTCAATCTAGTTTGTTTCACTTCATTCGTGCCTTCATATGTGATGCAAAGCCTATCCCAAATTTTCTTTCCTGATTTACAAGTAGACACACGCATGTAATCTTCTGACTTTAAAGCACAAAAGAAACTATTCAAACACTTAACATTTAGTTAAGCTAATTCACGTTCTTCTATAGTCCAGTTTGCAAAAGGTGTTTGATCTCTTATTCCTTCCTCAATCCTAGTAGGTTCAGTATAACCATCCTGAACTAACATCCACATGCGATAGTCAAGTGATTGTAGAAAAGTAAACATGCGAGTTTTCTAGAATTCAAAAGGGATATTATCAAACAAAGGTGGTCTAGTGATCGAGTATCCTTCCATAATATTTCTATTTCCAAAATTAGCCATGATCGAAATTTCAAAAAGTATTTAAAATAGTTATTTTTGAAAGTGACTCGGATACCACTTGAAAGTGCGAATAAGTTGTTAGACCTATTACTTACGTCCCTAGGCTAACCAAGAGGGGGGGTGAATTGGTCCTTTTAAAAATTACTCTTGGTATTTTGAAAAGTTTTAAAGCTAATCGTACAGTACGATATAACTTCGTACAGTACGAACAGAGATAATTTTTTTCTCTTCGTTCAACACAGAAATTCAACCACAAAGAAAATAAACTGCAGAAAAATAAAAATGCGAAAAATAAATAGTGAACAGAAAACACCAGAATTTATAGTGGTTCGGTCAAACACGACCTACATCCACTCCCTAGAGACTCCTTCTCTAGGTATTGCACTAAACTCAAGTGACTCTCCTTTTACCCCCACAGCAAGGTGGAGAAGCCTTTACAAACTCTCTTCCACCAACCCCGGTGCGGCAGAGAACCGTCGTCCTTTTTACCCTGCAAGTACGGCAGAGAACCGTCATCCTTTTCACCCTCCATGTGCGGTAGAGAACCGTCATCCTTTTCACCCTCTAGGTGCGACAGAGAACTGAAATCCTCTCGAATAATGCTCTTGCAAAGTCTCCAAGGAACTAGGAAGATGCTTGAAGAACAAGTAAAAGAAATCCTCTCAATTAGATAACCTTGTGAATCCCCTTACAATTCTCTCTTGAAAGATCTCACAATACTCACTCCCAAACACTCTCCCAATCACTCTCCTTTCACTTCCCAAAAGAATTTCCGCAGAAGGATCTTTCCTTCAGTCAGTTTTAAGTCATTTATATACTTGGGACTAGAAAAACCGTCCAAAAACTAAATTTTCAAGTTTAGTCCGTGCTGATTGTCCCGTACGAATAATGAGACGAATCAAACATAGAGCTTCGTATGAACATATCATCCCATACGAACCCTTGGATGAATCGAACAGAGCACTTCGTCTGACCAGTTCGTCCTGTATGAACCCTTGGATGAATCAAAGAGAGGTCTTCGTCCAATCAGTTCGTCCCGTACAAACCCTTGGACAAATTGAATAGAGTGCTTCGTCCGATCAGTTCGTCCCGTACGAACCCTTGGATGAATCGAACAGAGCGCTTCGTTCAATCAATTCGTCCCGTACGAACCCTTGGACGAACTCAATTTTGAGCAGTTCGTACAGCAAAACTCATGTACGAATAATATTCGTACTGTACGAACATGTCTTAGAAAAATTTTCTTGCCATATGGGTTTAATATGGAGGACATATTCAACAGATCGTTCCGTACGATATCAAATCGTACTGTACGATCAGTTTAAAAATTTAAATTTTTTACTCCCCTAATGTGTGTGTATGCACAGTTATCCAACTTACAATCACACTCTCTCAGACTCAAGAAAAAGAAAATTTACATACTTCATTTACAGTGAACAAGTAAACTTGAAGTCCTCAACAATATGGAGTGTGAATTTACTGAAAAATACTTTAGTAAACACAATAAAACTTAAATAATTGTTAGGAGAAGAATAAAACAAACAATAAACTTTTGAAATCATCAAAAATATAACTTGGATTAGAATTTTCTTGAACAAACAAATGTACCCAAATCATAACACCTGGGCCTGAACAGGGGATGCCGCCTGTACAGGGCTAGGGGAAGGCCTCAAATGAAAGAAGAAGTGGGGAGGAGAAGAGAGGTATAAGGAGCCCATACTCCCTAGGGGTCTATTTATAGCAGGGAGAAGGTGTAATTTCTAAGGCCTAGGGGAGTCTATTTATAGCAGGGGTAGGGGCACTTTAGGGATTTTGAAAAAAAATAAATAAAAAAAATCCCGGTGCCACGTCGATGCCACATCGGCTCCACGTAAGCCATGCTCATGCATGTCCTGGACACATCAGCCACGACCCAACAGGTCATGGGTGACACGTCAGCCACGCTCTTGCATGTCCTGGACACATTAGCCATGACCCAGCAGGTCATGGGTGACACGTCAGCCACCCTCCTGCATGTCCTGGACACATCAGCCATGACCCAGCAGGTCATGGGTGACACGTCAGCCACGACCCAGCAAGTCATGGGTGACACGTCAGCCACGACCCAGCAAGTCATGGGTGACATGTCAGTCACGACCCAGCAGATCATGGGTGACACGTCAAACACGTTCCTATGTGTCGTGGCAACATCAGCCACGGTCGAACAGGTTATGGGTACCAAATCATTGATCCATCCTGCATGTCACTGCCACGTCAGCGCCTGTAAAACAGCCTGTGTCTTCCATGAGATTTGAACTCAGGATTTTTGGCATGAAACCAAAAAGTTTAACCACTCATCCACATGAGAGGATTTGTTATAAATGTCTTTTTGTTTTATTTAAATTATAACTTTTCAGCTAATAAGTGCAACACCAGCTACAATCATGCATGTCATGACTTCGTTAGCTCCACCTTAGCACAACAACAACCAAGATCTTGTGTGTTATGACCACGTTGACACCACGTCGGCCACGATCAAGTACCATGTCGGTGACACATCATCATGCCCAAATTTGGGCTCGAAAAGCCTAAATCAGATGTTTTTGGGGTCCCCGGAACCCTTTTTCGACGTTCCGAACATAATTTTCACACTTTTAAAGCTGATCGAAACCTCTAAACAAGATTGGATATTTCCAAATTCCAAGTCATGACAAAAAATCCCCCAAAAAATGCGACACATATTTTCAAACTTCTGAAGCTTTGACGTCCAATATAGGGGGGCAACTGATACATCCTCGAAAAATTATCTTGATCAGGCACGAATCTCGAGACAAAATCAAGTTAAAAACTTCCAAAATCAAAATTGGGACCATCCAAACTTCGATTTTAGAAAACTTAAAGTTGAACTGAACGTCTCAGAAATACGAACCCAATGACATCAAATTCAACCCAATCCGAGCCCAAATGAGCCCAAGTCATGGGTTTAAAGCATTATTGGAAGGTTCAAACCATAATTTGGACAATCAAAAGATCTCCAAATATGATGTGCTTCTAGTCGAATCGAGCGTCTCGACAAGAAGAATCTAACAAGCCTAAGATCGCTAAAATCCAATATCTATAAGGCTTCCAAATGTCCAGGAAATGGTCGATGATCAAGGGATTCAACATCGGCCGTCCATTCAAACCACTCCCTAACTACCCTTGACCTTCCACCTATTTACGGGCCATGCCACTCCCAAAAATTTATAAATAGAGCCCCCTCTCCTCCTTAAAAGGGGCCCCTAATCCTAAGGAGAAAAGAGATAGCTCTTGCCTCCTTGGTCCTCCGCGACCACCGCCGGCACTTTGTCAGACCACCACCTAAGGCCCTGCACTCTGTCGAACCATAACCTGAGGCCCTGCTCTTCACCGGACCACCACCTAAGGCCCTACACTTTACCGGACCACCACCTGAGACCCTACACTTCGCCGGACCACCACCTGAGGCCCTGCTCTGCTCCGGACCACCACCTGAGGCCCTGCATTCTGCCAGAGCACCGCCTGACGTCGGAGTTTCGCTGGACCACCATCTGAGGCCCTGCTCTTCGCTGGACCACCACCTGAGACCCTGCACTTCGTCGGACCACCACTTGAGGCCCTGCACTCAGTCGGACCACCACCTAAGGCCCTGCACTTCACCGGGCCACCACCTGAGGCCCTACACTCCGTCGGACCACCACCTGAGGCCCTGCTCTTCGCCGGACCACCACCTGATGCTCTGTACTTTGCTGGACCACCACCTAAGGCCCTGCACTTCACCAGACCACCACCTGAGGCCCTTCTCTGCCCCAGACCACCACCTGAGGCCCTGCATTTTACCGGAGCACCGCTTGATGTTGGAGTTTCGCTGGACCACCACCTGAGGCCCTACTCTCTGCCGGACTGCCACCTGAGGCCATGCACTTCGTCAGACCACAACTTGAGGCCCTGCACTCTGCCGGACCACCACCTGAGGCCTTGCACTTCACCAGACCACCACCTGAGGCCCTGCACTCTGCGGGACCACCACCTGGGACCCTGCACTCTGTCAGACCACCACGTGAGGCCCTGCTCTTTGCCGGACCACCACCTGAGGCTTTGCTCTTTGCCAGACCACCACCTGAGGCCCTGCTCTTCGCCAGACCACCACCTGAGGCCCTGCTCTTCGCCAGACCACCACCCGAGGCCCTACTCTTCATTGAACCACCTCCTGAGGCCCTACACTTCGCCAGACCATCACTTGACGTCCTCAAACTCCGCCGGACCATCGCCTAATGCCCTGAGCTCTGCCGGACCATCACCTGAAGTCCTCAACTCCACTGGTCCACTGTCTAAGGCCTGAAGTTCTACCATACCATCACCAAGGGCCCGAAAGTTCTTCGGGATCACCGGGTAACCCCAAAATTCTACTAGTGTGACATCGAAATCTCACATTTCAACCCTACGGTTGACACTTGTAATCTGATTGCCCTTGGAGGTGAGTCAGCCCCTTGTAATCTACTCAAATTCTAGTGAAATCACTTTCAACTGGGCTAGGCCCCGTGGTTTTTTCCCTTTCTAGGATTTTTCACGTAAAAATCTTGTGTTCTCTGTGTGTGAGCTCAATATCTGTGCAAAGCTAAGATGTAGGATTAATACTCTACCTCCACATATATTCTAGCCCGCAACAAAGATCATTACTATTCTTAAAATAAAATTCATCAATTTTTTAATACAAATCTTTTGCAACCAAAGCATTTCTTGGGCAAACCTTCTTGGGCTTCTTATTTTCATATTCAATGTAATTATATTAACCAGGTAGTATTTTCTAAAATTTTTCATTAGAAAAAGCTTGTCATGAATCAATTAAAATTAAACATAGATGGTTCTGTTATAAATATAGTTGATGCTTGTGGAGGACTTATTCATGATTCTTAAGTTGCTTTGGTGCTTGCTTTTGCTTTTAGCATCCCCAAAATGTAATGTGATATTGGCTGAAATGAATGCTTTATATCAAGGACTTCAATATATTTAGCTAATCTAATATCTCATATATGGATTGAATCAGATTCTAAATTATTCATTACTTTTATTTCTACTAAATCTTGTCAAAATGCAAGCCTTTATTGCTTATTTAGAAAGATTATGAACTTTTTTGAACTTGTTGATTATAAAATTTCTCATATTTGGAGGGAAGGCAATATCGCTACTGATTGGTTTGTCAATAAAGGAACTACCTTGACAAACTCTAAAATTTATCATAGCACTAATGATCTTCATGAACTGAAGGGTATGATGTGGCTTGATATTTTGGGTTTGTCTTACATTAGGAAGGGTATTTGATTTATGATGATTTATATTTATCTTTAGCCTATTTTAATGTTGTCTTATCTAGACTTTTGTTATTTATATTCATCTCTGGCGGTCTTCTCTGAGTTTATATCTCTATAAATATCATGATTGTGATAAAATAACTATATTGGCATTTATTTTAACCTTCCTATGCATTGTTGTTTTAGAGTTACTTGGTCTAATTATTGTGGGTTTGAGTTTCTTTTGGAGATATATGTTATTCTGGGTGTTGTTATTTTCTTGGGTCAGACTTTTGTGTTTTGGAAATATTTGGTCTTTGCTTATGGTTCTTCTTATTGTTAGGTGGATGATCGGGTGGTTGATGCTTATGTTGGAGGGGTTGTTGCTCTAGTTGGGTTTTTCTTTTCTCTATCAGCCTTCTTCTTATAATTTTTTATCTCCTTTCTTGATCTTGAATGCAATTTGGATCATATGGTTTTAATGGGTGAATTTCTCATATGGGTGTTGCATTATTCCTTAGATGGGCCTAAGTGTTTTGGAAGTCTTTGGACTTCGCTTATGGTTCTTCTGATTGTTATGTGGATGGTTTGGCAGTTGTTGCTTATGATGGTAGGCTACTACTCTGTTTTGCTTTCTAGTTGGGCTATCTTTTCTTCTTTCAGGCTTGGCCTTATAATTTTGTCTTCTTTTTGGATCTTGAATGGAGATTGGATCATGTGATTTTATTTGGATAATATCATGTGGTTTCGACTAGAGAATATCTCATTTGGTCATTTGTTTTCTTCACCTTCATATATGTCTCTCTATTGGGTTTCATATTCTGGTTTCCAACCTATTTATTTTAATGGTATATTTTTCTTCCAGTAGTTATGTCTAATTAGTAATGCTCTATCTCAATTTCTATCTTTTCTTCTAGACTTCATTGCTATGATACTTACTAATCACGTTTCCTTTGATGTTTGTGTGAGTTTTTCGACTTGCACCTATTATATCTTCTTCTCCATGATGTGTGTTGGACTACTGCATGAATTTTTCTTCGGACATCTTTTCATATTATCTATCATCATGGCAACTTCATGGCCTTCTTCGATTTGATGGTTGGGATTGAGGGCTTTATCTTCTGAAATTTTTTCGGTATTGGCTTCTTGCCTGCCATTAACGTTTTGCTCCAATTTTGGATCTTTAGATAAGGAATCCTTGCTATATTAGTTTTTTTTTTTTTGTATCTTTTGATTGTAGCTCTTTGAGCAGTAACAAGCTATGGATTCCTTTTAAGGACTATATAATCTCATTTTTTATGAAATAAAACTAACCTTTCCCTTTAAAAAAAAAGCTAGGAGTCATCTATAAATTCTAGTTCTTCATTAGATAATAGGGTGTCAATAAAAACATATGCTATAATATCATCTACTTGGTCTTCAATTTCTTCTGAGATTAAAATTTGAGTTTTACACTAATTTTGTATATAAATTTTTTAATGTCACTTAAAATATATCTTTAAAACTCCCCTTAGTAATAGTTTACCTATATGAGTTAGGCCACTAGGTAGAGTGGATCTAAAAGTACACCTATGTGATGAAGTGAAGAGAATTTAGCTCTTAGATTTAGAGAGAAAAGCATATTTATTTTATTATTCTATTAGGAGGGAATAATGGATAACTTCTTTTATGATTTGGGGTTTAAATAGTTCAATTTCTTTCCTTCCATTTATTCTAGCTCCAATAATAAATTTGTGACCAATTGTTAATCATTATTAGCACAACAAGTCTTAAAAATTAAGTTCACAAAGGTATTCAGGTATTTAGTAGCTAGAAGTTTACCTTATCTAAAAGTTAGTAATTGCTCATGCAATATCTTATCATGATGTCATGTTTAGATCAATTTGGGTTAATTTGATTTAACGTTTTAGAAAATGAGTTTAATGAAGGGCAAATGGAGGAAATTTATGATATAGATATTTTTTAGAATTTCATAAGGTTTAAGTGCTTACGCCAGGTGGAGAACAACTCTTGATGCAAACAAGCCTAATCTAAGTAGAAAGTTTCCAAGTGGGGTTTTGGTTGATTCTTATGGCTTGAATTGTAAATGGCCAATCTTGAGAGATGGGTAGGGTGTAGAAAAAGATAATGGAGAGGTTTTAAGGAGAATTTAAGAAGAGTAACAATAGACATAAAAGCTAAATAACCAATTTCATCAAGGTTGTTCAATGTATGATACCAAGCTCTTATTAAAATAGAATAGTTTCCTCCGAAAAATTGTTTATCAATCAAAAGCTAAAATTTTATTACATACTAATACTATTTATAGAATTAAAATGACTACCATTAATCATAAAAGAAGAGGCATCTTTTGAAGGTAAAATATGTGGTTTGTCGTTAATAAACGAAGCACCAACTATTTTCATTAGTTTATTTTATCTTCTAGCATTCATTAAGCAGTTAGCCCATATATGTTCTCTAAAATGAAACTTCAAACTTTTAAAGCATCCTATATCTTAAATTTAAATATTAAAATCTAAAAATTATATATTTCTTCTTGAGTGTGTTCTTATGATGGACCTTGAATGGGCAATTTAGTACATTTTTTTGGGCTCTTGCTTAGACACTTTAAATTAAATTTTTATTTATTTATTTATTTGATTTCTTTGATGTGTTACATCACTAGCATGTCCAGAACAATTTCCATTCCTTCATGTTTTTTTTCTCTTTAGTTGTCCAACTCTTGCATAATATTATGTTAAGTGTTGCAGAGATGAGGATGCTCAGGTGGATGAGTGGCTTTACTCTAGAGACAAGATACGAAATGAGCATGTAAGTGAAAGCGTTGGAGTAGCTTCATTGGAAGATAAGATTAGAGAGAGTCTCCTTAGATGGTTTGGTCACATAAAACGGCGGCCTTCTGATGACCCGGTTATGAAAGTAGATGCATTAGATTTGACTTATGTTAAGAAAGGTAGAGGTAGACCTAAAAAAAATTGATTAGAAAATATTTGAAATGACCTTTCTTTATTAGATTTAGATGATAATTTGACTTTTAACAGGACACAATGGAGAGGAAGGATTCATGTAGCTGACCCCACATAGTGGGATAAAGCTTGTTGTTGTTGTCATCGTCGTTGTCATCGTCGCCGTCCAACTCTTCTTCTTCAAAACTTAAAGCTGCCACAACAAGTTAGCTATATAGTTCATACTCGACTAGGAGCAAGGCCTCCGTCCTATGAGGATAATACAAATGAGGATTGGAAAGTAGCAAAAGATAGTGTAGTTTTCAAGACCCATAAAAGAGAAGGTAAAATTCTAGCCCATTTGCTTTTTATTTATTGAACCTTCTCCTGTAAGAGATTCATAATTATTGTGTTTATAGCCTCAACTTGTCCATTGGTTTTTGAATGGTGGAATGAGGCAAACATAAGGAAAATCCTTTACCTTTGGCAGAAGTATTTGATTTTTTTTTTAAGAAATATGGCACATTATAGTGAAAACTACCATCAGAATCCTATTGCGGCAAATTAGGTCCATCTCCTAGGCAGCAAAAGACCATGGGCTAGCAATAAGCTATAGCATGTGTGAGCACTGAAATTACATTGGGGAAATTTGAGTTGTTCTGAAACTTTTCTTATATTGGACCAAAAATATCTCTATCTTAGGATTTGATGGATCCTTCCCCAAAAATGACTTTCATATTCGCCAAAGGAATCTCTTCCCGAAATTTGCCTACTTTGATTTCCATAATAGTGTACAATTTGGATAAAAGATCACATACATCTTACACAAATTTAATGATATTAATTAATAAAAGTTAATGTAAATTTATTTTAAGTGTCAGAGTTAGCATAATTTAGTTCCGATCACGTTTAGATGTTCTTAATTTGTAACCAAATAATACAATAAAATTAAATTATAATCAATGTTTGAAAGTACGAACACTACAAGAAATATGTAGATTCGCTGTAGTTCTTAGCTGCGGTTTTAAAATCGCTTCTATATACCTGCTTAAGTGGCGGTTTAAACCGCCACCTATACTTTGCCATTATTACTTGCACGTACCTCTTCCCAGCCCTTTATCTAGATCTAGCGGCTCTCCCGTGATTTTCCTCTTCCCCCTCGACCATCCACGCTAGTGCCTTCTTCAGGAACCTTCATCACAATCGAGCAACTTCTCTCATGATTGGGATTATCCTCTTCCTCCTTCTTCTTCGTCCGCACGAGCTTCTCATTCCCAAGCATTCATCTTTAGCCCGACCTCTGGATCGAGCGGCTCTCACGATTTTTCTCTTCCTCTTTCTCGATCATTCTCGTGAGCACCTTCCTGAGCCTTCATCTCAATCCAACGGCATCTCTTGTGATTGGGATTCACCTCTTCCTCCGTCGTCGTCCGTGCAAGCTTCTCATTCACGAGCCTTCATCTCTAGCTCGAACCCTCATCTCGATCAAGCGACAGCATTTTGCGATCGAGCCAAACGAGATTAAGCTCTCAGCCGCAGCTGACTGCTCTCCACAAATCCGATCTACTCTTCCTCTCCTCAGATTGAGCATCATACTCGCCTGTAAGTGTCGCCCCTCCTTCGTCAAGCCGCTATTTTTTTCAGTTTTGCCTTAGGTAAATCCAAAATTGCTTAATTCATTATATTTCATTTTCAAATCATTTGAATTATTTATGGTGTTTTCATATATACCTCATATATTATTTATGGTGTGTCCAAAATTTTATCATTATCCACATATACCTCATATATTATTACATTACTAGTATGCATGCTTTATGAGAAGATATTTGTTGCTAATTATGTCCTGAAAGATATGTGAATAGAAGCTAATCTGGAGGTTTTTTTTAGATAATTTAACAAGCTTGAATTTTAACCCTATTTTTTTTAGATAATTTAACAAACTAATGAGCATATTATTAGTTGCAGGATGAGTATTGATGTGAGCACCGTCCATGGATCAAAAGAGTTTGGATAGCGTAGCATTGAATAGCAAACACCACTTAAAATATACATATTTGTTTCACAGTAATGTTACACACTTTCTGAACTTAATTAATATACAGTTCCAGACGCAACAAAACAAGTACGTAGTAATTATTATAATTCATATAGTACTCTTTTTATCACAGCCTTAACATATATAACTTGGTAGTAGAAGCAGTATTGATCAATTAGCAAATTTCATGAGAGATTTACAACTACTATGTGTTGAAGTGAGAGAATTCATTCAATAATTTCAAATGTGACATCCACCTCCAAAAAGTCTATAAAAAGTACGTAAAATTTCACGTTCTAGTTTTAATGTCAGTTATTTAAATATTAACAATTTATATATAATCTTCTTATAATTCATAGGGTGACAATGAAAATTGTTCTGACGGATGGCGTTATGGGAGAAAGAGGCATGGCATTTATGATCCAGGAGAAAAAGCCTACTGCTTTATTATATTAAGCTTTTTGACATGAACTATTATCTTATAAGTTTTGTATTGTGTTTATCTTCTTCATATTGAAGTTATGGTTATGATTTCCACAGGTCGATCGATGTTTATCTTGAATTAGTAGGTTTCTACTATGTAAACTCCATGTATATCGCACGAAGGATCGTACGTTGACTTCTTGTATATTTGAATGTGTTTTCTATTTCTGCTAAATTTGCCTTGTATTTTTAAATGTTTTGACAATTTCAAAAGGTTTCTTCTTGCTTTAATTAGAGAATTACGTGTTATGATGTAATCAAAAGATATTGGTATCAAGTATGTCATTCATGTTTAACTTGAATTGCAAGTTCTAAAAACTCTCAATTCTCTTTTCTGATGCAATCATCTGATAAACTCATGTTGATATTTAGACACTAAATTTTGGATAATCATGAAGGTAGATAAAAAAAGAGAAGTTTCAGTTGCTTATAACAAAGGACTATGCACTATAACATTTTTTGGTTCGACTTACAATAATCATTTATAGTCAGGGAAAATAATGTCAAATTTTCTGGCTTTGCTTTCTTCTTGAGCATGAAATGACTGGTAAAAGTTATTTTTGTGTTCCGGGAGACTCGCTTGTAGCTCACTTTGAGTATCACAAACAACCAATCACTTCTATTGAAACCACTCTCCTATCAGCCTACATTTTTTAGCCAGTTCATGCATCTTTAATTTTTCTAGAATTTAACTTCTTTTTTTGCTTACACTTCCACTACTAATAAATCTGACTTTCGTAGCACTTTTTTTGATCTGCTGCAGCGGTTAAAACACCTGCTAAATTTATTACAGTGGTTTAGAAAGCGCTAAAAATCTGTTGTATTTGCTAGCGCTGCATATGGCTTTCCCAGTGCTCTTTGAACCGCTTTGTTATGCCCAGTTTTTGATAGCATTAGCTTTAGCAGCGGTTGAAACAATTGCAATTCTGTAATATAGCCGTGGTTAAAACTGCTGCTAAAGGGCAGAATAGGTGAAAAATAATATAATACGAAAAATCAAATTTTGTGATCAAATTACAAAAATCAAAAAGATGTGATACAAATATAAATTGAGTTAATATTAATGGCATATAAATTTTATGCTCAATGCATCCAATAGACTCATATCAGCCTTTGATAAAACAAGAACTTTCCAAGTTCAAAAAATATCTGCCACACAACAGTCGCAACACAGCTTATATTAACAACTCAAAAATAGAAACAAACTCAAATCACATTTATTTCTAAATTTTTACCAGTTTATTATTGTAATCAACAACAATTACATCAACCAACATCATAAATAACATAGATTTTTGATACGCCATGGAGGGGAGGGGGCCACCTGGCTGGCCCAGACCAATAACAACAACAAGAGGGGCAGCAGTAGCAACAACAGTAGAAGAGGTAGCAGTAGTAGGAGAAGACCTAGACTAACCCAGCCGACTCGTCTAGTAGGAGCCAAACTAGCCTAAGGGCTAGGCAGAACCAGGGGAAGAATCGAAGGGAGATTTTAGCCCCAATTGTGGGGCTCAGGGAAGCTGTAATTCATTATGTAAGGAGGAGCAATTATAATAGAGATATTTAGGAATGGTTTATTTGTTTAGGAAAAGTTTCCTAATTATGTTTATTATGTTTAGGAATGTTCTTAATCAAGAGGAAGTTATTTAGGAAAGTTTCTAATTAAAGGAAATTATTAGAGGAGTATAGGGTTTATGGGAGAGATCTACCTCTTAAATAGTAGATCAATTGTATCTTGCTTTATTATTGAAGAAGAAATAAGAAAATCAGTGTTATCTTAGTGTTCCTACACTATTATTCTCTTTTATTTGCAATTTTTATGTCTAAGGCACATTAAATTGGTATTAGATTACTTGTTTGGACATATGACATCAAAGAAGGTGGAGGCATTGGAAAGTAAGATGGAGCAAATCAAATCTAATGTGAAGAAGAGGTTTTCATCCATGGAAGGAAGGTTCTCATCCATAGATAACCGCTTTGAAAACTTGGAAGATATGATGAAGAAGATGACTGAGATGCGGTCAAAAGCTTCACCAATGATTCCTAGGGTTAAACCAAAGGGAAAGAAAATTATGGAGATGATGAGAAAGCTCATGGACATGCGATCTAAAACCCCACCGATGATTTTGATTACTAACCCTAATCAAGATTTAATTTGTATTTCCTTGGCTAAATCAAAAGGGAAAGAGATCGAATGGGAAGAGTTTGATGAAGAGAGCTCTTTTCATCAAAAGCCACCTCCGATGGCTCTAATTAAGGGGGGGGGGGGGGGGGGGGGGGGGGGGGGGTGGAGGGGGGAGACAGCAGGAAGGGAGTTTTATGGTGAAGGTGGTAGGGTGATCAACCATTATGGGAGGTTTTTTTGGTAAGGGGAGTGGACAACAAGAGAAGAAGGTAGATAAGCCAAGCCATAGGGATTGGATCATGGGAGGAAAATGGAATAAATGTGGGATTCCCCCGCTCAATATATAAGGGAAACATGTATGGATCACAACAACCGTTACACCGGAGGAGAAAGAAGCTATTGGGACTGTGGCAATCTTAGAGTCATGAAAAAGTTGAAGGTGCAAATGATTGAGGACAAGTCCATCCTAGTTGCAATTGATCATCATTAATTTGATTCTTTGGATTTGAGCAATGCTCTTAAGATGTCCTTAAATATAAAGGAAAAGATGATCCCTAATCTAAATATGGAACTTCTTAAAATGGAAAGCACTTTGTCAAATGGACGACAACACTACATGACTGAGATCAGGAAGTTGAATGCCTTGCTCAATGAAAAGGATGCTACTCTAATAGAAATAAGTAAAGAATTGCAAGAAAGGCCTACCACTAAAGTTTATGAGGATCTGTGAAAATAAATCAAAATCTTGTAAGCCATTGGGTACAATAACACAGAGGCTAAAGATTAGGAACTAGCTACTAAGGGATTGAGATGAGCAAGATGGAAACGTTGCTTCTTGATAAGAACCATAAAATGAAGCATGAGTTGACAAAATTGAAGGTCAAAATTTCATAGAAGTCAAGTTTGCTAGATGTAAGTGAATCTAAGAGTACAGAGCTTACTATAAAGGTGAATAAATAATAAAAGTTTATTTCAAAACTTGAAGAAGATACATTAAAGGGTTACAATTCATTTGATTTGAATGGATCACTATTAAATGATTGGGATATGAATGATATTGGCACTAAAGCATCTAAGGGTACTAATTGGGGACATGTATCCATTGATCAAGATCAAAGTTCAATGTTGAAGGTAATTTGCAACCAGCATGATTATTTTTGAACAATATTACATGAAGCTAAATAGGAGGTGAGGATTTAGAAGGATACATCTTCTTTAATTGTTACAAGGAAGAGATTGGAGACCCAAATTTATTGGGTTGGGAAAGGAAGAACAGCTATTTCTGTAACTGGAACATGTGGACCTCTTATATCAGCTATATCAAAGCAATTTGATGGAGTGGGCATTATGCTCCTGCTTTGTATAGGTAGATTAAAAGTGAAGGTCTTAATGGTTGTTGCACTGAATCTTGGAAGAAGAGGACTTATTAGATTGGTTCTCAAGAATCTAGTGAAGTCGACGTATTTGTTAAAGAAGCTGAAGAAGACCTCCACTCTACTCATCCTATACTAAGGCAACGTAGTAGATTGTTGGAGCTTTGCGCTAGTGGATTTCTTTCAAGGAAGTTCTTTGTTGGTATACAAATCTGAATTTTTTGAAATGATTTTTTTAAATGAAAAATCTGAATTTCAATGTCGTGCCATATCAAAGAAGAGAGAAAAGGTTATTCGAGGCTTTTTCATTTGTAAATTTTATTCAGAGATTTTTTCTATTTATTGTAAGAAACTCAAATTTCATTTTAGTTTTTAATAATTTTAATTTTATATATCTATAGAATAGAATTAATTATTTTCTACTATATTTTGATTGTAGCATTGCATAAGCAAGAAAGGCTATCTTTTAACACTATAAATTAGGTTAGCTATTAAAACATAATATCCTATGCAGGAGGGTGGGCTGATGGGCTTTCCTTTAAAGATGGTTTGTGGTATTTTCCCAGTTGTAGCCTATAATAGTTGACAGATTATGCCAACAGACAGAGAGTGATAACCCTTTATTGATTTAATGAAGCCACTTGTAATGATAATTGATTAGTTGAATATGACAATTGATAATTAATATGACTGATGACCAACTAGGAATCAGTTGGGATAAAAGATATTGAAAAACCACATTAAAGCTGGATGTCCTGCCTTACTAAATCATATATTGATGCATGCATATCATCATCTGTTTGGAAGATACATTAATATCATTAATAATATTGAATGCATTGAAAATATATCAACAGATGATATATATGAATAGATAAGATAGATTTTTTTAGTGATTTATGAATAATTTTTACATCGTTATTTTACCAATTTATTAAGTTTTATGCCAATTATTGATTTTTAGATTCACTATAATGATTTCTTGCTTTTGTTATTGATCATTTTGAATTTTATTAATAATATTTGGTCATTAACTATATTGACTGCTATTGATTATATTAGACTGAGCATATCATATTGATTCTTTAGTCCTTGCATTGAAAGCTTTAGTGAGTTTTGAATTACTACTAGGCTTTTGAGCTCATTATGTGGATTTTTAATGATTTCAGGTTATGGAATGGGTCAGAACTAGTTGGAGTGAGGTTGATAGAGATCTTTAGATTTTTTTTATATTTTGTTCTACATTTTTATTTATTCTTTTATAGTCAAGAACTTATGATAGATTAATGATTTTAGTGATCTCCTAGTTAGTGTAAATGATACTTTGGGTGAATAAATAGTAAAATATTTTGATGTATGTGATTTTAACTGCTTTCATTGGTTATTATTTATATTGATGATTTATAGAAGCTTTGGATATTCTTAAAATGATAAATAGACAATTCTTCCAAATTTAATTCAGGGGCATTATAGTTGGAGATAAGAATGATATAACATATTAAGATTCATTCAATAAGCTTATGTAGTCTCAGAGATGTTCTGAGGGTACTTTATTTGGCAACAAGAGCTAAGTATTTGTTTACCTTACAAATACACCCAAATATGCCACTAACTAGGGGCTAAATTTTCTCAATATTGATATGGTGTCATAACCAGATCCAGGAAATTATAAGACCTTTAAAAATGAGTTTCCGTGTACATCTTGTTGTGATACCTTAAAGGGTCCTCTAGTGAACAAGCATCCACTTTTGGGAGGTGCTATCTGTGGACGTTGCAAATCTATCATTAAAGAAAAGATGCAAGCCAAGAGTACCGTCTCATTTGTTGAAATCAATGTATCAATACGAGCTGGAAGAAAAAGATCAGGAGAATCCTTAAGGACACTAAGCTTGGTGAAGAAATAAAGGAAGGAATAGTAATAGAGAACGGCTGACAAGAAAAACTAAGATCTATGCAAGCACAGGCTACTAAGAATCCCTCTGATGTACAATAACTTCATTCCACCTTTGGATAAGATGGCTCTTTGGGAGGTGAGTATTGATACACCAAGGGGGGAGGGGCCCACCTAGCCATCCCAGACCAACATCAACAACAAGAGGGGTAGCAACAGTAAGGCGACAACAACAACATCACTAGAGGCAATAGCAGGACGAGAAGACCTGGACCAACCCATCTTATTAGTCCAGTAGGAGTTGAACTAGGCCAAGGGCTAGGTAGAAATAAGGGAAGAATCAAAGGGGGATTTCGGCCCCCCTTATGGGGCCCAAGGAAGCTATTATTCATTATGTAAGGAGGAAATTACAAGAGAGATGTTTAGAAAGGGTTTATTTATTTAGGAAAGGTTTTCTAATTGTGTTTATTATATTTAATAAGGTTCCTAATCAAGAGGAAGTTGTTTATGAAAGTTCCTAATTAAATGAAATTATTTAGGAATGTTCCTAATCAAAGAGGAGTTGTTTAGGAAAGTTTCCTAATAGTATTTATGCTATTTAGAAAGTATTAATTATTTAGCAAGTTTTCCTAAAATTAAGTTTATATTGATTATGAAGTTTTTATTTAGTTAGAAAGGTTTCCTAAATCATGCTTTATGCTGATTAGGTAGGTTCTATTTGTGTTATTGTGTTTTAAGGCTATTTAAGGGGGAGTTTGTCTATGGTTTAGGATATGAGAATGCTGAGTTTATTTTTTAGTGTTTGTGGTGAGTTCCTAGTAGCATCTAGGATTTGTTGGAGAGCTGATCTACCTATTAAATAATAGATCAATTGTATCTTGCTTTATTATTGAAGAAGAAATAAGAAAATCAAACATATATTGGTATTCCTATGGTATTCTCCTCTTTTATTTGCCATTTTTACGTGGAAGGAGCATCATTTTTAGGATGTCAATACATAATCCATACTAGATCGAGCAAAACAATCTGTTTAGGCATCGAGCCAACACTGCAACCAATAAATCAAACCTCTAGAGCAGCAACTCAGTCATTACACTATGCATTTGACTTCGGTTAGAAAAACTGGAATAAAAACTTACATTCAACTTCTATAAGAAAATCTAGAATTGAAACTTTGCAAAAAGCGAATTCCATGACTTATTTGGTTGACAAAGTAAATGGCATCATCCTACAACAAGCATAGGATCAATTGTGGGTTCAAATTTGATTTCACTTTTAATCCTCACTCAAGAACTCAAACTTTCTCAATAAGTTTTAAAGCATGAAAGAGCAAGAAGAACATGAAATCATAACCAAAAGTAAAGAGTAAGAAATTCACCACCTGTACTCAAGAACTCAAACTTTTTGAATAAGCTTTTAAAGTATGAATGGAGCAAGAAGAACGTGAAATGATATACAAAAAGAACAACACTTCATTAATAAAGTAAGGACATAAAATTGATTTAAAATAGCATAATGCATGTTAATGATAAAAGGTTGATCAATGCCTTTATCAATTATAACATCAAAAGAACTAGATTAAAATGCACTAATATCCCCGGTAGCCTTGGTTTTGCTCTGTATGGATTATGTATCCCAAAAAATAATACACATACAAATTAGAAGAAGAATCACATTATAATCCTCATAATACTGCCATTGAATCCTCAAAACTATAAGAAATTACAAGTGAAGAAAGAGTTACAACTTTGAATGTAAGAAAAATTAAAAAAACTTAACTAAAGCTGCAATTGAAAACTCAAATAGCATTGCTTGAAACTGAACTAAAAGAAGATAAAAAAAGTGCAAGCTGCAAAAAAGCGCTAAGAATGGTTGGAAAATTTCATCCAAGCATCAGTGAGATCTAATAGGCCAGGGAGCTCCCTTGGTTGCCACAGATGATTCTCCAAGGCACAAATGCTAGTTGCCGAGATGACCTTCCAAGGTAAAACTAACAAATGTATACCATTCATCATCATCCCTAGAGTCCAAATAAAGAACATATTCCCTAGAACTCCAACCTAATAATTTAGCATGCAAGGCCTCCCTAGCCTTCAAAGAAATAGTGGAAGTAGAACTTAAATGATTGTCAATTTTTCTTGCATTTATTTCCCTCCAAATAAAGTTAATGGTGCAACAAATCACAAGATAATGAAAATGCTTTTGCACCTTGACAAAAAGAATAGCCTCCAATATGGATATCAATCATAGAAAATCTATGTAAGCCTTTAAAGCTATTTAACAAACATGACTATTACAGTGGACACACTACAAAGGAATCAAAATAGAACGACAACATCCACATGCATGCCTAGTAGACCATTTCATGAAATCAGCTCAAAACAAATCCCTTCTAATACCCTAAGAAGAACAGAACAGTTGAAAACAGAGAAGAAATTTCATCACAAATTAGCTGCTACTCCAAAAAGATAACTATAACATATAAAATTCTCAAAATAGCAGATGATTTAAAAATTAAAAAATAGAGCTTAAATTGAGTACATAGATTTAGAATGACAAAAAAATTAGCAATCATATGGCTATAATTTTTTTATCTGAATAACAAGCTTATTAAATTTTCATGTTGCAATATACTCAAAGAAAATAGACATTAGAGCTTTATACTTTCATTTGATACTCATTAAAGGATTGTAAATATGAATCTGCTTTAAGTTAGAATTCTTTCATGTTACTAGTTACAAGAAGCTTTAAGAACTTTCAACAATTAAACATTTCTTCAATTGCCACTCATCCAAAATGTGAAGCCTAAAACACAATCCCATTCCTAAGTGACATGCATCTCCCAATGACAGGAATGACCATGTAAAATTAAATGCTTCCTCATCTTCATAGTTATCAATATGCAGATTAAGTTGAAGGTAGTGAAGGGTAGTATAAGAGAAACTTTGATGTTCATAGATCATTCAAATAGTTAAAAAGTCAATGCCATAGGTTGCTCACAAACACCACAAGGCTAAGAGAGAAGGAAGAAATAGCATTTTTCTTATAATCTCACATTCTCCATGAGATTCTCAAGAAAACTTATAAATTTAATCTCAAATAAATAAATTTGTAAGAAAATTGACAATTTGCAAAACAAGAAAATGATGTTTTGGCAAGGGACGACTTAATCTACAACCTCAGATCAGGTGCACCGAGAAATTTAGTCACAGAGCTTGGGCAAGGAATTGACTTGGCATCAAGACGAGAGAGTCGCTGGTGGATGCTTGCCAAATGGAGCTCGAGCAAGCGAAGCAGTGTGGAGCTATGGCAAGGAACTATCCAATCTAGGACCTATAAGGGATGCCCTCCACAACCTCAGATTTGATGATTGCGATGGATTGATTTGGCATCGGGATGAGTAGTTTGCTCGTGGATTCTTGCCGAATGGAACTCAGGCGGACAAAGCAGTGCGAAGCTAGGGCAAGGGTTGACCTGATCTATGACCTGCTTCCGCCAATATGAAGTAGTTCCTAGCGTCGGTTAAGATTGATGCCTAAACATGTTCATGTCGGCGGTTTGCAAAACGGTGCTATAAATTACTTCCTAAAACTCATGTTTTTGGTAGTGTTCTGTTGATTTACTCAGTTAATATGATACTTTTTTATCTCTAAGAAATGGTAAATTAAACATATTTCCTTATTAGATTTTATATTATAATAATGTTTCCTTACCCAATTTGTTATGAGAAATTAGCAACTAAGTGGACCTAAATCAATGAATTTATCATGATACTTCTAATGTTGTGTGGCACAAGCATATTTGATTTAAAGGCTATGTTACAATCATGATTTCTTTTTTTTTTTGGAAAAATTTTGAGGGGATGGATGAAGAGTACATACTAACTTATTGCTTGGGGTATTATGATGAACCAAATCAAGGCCCTATATGAGAACAAAAATGTAATTCACTCTGACATTTTCTTTGATTGTGAGTCATCTTTATAAGTGCTTAAGAATTTCATTTCCAACCATTACGTGCTGAAGGAGTTCTTGAAAAGAAAATATATCTTTTTTTTATTTAAAAGCTTAGATGCTAATCTGCAGATCTAGTTGCGGTTTAAATCACTGCTATTTAAAGCTAATGGTAGTTCATTAGATTTGTGGCAGTTTAAACTACCACTATTTCTTCATATTAGTGATGATTTAAACCGCAGCTAAATAAATGTTTCAGTACTCATCCTCAGCAGTGATAAAATTGCTGCGAAAAAGCTTTCCAGCGAACACCAACTATGACAGTCTTGCAGCAGTTTGAAAATTGCTGCAATTTTTTTGGTGGTAGTTAAAACCAACACGAATGCCAAAATTAGGTTTCGTCGAAGCCTTTTTGTTTAAAGTGGAATAAATATCAAATTTTAATAAACCTTTTTAAAACTATGGCCATCATAAAATTTTAAAATAAAATTTAACATTATATCCATAATTTTTCAAAAAAAAAAAATTATTAGTGATAAAATTGAAAACTTAAATCCCACAAATTCATAAAAAATAATTAAATAATCATCTTATATTACAAATATTTTTAGCCAAATCATTTAATCAAGCTCTAAAAATATGTTATGAAGAGTTAAAATATTTTGATCAATTCTCATTTTTACCAATGTCTTAAAATAGTATATGAACAATAATATAATTTTCACTATTATTATTATTATTATTATTATTATTATTATTATTATATATATATATATATATATATATATATGTTTATAATTAAAACAATTTTAATGAAGCCAATCCTTCATGCCCAAGCATTCTTTCAGAAGTTGCAGAATAATTACAGATGGATGCTTGTCAGGTGTGAAGATTCTGGTACTATTATTGATTCTGCTCAAAAACGTGTTCCTGCTAGGGTTTTTGGGTGATTTTCTTCCCAAGCGTTTCTTCATCTCCTCTTCTGAGATTCCAACCGATCTGTCCATTGCGTTCATCAGGAAAGTTTTCCTTTACTCTTTGCTGTGTATTTTTTCTTCCTTTCAGCTTTGTTTTCTCCTGCTTTCGATGGCTGCACTACTATCGGGGCCTCCTCCAGTAGTGTGGCAACCAACCGTGTGAATCTTGTTGATACTGGGTTTTATCTTTGGTTAACAAATCTTGTTCCTTCAAGGATGTAATTTCTAGTACACCCCCCACTTCATCTTTTCCAGATCTCAAGCCGACCACCCACTGTGATATGACTTCTTTATGGATCTCGAAAGATTAAGTTCTTACTTTAGCGACTCCTTTCTAGTTTGCTCTCGTTGGCAAGCTTTCCACTTCCATACCTATATTAGATTTGATTTGCCAGTTATTTTTCAACCTAAAACACTCTGTTGGTTTCTCTGTTACCTTTTTGGACCTTAGACATGTTTTGATTAAATTGAAAAATGACTTGGATTATAGTGGTATTTTGGTCATATATCATATTATGTGTTTAATTGCTTCATGAAGATTATCAAATGGTCTCCTTTCTTTGATATTTTGGCTGAATCCGCTATTGTTCCCATATGAATTTCTTTTCCTGAACTCCATCCGCATTTCTTTTCTCTAAGAATTCTGTATGGCTTGGTTAGCCTATTTGGCAGACCTTTACAAATTGACAATGCCACTGTTATGGGGTCTCAACCTTCAATTTCTTGGGTTTCGGTTGAACTTGATGTCACTAAGCAATACCCTTCCTCTATTTGGCTAGGTTCAAAAAATTATGGCTATGCCAAAAAGTGGTTATGAATGGCTTTCCTGATTTTTGTGATCGCTGTAGAATGTTTGGTCATAACAAATTGGATTGCTTTCAGCTCAATCCTAATCTTAGGAAAATGCAAAATGTTAAGGACAAAGCCCCTGTAATGGCTGATTATCCAAAAGAAGTTGAGAGCACTCAAAATTTAAACACTACACAAGCTCCTCCCAATATCCTAGAGAATTTTATTTCCCCTTACTCTAATTATATTCGTGCTTCTTTAAATTTTCCCACAGGAAATGAGATGGAGGTAACACTGTCAATGGAGCTAACACTTCTAATAATATTGAGACTGCTGCTATTTCTTTTGAACCAAACACTACTTTTTGTGCAATGAGAATGTGGTGAACAATAAGGATGATCTTAATAACTGTACTAAAGATACTTCTATATCTTTGAATATCTCTAACATGGTTCCTGCTGTAGTTTTATCGATGTTATTTTACTCTAACAAAGACTTATTACATTCTAGTGATAAGGAGGTTAATGACCAGTGTAGGTTGAGATGCCATTCTGATGCTGACTCAGAAAGTGTGTGCCCTTCAGGTAAGTCTGATGACCAATGGGAGGAATGGGAAATCAATTCCAATGATGAAATGTATACTTTGAATGAATTACATAAGGTCGGTAAAGATCTTGCTTCTTATGGGTCTAAAGATGATTATGAGTGGATTTATGTTAAAAGCGAAAACGGATATAAAAAAATAAAAGGAGCTCTAAACCACCAATTGATGATATTAGGATTACTAGATCTATAACTTCTTCTTAAAATATCATTAATGTTTAGTAGTTTAATTTGAAATGTTAGGGGAGACGCCAACTTGACTCCCAATCCAGAATTCATAATTTATGTCGTATTCATAACATCAAGCTACTTGTTTTATTAGAACCTATGGTTCATCATTCTAAAATTTCTATTTGCAAGAGACAATTAGGATTTGAACAATATTTTTCTACCTCTTCTGGCAAAATTTGGATATTTTGGAAAGATATTGATAACCTTTCCATTATAGCTGATTGGGGTCAAGTTGTTCATTTCTCTTTAAGTATTTTTAACGTCCAAATTATTAGTTCTTTTGCTTATGCTAGTTGTTCTAAAACTGATAGAATCCCTTTGTAGCATAATCTTATTCAAACTGCTATGTCTTTTAGTGGCCCTTGGTTTGTGGGTTGAGACTTTAATGTCATTTCTCATCCTGATGAAAAAATTGGGGTTTCAACTCCTAGCTTGAGTGCTATAGAGGATTTTAATTGTATAATTATGGATTGTGGTCTTACCAAGATTGATTTTTCTCATTCTTTTTTTACATGGACTAATAATAGAGTTTGGGAAAGGCTTGATTGTGTTCTGTTTAATGGTGAATGGCTTAGTTCTTTTTTGAATTCTTCCATTCAACATCTAACTAGGACGGTCTCTGATCACTCCCCCCTACTACTTAATATATATATCTCAATTTAACTATCATGGTGTTAGACCTTTTCATTTTCAAAATATGTGGCTTAAGGATGCTGATTTTGTTAACATTTTGAAGGATAACTAGGAAGCCCCTGTCCACTATTTCCAAGGGAATAATGATATGATTCTCCTTTCTCTTAAACTTAAAAACTTAAGTAATATTTAAGGTGGTGGAATAAGAACAAATTTGGGAATATCTTTGAAAACATTATTAATGCTGAAAATATAGTGTCTGATCTTGAAAGTCAACTTGTTTTATCCTCTGTTGATTCTAATTAGGAGCAAATTAGGATGGCTAAGGCCAATCTTCTTCACCTCCAGATCAAGGAAGAGTATTGGAGAAAAAAAGCTTCTTCCGATTACCATGCTGAAGGTGATAAGAACACTAGATTTTTTCACAACTTAGTTAATTCTAAAAGAGCTAAGTCTTTCATTAAGTCTGTCAAAATGGATTATGGTGACTGGTGTGAAGATTCTGGTGCTATTTTTTATTATGCTATAAATTATTTTAAAAGTTCCTTTAGTGTTTCTAAAATTATTAATGAAATCTCTAATCCTGGTATTATTCCCACTTTAATTTCTAATGTTGACAATCAATATTTATCTAAAATTTCGGATGAAGATGAGATTTATACGGTCCTTATGTCTATGAATAAGGACTCGATTGTCTGTACGGATGGTTTTTCGACTACTTTCTTTCAAGAATGCTAGAGCATTATGAAGATTGATATTTGCAAGGATGTTTGGGCTTTTTCAAAGGTTTTACCATTCTTAAATATTTTTCCACTACTTCTATTATGTTAATTCCAAAAAAAATTAACCCTGTTGTTTGGAGTGATTTTAGACCTATAAGTTTGTGTTCTACTTTCAACAAGCTAATCTCCAAAATTCTGGCCAACAAATTAGCTAAGCTGCTCCCTAAAATTTTCTCTACAAACCATTAAACTGGTTTTGTTAAAAGTAAAACTATTGCTGATAATGTGCTTGTTGCTCAGGAACTGCTCCATGAAATCAATAGAAAGTTCATGGTCATAACCTTATTATGAAATTAGACATTTCTAAGGCTTATGATAACTTAAACTGGAATTTTTTATTTAGCATTCTTCAGTTGTTTGGTTTTGATGGTCATGTTGTTCATCTCCTTAAAAACATTGTTGAGAATTACTGATTTTCCATTATTATAAATGGCACTTCTCATGGTTTTTTTAAAGGTGCCCAAGGTGTTAGATAAGGAGATCCTATTTTAGGGGCTGATTATCTATCTAAATGGTTGTCTCAATTCCTTACTAATAATAGTAAATATGCCTATAAAAATTTTGGTGGTATTAATATTAGTCATCATTATTTTTCTGATGATATCATTATTTTTTTGTAATGGCTCTATTAAGTGGGTGAAAATAAATTAAATGTCTTCTCTCTAACTTTGAGAAACAAAGTGGAATGTCTTTAAATAACAATAAATGCACTTTTATTAGCAATAAGGATTTATCTCTGTGCAAAGCAATAATATTAGTTATGTTACTGGTTTCTCTAGTCAAATTATGCCTTAATTATTATTATCTTGGTACTCCTTTATTCAAAGGCCACAAGCGTTCTTTTCTTTTCGAGAAGATCTTGAATTCTATAGCCTTAAAAATTACTGGTTGGGATTCTAAAGTACTTTCTATGGGGGCCTGGTTACTTCTTATTAAAAGTGTTATGTGTTCTATGCATGTTTATTTATTGCAAACTATCAACCCTACTAACTCTATTTGTGATAGACTAGAGAAAAGGTTCAATAAATTCTTTTGAAGATCTGACTCTTCCAAAAAGATTCATTGGACCAACTGGAATGTTTGTATGGGTCCTTATTTAGAAGGAGGTTTGGGATGCAAATTGATCTATGATTTAATTAAAAGATTTTCTTTTAAATTTTGGTGGAAGTTCAGAAAGAATGACTCTTTATGGGCCAATTATATGCATAAGAAGTATTGAGACAATGTCCACCCCACTCTTTGTTACTTTAAGCAAGGTCAATCTCTGGCTTGGAAAGGCTTTGCAATATTAAATGGTTGGATGAACCTACTATTCAATGGGGAATTCAAAGAAGTAATTCTTTTATCTGGTAAGATGAATGGTTAGGTGTGGGGACTACTGACTCCTACTTTAATTTTTCATCTAATTCTACTTTGAAAGTCTCTAATTTTATTGATAATGGTAAGTGGTCCACGGATCATCTTCTTCAGTTCATCCCTCAAACTTTGGTTAATATCAATTGTGATATTTCCATTAATGGTGATTTTAGTATGAAGAAAACTTGGCATTATATTAGGAACAAAAATCTCCCTATTGTTACTTTTGCTAGAATTTGGAAGTATGTTATACCTCAACCAAAGCTTGTCCATTTACCGCCTTCTGTGGCATGTACACGATATCAAATTGCAGTAATATTATTGCCCACCTGGCAAGGCGACCTATCAATGCTGGTCTTGTCATCAAGAACTTTAGCGGATCGATCTTTGATATCAACGTGATTTTGTGAGACAGCATGTAGTGACGTAGTTTCTGGACTGCGAAAATCAACGCCAGGCAATGTTTCTCAATCGGAGAGTAGCGTATTTCTTCCCCAATCAATTTTCTACTGACATATTAAAGTGCATTTTCTTTGCCTTCTTTATTTTGTTGGGCTAATAATGCTCCGAGGGACTCTTCTAGTGTTGCCGTATACAGTACAAGAGGCTTCCCCGGAATCAGCGCTGCGAGAATGGGCGGATTTAACAAATATCTTTTAATGCTGTCAAACGCTTCTTGGCATTCTGCATCCCATTTGAAGTGGATATCTTTCTTCATCAATTTTGAAAACGGTTGGCACCTACTTGACAGATTCGATATGAATTGTCGAATGAAAGCCAGTTGTCCATGTAAAGAACGAAGTTGACGAAGGTTTCTGGGCGACGGCATCTCTATAATCGTCTTGATTTTATTGGAATCAACTTCTATGCCTTGGTGACGAACGACATACCCCAAGAATTTTCCTAAGGAGACCCCAAAAGCATATTTAAGAGGATTCATCTTCAGATCAAACTTTTTGATTCTTTCGAATATAACTCTCAGGTCATTTAAATGATCTTTTTGATCTATGCTCTTGACAACAAGGTCATCTACATAGAACTCGACCTTTTGATGTATTAACTCGTCAAAGATGCGCGTCATTGCCCATTGATAGGTGGCACCAGCATTTTTCAAGCCAAAAGGCATGACTGTATAGCAGAAAATATCGATGGGTGTTCTGAATGATATGTGCTTCTCATCTTCAGGTGCCATCTTGATCTGATTGTATCCTGATGATCCGTCCATAAATAAGAACATGTCATAGTTGGATGTGTTATCCACTAGTAGTACTGATACAGGAAGTAGAAAATCATCTTTTGGACACGCTTTAGTGAGGTCCCTAAAATCAATACAGATACGGATTTGACTATTCTTATTCTTCACGGGGATAATATTAGCGATCCAATCGACATAATTTTCTTCTCGTATGAAACCTACTTCTATGAGCTTCTTGGTTTCTGCAATCACCTGTTCTTCAATCTCCAATCTCATTCTCCTTAGAGCTTATTTGACAGGTGCCACATCTGATTTGATGGCCAATCTATGAACTGCTATATTAGGGGATAAGCTAGGCATCTCAGTATATATCTAGGTGAAGCAATCCCTGAATTCATAGAGGAGGTCTTTTATTTCTTCTGCCTGCTCCTCAGGAAGGAGAGAACTAATGAATGTCGGGCGAGGGTCCTCCTCAGTCCCCAAGTTAATTTCTTTTAGTTCATCTATAGTGGTCACCTGTCCACCATCTTCCAGTTCTTCTGGTGCTGGCTTGGCTTCTACGGGTTGATCCTCCTGAGTGTCCACTTCATATGTCTCCTCATTGCCGCTGTCATCGGATTTGATTTCCCCACATGTGATTGCTCGGCAAGTCTCCCTCTGGAGATATTTTCACTTGATGAATCAAATTTCTTTATACACATCCATATCATTCCTTCGTAAGGGACGCGGTTTCCTTCTGTACCAGAGGCATAGGCACATACGAAGCTGTCGTTTGGAGGTAGGGATATTGATCTGCTTTCATAATATTCTTTAAATACCTTTGGTGTTAAACCTAGGTATCCTCATAGGTAGTAATTCTCTAGAATCGACGAGCATATGGCACCAGTCATAATTTACTTCTTCAAGCTTTCCCACGGAGTAGAATATATTCTTTGGCTCAGTACCCTTTTTAACCGGAGGCAGATAACGGGTTGTGAGTTCTTCAACCTTATGCACCTCTCACGGGGTGATTTCTTTGAAGTATTGTAGGGGAATGCATGTGACTACAAGCACGCTATCCGAGATTGATATGCTATCTATTCTTCTAGAGAATACATCTTGCATCGTATTTATATAGATAGAGTCATAGTCATAATCATCATTTGAATATTCGACCTCCCTACTCCATTCGTCCATCGAATTGCATACCCTCTGGGATTTTATAGGGGTGACATCATCTTCCTCTGTGTGGCAGCTTCTTTAGAAGTGGCAGCTTCTTTGGGAAGAGTCGGTGATGCCTTCTTTCTCCCCACCTGCTTCTTTTTAACTTCTTGTCCAGGCCGGTTTGCAATCTTTGGGTTTGATGTTTTAGCCTCAAGAGAGCTTGACGGCTTTTTCTTCTTTGGAATGAAATATTATGCATCCTCATAAACTATTGCTTCATGGACTACAAAGGGCTGGATGTTACTAGAGATCCTGAATTTCGCTCCATCCCTGAGGTACTTCATGAACTGGTGTAGTGTTGAAGAGACAACATCGTATTCATGTAGCCAGGGGCGACCTAGTAGCTCCTTAAATAAAGTGTCTACATCAATTACATGGAACTTGGCTTCTGTGTGAAGTTCTCTAAATACAAGATGAAGCATGAACGATCCAAGGGTTTTCTGCCCTTTCTCATTAAAGCCATGCACCATGAGCTTATCTGGCCTGAGGTGTTCCACATCGAGGCATAACGACCTTAGTGCCTTCAGGCTTATAAGGCTGATGGAGAATCTGGGATAGATCAGGATTCAATTGATTATCAAACTGTCACTCTCTGTAGTGATATACAGAGGTCAGTTGTGGTCTGCGATCCCGAGCATTTTTTCATCCTCAGTGAAGGTGATGAACAGTTCGTTACGAGCTTGCAGGACCTCAGTTAGGCTGCATTCAACAAAATACGCCTCATATCTTTTGGGATCTTTGAGAGCCTGAATCAAAGTCTCCCGAAGATCCTTAGACATCACCAGAGCATCGTATATGCTGAGCTGGGTTGGGATCTTTCTTAAATGGGATAAGATATTATAATCTATCCCTTTGACTGGAGTATCTTTCTTCTTGGGGTCTTGGGGATAATATCTTCGTTAATAACTATCTCCTTCCCCTTATCTTTACTGGAGATCTCCTTCTTTGGCAGAGATGATAATATCTTGCCACTCCTCAACTGCACCTGGGCAATCTCTTCTGGTTTAGACTCATTTGATGACGTATTTTCCTCATAGTCAGCCATTAAACTATCTAGAGATTCATTTTCAGAG
Organism: Dendrobium chrysotoxum; assembly: GCA_019925795.1. NCBI lineage: Eukaryota > Viridiplantae > Streptophyta > Magnoliopsida > Asparagales > Orchidaceae > Dendrobium > Dendrobium chrysotoxum. The sequence continues at coordinate 20,233,024 of CM034314.1, read as the reverse complement.
TCACCTCCCAGCTTCGCATGCTCCATCTGCGACATTATGCTGTACTCAGAATTAGCTTCTCTTGGCAAGTACAAATCTTCCTCTGAACTATAGTCCATCGACGATGTCGCCAGACAGGTTTCAACAATCATCTCTCTGACATATTTTTCTTTTCTCGGAGTCATTGGCGTTATTTAAATGACTCTAAAAACTTTTGTAGGAAGAGGATCCTCATCAGCTTCCTCTACTTCGTCAATCTTGAGCTCTGACATAAAGTCAGCGAGCTTAATAGGTCATTTTACAGTCTGGTAGTACTCATCCAAACTATCGATAACCCTTTGAGTTGTAGTTTTCTTCTCTCTTCGTTTCTTCACCTTGGTCTTTCTCTTGGTAGATTTTGTTCTTCCAGACTTTGAAGTGCCAACTGGGTTGGAATGCTATTTGGATGTCAATGCTTGCACCGCAGGCAGTGCCCTGTGATCTATCACCAGCTTAGTGGGAGATTTCCATTTCACACCTGGAACTTCTTCCAACTACTTCAACATTTTCACAGTCCTCTTAAAGATCGTAATCTCCCACTGTTCTTCTCAAGCTGACTTCTTTTCATTTATTCTTTCTTCAACTAGGAGTACGGAAGAGGACGTAACCACCCGAGTTGATTCTTTTCTAGGATGAGTCAACACATTATCCGACAATGTGAGCTCTCCTTTTCGATATTTTCTTTCAAGCCAATCCTTGAAGATGTAACAATCTTTGATGGAATGGATGACTACCCGATGGTAAGGGCAATAATCTGGGTCACTAGTATGTTTCGACTCCTCAGGCCTCTTGTATTCAGGCAGTTCTAAGCCCGCTTTCAGTGCTTATCGAAATAACTTGCCGATACTTTACCTTTTGAATGAATATTCCTTATTTATTTTATCTTTGAGGGAGGGGAACATTCGACCACCAGTTCCCGTTATTTATCTCGAGCGTTCTCCACCACCCTGATAAGTTCATAGTTTGTCATTACCCCCGAGTATCAACTTTGGCTGGGGGTTGGGGTTGTAGACTTATTTTGACTTTTCTTCATATTACATTGGCTGATTGCCTTTGTCTATATTAAAAATCACCCATTTTTCTTTATCAGCTCTGGAGAAAAATATAGAGTCAGCCTCACCTCTTTTAGCTCCTGAAGCTTTAGCCTTCTTAGGCTTATCAGAATAGTTCTCTGATTTTGACAAGTTTAATTTCTTAAACTTGGACACTCTGTCCAGTAGATCTTAAAATGTGGTGATTATAGCCATGTACAAGAATGGTTACATTTTATCGTCAATATTTTCCATTAACAACTTTACGCATGCTCTTCTTCAAATTGCTGCTCAAATTTCATGCTCAAGTTGTGCCAGCAGGTTATATATTTTGACACCGACTCTTCTCGATCACACTGGCAAACCTCTTCACGAACATGGCTTCTAACTCTGCAAATGTCTTCACAGAGTCATTTGGTAGTTCAGCATACTATTCAAAATCAGCTACTGTCAAACTGCTAACGAATTATGGGAAAAGTAGAGCATCATTTCCTCCAATATTCTTGTAGGTGGCTTTGAACTGCGCCAAGTGCTATCTAGGATTTTTATTACCATCAAAAGTGTTGAACTTTTGTACAGAATATCCCTTAGGATACGGCACCTGATCATACTCTGTCGGGTACGGGTGACCTTTACCCACTAGTTTTTCTTCTTGATCAACGGCTATAATAGCCTTGATCTTCTCTGTAATGATTCCTTCCAACTATGCAGCAGTCACAGGCTCAGAGGTACTGGCATATTTTGTGGAGTGGGCTAGTGGACAATATTATGGGCTTCACAACCACCTTCAGGAGCTCCCTGTACTTCTGACACTTGCAGTACTTGGAAGTTTGGAGGGCCAGCAGGAGGATTAGGCATAGGACCGACGACAGTATTTCTCTGCATCATCTACATCATCATTTCCATTTCAGCCATCATCTCAGTCATCTTCTCATTTAATTGGAAAATTTCTCTATCCTTGGCTCTCATCTGCCATCTCATTTGTCACCGCATATCGGCAAGTGTGGCATTTTCATCATCGGGGGGATTCCCCTCAACTTCTTCCACCTCATCTTCTCCTTAGGAATGGCCACCCCTACCAGTGGTGGATCCAACTTCATTGTAACGTTGGTGTACTCTCCTAGGTGGCGGTTGCCAACGGTTGTCATCATCACCATCGTCGTAGTAGGCCTCATCATCGACATTAGTGTGTCTCACTATGTAGACCACTTTCATGTCCAAAGTATTATTTATATCTTCAATTTCTTCTTCTAAGTTTTCTCTCATATATTCTTCTATATTTTCTTCTCCTTCAATATATTCTTCCTCTTCCATATCATCTTCCCCTTCTTCTTCTAGTACTCGGATCTCCGAGAGGAGGCGCCACTGGATCTCCGATTCCTAGTTCAGTAAGAAGATTTCTTCGACCAGTGGGCTGCGATCAAAGTTAGTTTCTTCTTTTGGAGGGATCAGAGAACGACAGGATCCCCTGGAGGATTCTCCAAGGTGTCGACCGTCATGACGGATGTCATCGTGGTCCTTTTTTGGGACCCATTTTTGACGTAGTCTAGTGGCGGGGGCGGATCTCCGGGAAGCTGTACCAGATTTCACACCCAGGCTAGTTCTTCTTTCCCTTCTATCTTCCTTTTCTTCTCTACAAGGCTTTGGCCACTAGAGCTCTTTTCCTTTCTACTGGGACCTTTTGGGGCGGATCCCTGAACTCGAGGTTCAGGTGTCACGCCCCGATGCTCACCGCGCGGGGCAGCTCATCTTTCTCTTATCTCCACTATAATAGATAAGTGTTCAATTGGCAGAGTCCTTCTAGTCTCAACCATCAGTGGTTGTTGGTATCTTCTCTTCTTCAGTCCTTTTTCTTTTACTATCTTTAGCACCCGGTACACTCGGGCTCACAGGGTCTCAGGCTCCTTCTTCTTCTGCGGAGCTAAGACATCAGGCTGCTGGTCCTAGAATGATTTCTTCAGCTCTCCAGTTGAGCTTTTTCTCTTTACCCATTTCAAATTTACGAACCCATTCCGGGTCAGAATGGTAGCTTCTGGTTCTTGAGCCAGCAGGTTGGAGGGATGGGTTGAGAATTATTGCTGAGCTCGGAGCTCAGCATTCAGTTTTCTCCTATGCCTTCTCGTCAGTTTTCCCCAATAAGAGGAAGATTCAGTAATGTTGTTCCTGAGTGCAGATAACCCTATTGGTAGTGATGTAGTGTTTAAAGTCACCACAGAAATCCTTCCTCTGGCTACAACCCTCTTGGTGGCCGGGGTTCCTGGTTGCGACAGCCATTCAAACACAGAAATCCTCCCACTAGAATTTTCAACAGCAGTAGGTCATGGCACTGGCAGATGTGCACGATGTGTGGCAACTTCAGTAGAGCGTGGCCTCCTGGAAGGCCCTTCAGCATTGCTGCCATTCACAAGAATGGCGGTAGTCCTTGCAATAAGGGCAGGGAAGTCAACGCTACCAAACTAGATGGTAGCTCCAGCATTCCCGGTTTCAATAACAGTATTTTCCAGCTAAATTCTAGCTCCTTGTCCCAGCTGGACTGCCATTTGTGTGTTCTGTAGATCCATATGCACGAATGAAAGGTAAGGGCTAATAATCGAAATCTGATACATCACCCCACACTTTCAAAGTGCAGAAACTTACACAGAACAGAAAATAAAACAAATAACATTAGCGAGCAAATTCAAATAATACAAATTTAAAATACTACTAAGATATATTATCTTAATAAATTTGTTGAACGATTATTTTTTAAAATATTTAAAATTTTAATTCGCTAAATGATCATCTTGAAAGATTCAAAATTTTAACTCGTATTTATTAGTTGCTACTATAGCACTAAGATGACGAGCCAAAGATGGAAAGAGAAACCAATCCCTAGTGGAGTCGCCAGAAATCTGTCGGCTCCAAAAATTCAGCCCCGACCTCCACCCGTTTTGCTTTCTTCAGGGGACTTTTAACAAAATTAAGTTCTAGGGTAAATTTCGGAAGGCAGATGAGTTTGCAGATAAGACACTACCTAGAGATTTTGCCCTCATTTTTGTGAGGACTTTATAATCTGAGTTCTGGTTTCCTATAAGCGCAAGCCCCTATAGTTAATTACCCCTCCCGATCACGAGAGAGAACTTTCGATTAAGGCTAGTCGTCAATTAGATACGTAAAGATATGTGAGCCTGGAATATAGTAGCAACATGGGTATGGATATTTGAGGGTTGATATTTAAAATTAGAAATTTCACCATCTTGCACTATCAAGATCCCATGGTTCTATCGTTCTGGGCCATCGTGGTCCCTGGTCTACTTATTCAGAGGAGGTAGTCGACCCAACTTGACAGAAGGATCCTTATCGGCAGCCATGGGTTGCTTCGTCCAAGGGGACCTTGTAGACCTGGGGTGAATGTTTGTCTAAGGGGACAAATTTGAATCCACCTTAGCTAATAGAGGGCTTTATGCCCTATCAATCATATCATATTGATTCACATCTCAAGGATTTGATGCCAATAAGGAACGTATTGGCTCTGTCCATAATCGGTATCATGTGGTGCCATTTGGCGGCAAAACCACTTCGTTCATAGGGCCCCGGGTCATAACTGTTTACCCTGCAGTGTCATTTCACAGCGAAACTGCCAGTTAGAGGACTCGTACCACATCTTAATGGTAGGAGATCATTTGAGAATGGATCCTAGTAATATTTTTGACTAGGCATTAGCTTAATGTGAGCTGAAGTAGTTTTCATATTTGTCCACCTCAGCAAATTATTGCAAAGGGAGGATGGATTTTTGTGCTTTAAGTGTTTGATGGTTGGATTTTAGTTTTAAGTATTTTGGGATTTTGGGATTGTTTGGAGTTTGGAGTTTGTGGGAATTTAGGTGGCATTTGAAATGGTTAGAGTTAACCCCTCCGGTTGAGATCTACATTCAACGAGGCCATCATTGGGGTGTATGGGGTCATTTCCATTTATAGATTAAACCCTGTCGACTCCATCAAGCTGTCAATAGAGAATCGGGTTTCGTAGGCTTTATGCCTGTTGACCCCTATAATTACCCCAAAAATCACAAATTTGATAAAGATGATTCAGCTCGAATGTGGGTTGCATTTCAATTGTTGCTACGCAGTGGTTGAGAGAGCAGTCAAATGAGGAGCATCTAATCATTGCTAATGTAATGGATTTGTACATAAACATTTCTCTTTTATCTATAGTGGGACATGGTGGTATGAGAAAGACAACTCTCTTACAATGTGTTTATGAAGATGAAATGGCAGAGGAATTTGATCTTAATACGTGGGTTTGTGTCTCCATAAAAATTAAGAGCCATTGTTGGAGAAATAATTTAAAAAAAAAAGACTTTAAGGATCTCTATTGGCAGCTAAAGTCATTGGTGGTGTTCTGAAGGACAACTTGGATGAAAGGCATTGGAGGGCAGTTCTAGAAAGCAATTTTTTGGGTCAAAGTTCTATCAATTCCATCTTGAGATCGAACTATAAAGTTTTGCTAAATCATCTACAAAATTGTTCCGCATTTGTGTTGTACATTCTCACAAGATTGTGCTTTTGATAAAGATGATTTAGTCTGAATGTGGGTTGCAATAGGTTTCATTTAGCTACCTCAAGGAATGACTATGGAGGATATTGGAGGAAGGAATGCAGTAAACTTGTATTAGATGAGACGTGCTCGACGACCTTCAACCACCAAAATGTTTAAGGAATTTAAGCATAAAGAAATACATGGGTGCAGGGTCTATATTATGGATGAATAACGTCAATATGATGTTCAAATTAGAGATTCTCGAATTAATATATCATTTGGAATAAGAAATTTTTTCACCTTTTGGGCAACTTTCCTTTCTCAAGTCTCCAAAATTTCATAAGGGGCCGAAAGTGAAATGGCTCGAAAGTGGATTTAATGGGAATCATGAAAGCCATGCCCTTCCATTGTTGAATGTATTACATTGTTTTTTGAATTGGAAGTGTTAAAAGGGATGATTTAAGGCAGGAATAATTGCGGAAGACGGTTATTTGTTTCCTTGCCTAATCAAATTGGACCTATATTGCTACCCAAAATTCAAGGAATCACCCTCTTTTCCTTCTAAGCTCAGGAGATTGAAGATGTATGAGATTGGGTAGACGACTTTGAATTTTTGCAACAATTAAAATTATATTCCCCTCGAGGCATTCCCAATGTAAAGCAAGGATGCACATTTCAAGAAAATTGGCCTCTTCGTCGCCCAAATAACGTCCGGTTGTAAAACGGATTGCATCATTGCATCTGGAACATCATCAATATCAAAGATCTATATTTTATTTAATTAATTTGGATCAACCGAGGTGGTCGCATGCAAATCAAAGCAATCCTAATGCGATATGATAATGCGCATTTCAAGAACAATTGGCCTGGTCGTCGACCAAACGATCTCTGATCGATGAACGGACTTTGTCAACATGTCCAGAATGCTTTCAACCTTTAAAAACTATATTTTTTTACTCAATTCGAAGCGTTCAGATTGGCGGCGCGACCGGAGTGATTCAAATGTGGCAGTGCGTAGTTCAAGAAAATCAACCTCATCGTCAACCTAATGATCTCCGATCAATGAACAGACTTTGCCACTACGTCTGGAACATCCTAAATTCTTAAGAATGACTTTTAATTTGATTGAATTAAATGACGTACGAGAAGGTCGACATGAATTGCGAGACAAAAGCACAAATCACAAGATAATGATGCGCATGCTAAGGAATTTAGCCCTCGGCTTCAACCAAATGACCTCCGATCGATGAACGGACTACGTCATCATGTCGGGAACACTGTCAGTACTCTAAGTTGATTATCAATTTGTCCGAATTAAAATTGTGTCGTGACCGACGAGGGTTCTAATACGATAACGCGTATTTCAAGGAAATTAATGCTCGGCATTGACTAAATGACGTCCGATCGTAAAACGGACTGCGGCATCATGACCAAAACCTCGGCAATACTCCAAATACACTATCAATTTATCTAATTTCGATATTCATCAAATTCGACACAAATTTTGATATAGAATACACGCAAGTCGAGAAACAGCACGCAAATTGAGGCATTTATGATTGATTGACGCATTAATATCAGCTTAATAAATGATATTACTTATAATGATAAGCCATCATTAATGTTACTGGTGGATTTAACTCAAGTTCACAAGAAGAGCAAAAAAAATCGAATCTAATTTAATGCTATTACCTCGTATCCTCTGAATGAATCCCTGTGCCAAATCCCGGAAATCCCGTAGAAAAAAAAAACCTCGAACGCCCTCTGTAAGACTCGTACCTCAATTCAATCACTGCTTAAACATTAAAAGAGGATCCAGCGAGCTTCAATTTTTTTTTCTGCTTCATTTTGAACCCTGTTCGTCTTCCACGGCAAGCTGAGCACTTATTCGTCTCTTCCCAACTCCTCAGCCTTCATCTGACACAGAAATCTTCCTCTCAGATCTTCTAACTGCTCAAACTGAAACTCTTCCACTCCGTCCAAAACCTCCTCTGACTAAGTAGACCAGAAACCACGATGGCCTGGGATGACAGAACCATGGGATCTTGATCGGGTCCATCATTCATTCCCCCGCCATCCATTTTAAGTGCAAGATGGTGAAATTTTCAATTTTGAATATCAAAATCTTCAAACTTTCCACATCCTAAACCCACGCTGCTACTATATGCCAAGTTCACGTATTTTAACGTATCTGATTGACGACTAGCCTTAATCGAAAGTTCTCTCTCGTGATCGGGAGAGGTAATTAACTATATGGGCTTGCGCCTATAGGAAACCAGATCTCAGATCATAAAGTCCTCGCATAATGAGGGTGAAATCTCTAGGTAGTGTTTTATCTACAAACTCATCTGCCTTCCAAAATTTACCCCGGAACTTAATTCCGTTAAAACTCCCCCCTCAAAAAGCAAAAAGCGGGCGGAGGCCCGGGCCAAATTTTTCGAGCCCACAATGCCTTTGTAAGTGAATTCTCTTGATTATAGGTCTTAAAGGCCTAATATGAATGTATAAAATAAATATCTCAGTTGACCCCACGACTATTTATTCGTTTAATAGTTCGAGCCATGTTGACTCCTATCTACCTGAATAGAAGGATCGGGATCGAACTTGAATTCACTTATTGATCTGCGCAGCATCCCTAGACATCACATGTGTACAATTAACACGCTTTTCGGGGGACCCATGCAGGTATTTGGGGGCATTTTATAATTATTGATTGAATCTTGTTGACTCATATCTACTTGCATAAGAGGAGTGGGTTCAAATTTATTGACCCGTGCAGCATCCCTAGACGTCACGTGTGTACCAATAACATGCTCACCAGGGCCCATGCGGGTATTTGGTATACATCCCCTTATGTGTACCTATGTGTATATAAATTACGATGCATGTGCGGGGGTATTTAAGACATTTGACACTGCTCAGTTGTGTGAGAAACTCTTGTTTGAATGCAGCATTCTATTTGAAAGCTTGTACACACCTTCTGTCTGCTTGTATATAGGTTGCAGATCCGGTGGTGTATTGTAGCCGCTTGAAGATTGAGCTATTTACTTCCTTATACAGGGAGATTGTCGTGCACTACTTGTTATTTTCTGCAGATGGATTGTAGTGCACTAACGAATCTCCTATTATAGGTTGTAGATGCTTACATCTATCATAATTCTTTTACATCCTTGCTCAAGGTCTTTGATTTTTATTGGGGAATGGCATATTGCATGTGCATAAAGAATCCCTCACCTTTGTAGTATACTTGTTATTGCTGCTTACAGGTGAACTGTGTTTGTTGTGGTTCCCTCACATTGCACTTGTGGACATTGGGCCCCTTACAATTACTTGTAGGTATTTGTATTTGTTGCATATCATTCGGTGTTTGCTTACAGGTGGAATGTAGTGTATATAACAAGTCTTGCATAACCCTGTAGACATTTACACTTCACTACGTATCATCTTCCCTTGCTAGTAGGGGACAGGTGCATCTACTTTCCACCTCCTTATTACAGGCAGCATAAATATCTTAACACTTGTTGTAGGCTCCTTGTATCCTTTTTGTAGATGACATGTGTGCATAACAGGTATTATACCACTGCTGATAGATATCTGTATTTGGCGTAATCGTGTTGCATCTTGTTTGTGGATGGTAGGTTGGATGCATATGGGTCTTCTACAGTAGCTCGTAGAAGCTTGTGTTTATCGTTACTGTCTCCATACATTTTGATCGTGAGGGTACTTATTGCATTGAGTGTGTTGACAAAAGACCTCATTATTTGCAATGATTACCATGTCTTCTTGCCAGATTGATAAGGATGCCTCTATTATTGACATATCATTTGTAAGGTTTGTTGAGATATCCCTATGCATCTTCTTGCAACTGTATCACATATCTTTGCAAAAAATTATTGATTATTATTTACATTTCGATTGGCAATGGTACCCTTTAATATATATTACATGTCCTGCATCGTTGCTTGCAAGTAATTTCGATAGGTTTTTTTTTTTGTACGTCGACCTTCAACATTTGTAGATAACTACTGTATTCATCTATGAGCTAGTTATCATTGATTGGAGGGAGATCTTCGTATCTATTTCATGTTCTTTTACACATGTAGAGAGAGTCATTGTATGCATTATCGTTTGATGCGCACGCTTGCAAGTATGTCATCTCATCTTCCATACATTATTCACAAGCATATTATTGCACTAATTTCACCCTCCTTGTATACATGTCTATAAGGTGGCAGCCCACATTGTCATCAAGGGACTTTGTATGTTTACTTATGCAATTGGCACAAGTGTTATAACCAATCATCATTGTTCTTCCTTGCTTTGTAATGTTTACTTGATTTAACTTGCCATTGGGATGTATATCAATATGGGAGTTTATCTAATATGAGCTCCATTGTTCACATATTTGCATTTTTGACTTTAGTAATCAAAGTTACTACTTAACATTTATTATGGAATAAATGCTCATTTATTTGACATTTGATTACTATTTGAACCCCTGTACGCGTTGGTGGACCCCCTGTATACGTCAGTGGACCCCCCACCATGCTATAAGAGCACGTACAGGGGGTCCACCGATGCATCAGGTGAGTTGAGGATAGGATTGGAGAAATTATTATTTAATGCGCTCTTGTAGCACGGTGGGGGGAAATCCGGTGCGATAGGTGTGACGAGGCTGGTGAGCCCTATACACACTCTTATAGCGTGGTGGGGACAGTCCTCGATCTACTCACCAACCCCGTCGCCCTTACGTAAAAGTATAATCTCTAAACTTCGATTCCCGCTCTTATTGTTGGCGGCGAGCTGGCAAACCCCCTATGCGCTCACGTAGCGTAGTGGGGAGGGAAGCCAGCGTGACGCCTACGACGAGACGGGCAATCGCCTTAAACCTCGCCCTCGATGCTTGTGATGAACCAGTAAACCCCCTACGTGCTCATGTAGCATAGTAGGGTGGGAAATCGGTGCGGTGCCTGAGACGAGATGGGTAATCCCCGGATCGCTCATGTAGCGTGAGGGGGGATGAAAGAAAACTAAGTATCCATACGTGGGGAAATCTCTATGTTCTTTACAAAAAGTGCCTGAGACCCCTAAACGCTCATGTAGCGGGTAGGGATTGAAGAAAGAAATGTAGCCACGATGTCTACAGACATCTACCTGAAGCGCTCATGTAGCGTGGAGGGGAAGGCTGCCTCTTGGTTTTTTCCCTAAACGGGGGAGACGCCGCGAGGCTGCCAAAATTTTGGGTGAACATGAGACAATAATATGGACTTGATTTAGGGCAAATGACATTAACTTAAACTTGGACTTAAATTCAAAAGAACAAATGCAAAGAACTTTGACTCGGACTTGAACTTGAAATGAATGTTGAACTAAAACTCGAGCAAAATGATATAAGACTTGAACACAAATGAACCTGAATTCAAGTGGGACTTAATTTGAATATTAAGCATGACTTGAACATTTGAACTCAAGTGAAGACTTGAGTTGGACCACAAAGGACTTGAATCAAAATTCAACCAAGAGCAACTTGATTTTGACATTGAACTTGAACACGAGTAAAAGAACTTGCAACTTGACTACAAAAAATTTGGATTCGAATCAAACTTAAACACTAACTTGAACTTGATTTGGATACTAATAAGCATAGTTTGAACTTCAATTGAATTTGAACAAGGACTTAGACAAGTTGACAGTGGACTTGTGGACTTGATTTGGACTCAAGCAAAGCTTATGAACTTGAACTTGCACGTGGAATTCAAATTGAACTCAACCGAGCAACAATGGAAGACTTTATTTGAACTCGAATGGGACAAGAATGAACATAATTCGAAATTAAAATAGTAATCAAATGTCAAATAAATGAGCATTTATTCCATCATAAATGTTAAGTAGCAATTTTGATTACTAAAGTCAAAAATGCAAATATGTGAACAATGGAGCTCATATTAGATAAATTCCCATATTGATATAAATCCCAATGGCAAGTTAAAGCAAGTAAACATTACAAAGCAAGGAAGAACAATGATGATTGGCTGTAACACTTGTGCCAATTGCATAAGTAAACATACAAAGTCCCTTGACGACAATGTGGGCTGCCACCTTATAGACATGTATACAAGGAGGGTGAAATGAGTGCAATAATATGCTTGTGAATAATGTATGGAAGACGCGACGACATACTTGCAAGCGTGCACATCAAATGATAATACATACAATGACTCCCTCTACATGTGTAAAAGAACATGAAATAGATACGAAGATCTCCCTCCAATCAATGATAACTAGCTCATAGACGAATACAGTAGTTATCTACAAACGTTGAAGGTCAACGTACAAAAAAAACCTATCAAAATTACTTACAAGCAACGATGCAGGACATGCAATATATATTAAAGGGTACCATTGCCAATCAAAATGCAAACAATAATCAATAATTTTTAGCAAAGATATGTGATACAGTTGCAAGAAGATGCATATGGATATCTCAACAAACCCTACAAAAGATATGTCAATGATAGAGGCATCCTTATCAATCTGGCAAGAAGACATGGTAGTCATTACAAATAACGAGGTCTCTTGTCAACACACTCAATGCAACATGTACCCTCACGATCAAAATGTATGGAGACAGTGACGATAAATACAAGCATCTACGAGCTACTGTAGAAGACCCCTATGCATCCAACCTACCGTCCACAAACAAGATGCAATACGATTACGCCAAATACAGATATCTATCAGCAGTGGTAGAATACCCGTTATGCACACATGTCATCTATAAAAAGGATACAAGGAGCCTACAACAAGTGTTAAGATATTTATGCTGCCTGTAATAAGGAGGTGGAAAGTCGATGCACCTGTCCCCCACAAGCAAGGGAAGATGATAAGTAGTGAAGTGTAAATGTCTACAGGGTTATGGAAGACTTGTTATATGCACTACATTCCACCTGTAAGTAAACACCAAATGATATGCAACAAATGCAAATACCTACAAGTAATTGTAAGGGGCCCAATGTCTACAAGTGCAATGTGAGGGAACCGCAACAAACATGGTTCACATGTAAGCAGCAATAACAAGTATACTATAAATGTGAGGGATTCTTTATGGACATGCAATATGCCATTCTCCAATAAAAATCAAAGACCTTGAGCAAGGATGTAAAAGAATTATGATAGATGTAAGCATCTACAACCTATAACAGGAGATTCATTAGTGCACTATAAACCATCTGCAGGAAACAACAAGTAGTGCACGACAGTCTCCCTATATAAAGCAGTAAATAGCTCAATTTATAAGCAGCTACAATATGCCACCGGATCTGCAACCTACATATAAGCAGACAGAAGGCATGCACAAGCTTTCAAATAGAATATTGCATTCAAACGAGAGTTTCTCACACAACTGAGCAGCGTCAAATGTCTTAAATGCCCCCGCACATGCACCGTAATTTGTATACGCATAGGTACACAGAAGGGAATATATACCAAATACCCGTATGGGCCATGCGAGCGTGTTATTGGTATACACGTGATGTCTAGGGATACTGCGCGGGTTAATAAATTTGAACCCGCTCCTCTTATGCAAGCAGATAGGAGTCGATAAGGTTCAATCAATAATTATAAAATTCTCCCAAATACCTACATGGGCCCCGACAAGCATGTTATTGGTACATACATGATGTCTAGGGATGCTGTGCGGGTCAATAAGTGAATTTAAGTTCATGATCAATCCTTCTATTCAGGTAGATAGGAGTCGACATGGCTTGAACTATTTAATGAATATACAGTCGTGGGGTCGATTGAGATATTTATTTTATACATTTATATTAGGCTTTCAAGGCCTATAATCAAGAGAATTCACTTACAAAGGCATAAAGCCTACGAAACCCGATCCTCTATCGACAGCTTGATGGAGTCGACATGGTTTAATCTATAAAAGGAAATTACCCCATGCACCCCAATGATGGTCGCGTTAAATGTAGATCTCAACCGGAGGGGTTAACTCTAACCATTTCAAATGCCACCCAAATTCCCACAAAATCCAAAACTCCAAACTCCAAATTCCAAACAATCCAAAATCCAAAAATATTTAAAACTGAAATCCAACCATCAAACACTTAAAGTATAAAAATCTATCCACCCTCTACAACAGTTAACCAAGGTGGACAAATATGAAAACTACTTCACCTCACATAAAGCTAATGCCTAGTCAAAAATATTACTATGATCCATTCTCAAACAATCTCCTTCCATTAAGATGTGGTATGAGTCCTCTAACCGGTAGTTTCGCTACCAAATGGCACTACAGGATAAACGGTTATGACCCGGGGCCCTCTAAACCGAGTGGTTTTACCGCCAAATGGCACCACGTGATACCGGTTATGGCCAGAGCCAATATATTCCTTATTGGCATCAAATCCTTGAGATATGAATCAATAGAATATGATCGATAGGGCATAAAGCCCTTTATCAACTAAGGTGAATTCAAAGTTGTCCTCATAGATAAACATTCATCCCAGGTCTACAAGGTCCTCTTAGACGAAGCAACCCATGGCTGCTGACAAGGATCCTTCTGTCAGGTTGGGTCGACTACCTCCTCTGACTAAGTAGACCAGGGACCACGATGGCCCGGGATGACGAAACCATGGGATCTTGATCGGGTCCATCATCCATTCCCCCACCATCCGCTTTAAGTGCAAGATGGTGAAATTTTCAATTTTAAATATCAACCTCAAATATCCATACCCATATTGCTACTATATGCCAAACTCACGTATTTTTACGTATCTGATTGACGACTAGCCTTAATCAAAAGTTCTCTCTCGTGATCGGGAGGGGTAATTAACTATAGGAGCTTGCGCCTATAGGAAACCAGAACTCAAATTATAAATTCCTTGCAAAATGAGGATGAAATCTCTGGGTAGTGTCTTATCTACAAACCCATCTGCCTTCCAAAATTTACCCTGGAACTTAATTCCATTAAAACTCCCCTGAAGAAAGCAAAATGGGTGGAGGCCGAAGGAGAATTTTTGGAGCCCACAACCTCTGAAGTACTCTTTATTAGCTTGGAGAATTCTCAAGGGTTTCATTCCAGTTGATGTCAGGCTAAAAAAAAGGTTTTACCTTAGCTTTCAAATGTCAATGTTGTAAGGTTTGGAAATCGATTCAAAATAGCTTAAACATCTATATTGATTTTAAGGCTAATAATGTTTTAGCCTTTTTAAATGCCATGAGTCAAATCAATAGCTTTGATCGATCATTGGATGATGACCATTCCTTTAATTTTTTTTTGTTGCTTTGGGAAGAGAGGAATAATAGCAAGCATGTTGGCATTAAGGTGTGTGAAATTAGAATTATAAGATCTTTCATATTCAAAATTCATCAGCTGTATTCAGCCAGAGTCCTGCTTCCTAAACATTTTCATAAAAAAAAATTATTGGTGTTTAACATAAACTTTAATGACTTGTTGATGAATAACCATCCCAATTTATTTTATTGGCTTAAACTTGGGGCTGGGGAGCTTAAGCTCAATATCCACTCTTCTATCATTGATAATCGTTGTGAGATTGGTGGTCTCATAAGAGATTCTGATGGCAGGATAATTGTTGGTTTCGAGTGTTCCTATTTGACTCTTGATGAGATTGCTGTTATTTTTTATGATATTTCTAGAGGCTTTTGACATGTCAGGCTTTAAACTATCACTGCATTTGGATTAAGTTGACAATGTGGTGGTGGTTGATACTATCATGGTGAACAAGGGTGTGAATTTGCATAATTTCTATATTGTTTGTCAAATTAATGTCATGCTCCAAAAGCTAGTTTATAGAATTTCTTACATTAATAAGCTTGTCAATGGGCCTGCTGCTTGGATTGTTAATCATGGTACTCTTAGTTGTACTCCTAATTTTTTTTTTATCTTGTTAACGCTCATATCTTTCTTAAAGGTAGTTTGTGTCTGGATGCTTTAGGTATGCCTTATGTTTGATTTTCTTTGGGTGTATGTTTCTTTCTGTGTTTTTCTCTTATTCTGGGCCCTTTCGATATGGCTAGGTGTTTTCCTTCAGAGTTGTATGCTCTTTTGGTGTGGATTGGTGGCCGCTTCTTGTCCAGTTTAAGTTCTATGCTTTTTAATTCATCTTCTCATGTTGTTGTGTGGTCTTTCTTTCCCCTTTTTGGGTCTTCTCCTATTCCTCTTCCTGATCTTATTTATGCTTGACCCGTTTGGGTGATTGGTCCATTTTATGTGTGGTATATTGTTTATCTCTTATTTATTGCCGATGGCATTGTGTTTATGCTGAGTTCTCTGCAGGATGATTTGGACTTTCATGGGCCGGCTCTATTTCACTATTTTTCTTAGAATCTCTGCTTATATCTTATATCTGATTCATATTTTCGATGAAATTAGGGAATGTCGTTGCACCTGGCTGTATTGGTTTCTTCCTACTCTAAGAGCTTTTGTTTATTTTTTCTTTTGTTTTTTAATTTATATTTTTCTTGCTATTTGGTATCTGTTGCTTTGTTCTTTTGGTTGTTTTGCAGTTCTCTTTGATAGATTTTTTTGGAGTTATCTTTATTGTTTTGCAAGTCTTTTTTGTTTGTGGCCTGAAGATTGAGCTGAATGGATTATCTAGTTCATATTATTTTGGGTGTTGGCCTTGGCCGACCTAGAATGTTATTAGCGTTTCCTATTCTGGTGTTTAGTGGGGAACTCCAGCTCATAGGTTTTCTTTCCTTTTTGATAGTTTTGTAGCTCGTTCGAGCAGTAGAGAGCTAGAGATCCCCTTAAGGATATTGTGCAATTTTTTGGATATTAACACGTAAGCCATCAATGGGTTTTACCCAAAAAAAAAAACATGCTTGTCAAGTTATACGGCATTTTATATACATTGTTGATTGTGAAAATGTCAGCAATGTCAATCCTTTCGTAACAGTTTTAACAATTTGAAGCAACCACCTTTTGATGACTTTCTAACCCTTAGTTGCAACTAATTAATTCTGGAGATCTAGTACAGTTAATTTCTCAATCTGCTTAGTTGCATAATTGGAAGAAATTACTCATGGAAAGGCTTTGATCCAAGAAAATTCTTTTAATTAACATTTTGATGATAATTAATGAAGAATGTTATGGTGATAATCCTTTTACAAATTCAAAATATTCAGATAAACCATTTTGAAGTTATGTATTCCTTTCATCCAACAGTCAAACAAATTATACCGTATAAAGAAGTATTTGTCAATACAATATTAATCTAATATAGTTGATGGTAGTATAAGTACCAATAAGAGGTTAAGTGTGGCTTTCATATAATTTGGTCAGACAGAGCTACTTTAGAATTCAGAAATACTTCAAAAGTCTGAGTTTTACAGTCAAAAGATCTAAATATTCATATGCCAACAAATTAGGTGGATGCACATTGTAATTGATACAGTTCTATATATATCTTAATCATCCATGTGTCCTACAGTAAATATAGCTACTATTATCCTTTTTTAATAAAGTTTTCTGTCCTTTGATTTGGTTCGTTTAACTTCATTAATTAGCTCAATGCAAGCGTTCAAATATTTACAAAACTTTCAGAATGCTCTGATACAATTTGCATTTTGATAGGAGAAAAAGAATTTAAGAGGGGAAAGAAATTAATTTATTCAAATTATAAGTACTTACTTTTTCTCGAAGATTTGGACAATTATCTTCCTTTTTTGTGCTTTTACCCGATCCTCCTATCTTAATGTATAATTATATCACAATATTGTTGTTGAATGTTGGAATATTTGTGATGATAGAGAGAGTTTATCATATTAGCATTTAATGAAATTCACGTGTTCAGACGAGAAGATTAAGGTTTCCTTTGAGACGGCTTTCTTACTGTTTTTTAAAGAAGCTTTCTAGTATAAAAATTTTAATTTTAAACAAAAAAATTATTTTATGAAGCAATAAAAAAGCCGTTCTCAAATGATAATTTTGTAATACCTGGTAGAAGATAGGAGATTTTTTTTATCACTGCAGAGTTAGTAGATTCGGCTTGTCAAAACATTAATTTATTTTGATTATAAATCTGTTAAAAATGGAGTTCAGATTTTCTTCATAGTAATTCCAGAAATTTTTAATTTGAATACTTTGAAATTTTGAGATCTACAAAATTGCATCAAGATTCATACCTTTCCCAACAAATTTTCAGAGATGACGCACAACCCTAATATAATAGTAGGCAAGTTTGAAATTATTGTCATCGCTTTTTGCCTATAAAAGCCCATCAAATGAGCTTCAAACCGATATCGTAGTGAACACCACCTCAAGCTTCAGTCTGCCTTTTCTTTTATAATCACTAATTAGCATTCATGGCTTTTAAAGAGAGCTTGGCGTTCTTCTTAATCTTTTTCCTCTTTGCTGGTTTTGTTTCAGCTCAGCTGTCCACAACCTTCTACGACAATCATGTCCTTTAGCTTTGCAAATCATCAAAAACGGTGTTTTTACAGCCATCAGAAAAGAGAAACGCATGGGAGCTTCGCTACTCCGCCTTCATTTTCATGACTGTTTCGTTCAAGCATGTCTCTTAAACCATAAGCACAGATATCTCTTTTTTTTTTTTTTTTTCTTCCTCCTGTGTTTCGTAATTTTCTTTCTCGAAATTCATTTGTTAGAAGAATCAAATACTCTTACAAAAATTAAATTATTTCTGTAAAAATAACGCACGTACGTAATTGAACAGCTTTACTCCAGAGCTAAAAAATAGCTAACTCTGTGTTTCAAATGGCAGGGTTTGTGATGGTTCTATTCTCTTAGATGACACTCCTACCTTCACTGGTGAGAAGACAGCTTTACCAAATAAAAATTCTGTGAGAGGTTTCGATGTGATCAATACAATCAAAGCAAATGTTGAAAGTGCTTGTAAGCAAGTAGTATCATGCGCTGATATTGTAACAGTTGCTGCTCGTGACTCCGTAGTTGCAGTAAGTGATTTTTGTATTCTAAATAAAAAATAAAAATTCAAATTAATAGTATTTTTAGCAATTCTAAATTCAAAAAAATTATTGTGCCTCAATTTTTTTGAATTTATCAAAAAATAGTACTGTTTATTATATTTTGAAATACACTAATCTTAATAAAATTTAAGAACTTTGAAGTCAATTTTGATGCATTGTTGAAGCCCACTTTAAAATCTCTCTCTCTCTCTCTCTCTCTCTCTCTCTCTCTCTCTCTCTCTCTCTCTCTCTCTCTCTCTCTATATATATATATATATAAACTTACAAAATTGGGATCTTCATGTGCTTTGTATGATCAGTTAGGAGGGCCTGATTGGGATGTGTTACTTGGAAGAAGGGATTCATTAACTGCAAATTTAAGCCAGGCGAATACAGATTTACCTGGGCCACAACTTAATCTCAGCGCCCTCATATCAGCTTTCTCTAAGAAGGGTCTGAATGTTCAAGACATGGTAGCACTATCAGGTGATTACTTAATCATAGTTTGGAATAATTTTCTCACTATTTCTTTAAAACAGCTTTTTAATATAAAATTCATATTTTTATACTAATAAACTGCTTTAAGAAATAGTGAGAAAGCCGTCCCAAACAAAGCTTTAATCATAGTTTTATTATTTAGATTTTGTATGATATTTCAGTTGATTAGGCATTAGATGTAAATAGCTAATCCAATCAGATATACTACTGATTCTTTTTTATCTTGTTCATAACAAATAATTTATACATACAAATTTTTAGTCACAAAACTTGTATATTTGCTTTTACGCCTATTGGCCACTGGTCATTTGTTGTTTTCGGGTTGTTTTATAAGAATTTTCTTACCTTTTGTTTTTGGGATATTTAGGCCAATTAAAGCAAATTCACACGCACATCACATAAGCAAAACTCGAATAGAAAATCTCTCGATTGATAGCCAAAGCTCCCAACTAACAGATTAGAATGAGCTGTGTAGAATTTCTTACATGAAAACAAGAGAATTCAATATTCACTTTTTTTTTTTTTTTTTTTTTAGAGAGAATTCAATATTCACTTATCATTCTTATTTATAATAAATCTATGCCAATAGTTTTAAGAAAAACCATTAGTAGCTTGATCAAATACGCTCCAAATCATTACATACCACAACAAGTGATAATTGTTATATATATTATGTAGATGGCATGACAATAAACCACTAAAGTGAACAAAATAGAGTGTCATTGAAACATATAAATGATATTTCCTTAACAAATGTTTTATATGATTGGTAGGGGCACATACAATAGGGAAAGCAAGGTGCATCACATTTAGAAGTCGAATATACAACGACACCAACATTAATGCTTCATTTGCCTCATCCTTACGAGCCAACTGCTCTACCTCTAGCAGCAATGACAGCAACCTGGCCCCGCTTGATACTGTTAGTCCAACCAACTTCGACAATTCTTACTACAATAATTTGCTAAATGAGAAGGGCCTCCTGCATTCTGATCAACAGCTCTACAATGGAAACTTCACTGATTCTCAAGTCATCGACTATGTGGATAACCCAGCCAATTTCTTCATTGATTTTACTAACGCCATTATTATCATGGGTAATATAAGTCCTCTTACTGGAACTGCGGGAGAGATCAGACTCAACTGCAGTAAGATCAACTGATAAGAGAATAAGGCTTCGTTGGGGACAGCTTCTTTGCTGATTTCTAAAATAATTTTTTAATACAAAAATTTCTTAATTAAAATTTTTGTACTAAAAACAGTTTTATAAAGTAGCAAAAAAATTGTCCCAAACGTAACCTAAATTATATCAATATATCTGAATCTAATATGCCCTGACAAAGATGAAAGTTGCTTGAAATAATTAATAAGATACTCAGTATAAATTACCGAAGGTTTCATTTTAGGGAAATTTACATACATATCACTTTCTTTTATGCCATTTATATATCTAACACCCAAAACTTTAATATTACATTTATATTACTCATTTAAAATTTTAATATCAAATATACTACTCGATCCTATATTTCATTATCACCACCTATACAACTCTACAAACTTTAATATTTCATTCCATGCACCTATTTTTATTCTATGATGATATACATGTAATATTAAAATTTTAGGTATTAGATATGTAAATAACATGAAATAAAATGATATGTATGTAAAGAACCCTTAATTTCATTGTATGAAGAAAATGGTTCCTAATGTTTTCTTGTATCTTTGTATCCTAGTTACTGACTATCAACTTATATACTTTTATTCTGATATATTTTTATTAGGATATTTGATCAGAAAATGTGATGCTATGACATGTTTATATATGAAGTTGCTATATGTTTCATGTACTGTGTGTGCATTGTGTGTGCATAATTTTAAGTGTGACTGTGAGAATCAAGGGAGGATGTCAAACTAAAGGCTTACAGCAGCTTGTGTGGCTGTATTTTTACGGCTAGTGGTGGTGTAACAAGTCGAGTCGAGTATTTGCCGAACGAGCTAAATTTTTTTAATTCTTGCTGAGTTCGAGCTCAAGCTCGACTTGTTAAAAAATTTATAGAGTCGAGCTCAGCTCGATTGCTTGAGCTTGTTTTGAAAGCACGAGGCGCTTGACTCAACTTTTGAGTTCGATTTCTTAGTTTAAAATTAAAATTTTCAATTTTTTTAATATAGAATTAATTTAAAATGTTAATATATTATATAATATTTTAAAATATATTTTAAATTAATCGAATGACTCAATGAGCTTTCGAGTTGAACCAGGTTGAGCTCAAACTCGTTTAACATACGGGCTAGAATATGAGCTCGAACTTTTAGCTCGATAAGCTCGACTCGTAAAGTTAATGTGGATCACTACTCATCACAAAGAGTTAGCACTTCATACACAAAATGTCAGTGAGCACAAGGTGTTTTTTTTTTTTTTTTTTTTTTTTTTTTCAGACATATCTGCTAAAACGTTAACTGGCCTCCGCTAAGTAATTAGCAACGCATCCTCAATGTGCTTTAAGTCTACATAGAGCCTTTGCATGGCCATAATGGATCTATGCTAAAGGTTAACATGCCACCATACTTCTGGCTCGCCATTAATTTCATACAGCTCGGCACTAAACTATTCCGTCAACAACTTTTTTCTTTTGTTGGTTTTATCTTTCATTATTCCTTGTTTTGGGTCCCAATTTGAGTTAGAGGTGTAAGTGAGTCAAGTTATCTCGTGAGTCGGCTCAAATTCAACTTGATAAACGACTCTTGAGCTGAACTCGATGAGCCAATGAGTCAAATTTGAGCAAGCCCTGACTCAACTCATTAGCTCACGAGCCGACTCGTTTAAAAAATATTAATAAAAATACACTTAAAAATTATCATTATTTTATCATTTTATCATATTGCATGAATCATAATCTTTTTTCTCCTTTATAATAAATAAGACAACTTGTGAGCCAACTCAAACTTATAGAATAAAGCTCAAACTTGAGCTCGACCTCGATCTTGATTAATTAATCAAGCTTAAGCTTAAATCAAGGCTGACTCGAGCTCAGCTCGACACGGTTAATGCGAAATTTAATTTGTCAATAAAATATATTTTAACCAAGATTATTCTTTCATATAAGATGTATCCAACCTAAAAATTGATGTTCTCTTATATCTGACGATTATGTAATTATATGTTTTTTTATTTTTTATTTTTTATTTTTGAAAAAAGCAATATATTAAAAAAGGAGAAAAAAGATACATGAAAAATAAAAAGCTGGTAATGGATAGACTACCACTTCCCAAGGACAAAAGGGGAAGGGTTACAACTTGAAAAAACATCCCAAATCAAGCAACAAACAGAAAACCACTCAAGTGAGAAGGAAGAGACCTTCATTCGTTTGTATTGCGCAACAAAACCAAATATAAATAAATGAAATGAGGTCACTCCTTAAACATTTGAGGGGACCAAGTCCCTGCCTGTAGAGTCTGTGGAGATCTTCTTCCTCTTCCTAGGGGAGGTTGCTAAAGCACTTAAAGGCCCCAATCGGATGAGCTCCCTGTCTAAGCGAGTCATGGACACTTTTGGTTGTTATTTGCGAAAGTTCATGATCCTATTAGAAGTTTCTTCCAATTGCTGTAACTTCTCAGCTGAGAATTCGAGAGGAGGCTCAGCAGGTTGTCGAGCCCCTTGGTCTATAGGAGCCGGTGTGGTAACTTGATCTTTCTTACTTTTGGGCTTGCCTTTTCCTCTTCTAGTCACCACGTTCCAAGCACCAAGAGATTGCTCGTCTATCACTTCGGGGGTGGGCCGGTGCTGCTCTTTGGAGGTCTCGGGTATAAAAGAGGAAGCCCTGCTGGGGGGGGTGTTATGAGGATCGGATGGTGGCATGTCCTGCTTGGGGGGCACGGAGGGTGTCTGAAAGTTGGCGGGTGACTCTCGAATTGGCGGAGTTATCTTAACGGAACAGCTACCCACAGTGTGTCCAATCAAGCCACAATGGCAGCAGAAATTGGAAAGCCCCTCATATTCCACTTTTTGAAAACATCGGCCATGCAGCCCATTAATCCAAACTCCTGATTGAAGCTTCTTAGTGAGGTCAATCCTCACACAAATCCTTGCGAAGGAAGATCTGCCCACGAGCTTGTATGCGAATCCATCCAGTCTGGCTCTCTCAGCATGTTGGTGAGGCAAGTGATGTTGTTGGGATCCCAATACAAGTGCGGGAGTTGGGGTAGACGAATCCAGATCAGAGAATGCAAGCCTTGAAGAGAACTTGGAGAATAATTGGGAGACCATTTATCCATGCCAATAACGTTACCCGCAATGATCCAGGGTCCACTCATTAAGATCACATCTCTTGCTTCCACGCTTTGAAAGAGGCAAATGAAGGAATTGGGGGCTGTGGTGATAATTTGGAATTCACCAAAATGATACCACCGGCACTTGAGTTCTGCAAGGAGGTAGGGAAAAGACACTCGCCTACCAATGATCTTCGCCACAAGAGTTTTCCCAAGCTTTATGATATTGTCTTAGATAGATGACACCTCCGGCTCCATGGAAATGCCATCCTTGGCAAGGAAAGTCTCTTCACTCATCTTGTTCAAGGTTACATATTACACCTTATTCTAGGCAAAGGGGCCATTAAGAACCTCAACCAGAGGCGAAGGAGGGGCTTTCGTGGGCTGCGGCTGGTGGCAAGTTGATTTCTAGTTTTCAGCGGCAAAAACACAAACACCAGAAATGCAGTGTCCTGTAGAATTATGAGAAATGGAGGTGGGATCTAGAAGATTTCCACACCTGCAGTTGGGGGCCTCGGAGTCGCATCTCATTCCAGAATTAACATTCCTAATCAAAGAAACATCCCCACACGGGACGAGCGGGTTCAACGAACAAACCTGGACGGAATTGGGCAGGACATCACAAGGAGTTTCAACCACTGGGAGGGTATCGGGATGCAATTCAGGGAGTCTAGATGATCCCATAGAAGTGTCTGAACACTCTTCGGCTGAACGGTTGCTGGAGTCCTGCATAGCGCTGCAGTTCGTTCCAAATTTGCAAGAATCCGCAAGTTGGTCGCACACGGGAGGACCAAGCGATTGCTGATCATCATCCATCTCAGAAATCGAGTCGGAGAGATTATCCTCCTCCTCCATATCGGCATTCCAATCATTTTGGACTTCCTCCTCTTCATCATCGTGACCCGACCCGCTATCGAAAGCTTGTAACTTGTTGGACCGATCAGGGTGGGGACTTTCATCGAGCTGTTCAAGGCTAACCCGCACATCTGTGGGCATTGCTGACATTCCGATTAGAGAAGAGAACCTGCCAGCACCCTCATCCGGAGCCGAAACTTGAGGGTATAGATGCTGCATCTTTTGGTTGTCCTCCTCCTTGCCTCGTTGGATGATGGCCTGGGTCCTCGTGACAACCTCATTCCTGGAATCCCTAGTGACTGTGTCTCATACCTTAGAAGATGGAAGGGAGCTGCTCTCTGGCTTAACTACCGGAGAGTGTTTAGAAGATGTCGCCTCTGCCTTGTCGACAGGGGCGATCAGATGCCAATAGTTATAGTATTGTCGGTTGCCTTTCCTGCCGCCACCCCTGCCACCGGAGGGAGGAGGTGACCTAACACCACCTCCTCTAGCCATCCAACCGTAGAGTCACTCCGAGGTTGAGAGTGAGTCTTTCGTTGATCAATGCAAACCAACATTTATGTAATTATATGTACATTAAGATTATGCTGAGATATTTGGATAAGTTAATTGCCACGTGCAAAGGTATCAATGAGGTACAGAAAATATAAATTAACCTTATACAAGAATATGAGCTTTATAGTAAAAAAAAAACTTCATAAAATATAATTGTTGCAAGTCTAAACTTTCATGGCGGTAGAGAGATTGAGTTTTAACGTCCTATTTTTGTATGAAGATCCAACACATAAATAGATAAGAGAGAGGCATGCAAAAGTCATAAGATGGACTAAAATTTTTATATGGAAAACTCTAAAAATGAAAAAAACCTATGGGGCATTGCCCAATTAAAATGATTCAACTAATGTTTGTCATTGGTTACAAATGATGTCTTTCTGCGGGGGAAAGTATTGGCTTAATGTAGAAAAATATATAAATCGTATAGAGCACATTACATAGTTTGAGTTAAAAGTATCCAATGACATGATAGTTGTTCAAAATAAAACATCGGTGTAATAATCCAAAAAAATATGAGAAGTTTAAAAAAATTGAGCTTTTGTTTGAACTGAAGCATAGTAGCGCTGGGCTTAGGAGCATTGTGGTTCTAGATAAAAAGCACACGGTGCTAAAATCTGCCACTATGGCATTTGAATCTCTATTCCACAATAATTATGGATTCAGCATGCAGCGTTATCGTGCTGGGTCTTAGCATTGTGGCGCTAGGCCACTAACAGCCTTTTATAATATAATTTTTATAAATATTCTTCCCACCTC